>JAZFAU010000223.1:1250000-1585000 GCA_037178615.1 Dione vanillae
ATATATACATTATATATAACATGTTTCATAACATATTAACTATTTGTGGAAATATATAATAAATTTAAAACAATTTACTCTCATATGTTACAGTATTTTTCTGAGTAGTTTTTTCAGCTTGCAATTCTCACACATCCACGTCCGTCTTTTCCTTGAACCCTGTATTCTGAAGGCATTCTCTCATAAATATTGTAATTCTCTGCTATAACATTAAACTTTCGGTTTTCTCACTCTCTTTGAAATAACATTAAACTTTCGGTTTTCTCAAGACCAGCTAAATTATAATGAAGTCGATTGATTCCGCACACAGTGTTTTGCAGTGAGCTCGATGGTCGTAGGTTCGGTTTTAAGAAATTGGATCGACCAATCCCAACATTGCGTTCTGTCAACTAATATTTCTTTACTGTACTACTATGTTTATATACTAAATAAATATTATTTATAATTTAATTATAAACAACAGATAAGCAGACTTTACAAGTATCTAATTACATTAAAATATAGAGAAGTCCTTAATTGTTTGGTGTAGTAATAAGTAATTCTTATTAACATCTTTATTATATCAATAAGTTACGTAACTTTTAGCTTACGTGCAAATTAGACTGAAATAAAAAATGTAACATGTCCTTCCTCTTTTCGATAAATTAATAATTTTTAATGTTGGCAACACTAGCCAAGATTTCTTTTTATTTATACGAAAAATATATACCCCAAAAATATATATAATCACAACAAAAAAAAATACAAAACAAACTTATTATCACTTCGTTAAATACGCAAATAAATATATCTTTACAATTCCTTGTAATTATCTTTATGCAGTCTGAATCCTCTTTACTGTTCAGAAATAAAGTAAATAATAACAGTTCTCAGCTCTTAATTATACAGAGCGGCCATTAGACTAAAACGCTGCAAGCGTTGCATTTAGATTTAAATGTGGTTAAATGAATATTAATATTATTCGATTCTTTTCTGACGTTTCGTTTGGAGTTCGCATTATTGAGACAAGGGTCGTTGAGTCGATTCTCTTGTAATTAAATAATCGAATAATTTTATAGTGTTGTGTAATCAATATGTAGTATATGATATATCTATATATACAGAAAGATATATGATTTAAGGTAATGTCATATGTTCAAATAAATTAATTAATATATGTACTAAATTTGATACTCTCAGATTCGCACAAACACACGTAGAAGAAAGAGCATTATAATCCATTCATAAGTAGTTTTCTTTTTTTAGCTTCACGCTTTATCCCGCACATGGCAGGGTAGGCTGAGGGAACTGCAGGGACCGTGGGAACCTAGTGTTAGGACACCCCGTTGGCTTTATCCGACCCTGCTTTCCGCCTTTTTCGAGCCATTTCGTGTTGAGTGGCGGAACCTAACGCCGCGTTTTGCCTAGTTTCCAGAGCGTAGAAAATGGAAATAGAAAAATTTATCTTCCCCTGATGGGAATTGAAGCCTCGAACCGTCACGTTTACAGGCAGACGCTTACGCCTCTGCGCCACAACGGTCCTCAAACATCTACCTTTTGAAATTGAGAAAAAAGTAACGTAATGTAAAATAACAAGGTTGCCAGTTTGATTCCGCGCGGAAAAGATTTGTTTTTGGTAAAAACAAAGCGCAATATTAAATTTTGACACTCAACACGCAATGTTTTAAAGGAGATAATTGTAGAACGGAGTGTTTTAACACTTTCTTTCACCTAAGAAAGTTACGGTGTTCCAATCAATATGAAAAATATACATACATACATTTTGTAAAATTACCAAAGTAAATATAATTAACAACCAAGTAATGCTGTACAGCACTCAGTTAAAGTTAATTATAATAAAACGATTCTCGGATAAATTGAGTTACGTTTTATTTCAAATTGTTTGGGTATTTTGGATTTCATATTATATTTTTGAATGTTAGCCTGGGTCGATGCCCTTTGGAATTAATAAAAAATGGATTTTCCTTAGCTTCACGCTTTATCCCGCCCATAGCAAGGTAAAAATAGAAAAATCCATCTTACCCGATTGGGAATCGAACCCTCAAACCGTCGCGTTTACACATACGCTTACGTCTCTGCGCCACGACGGTCCTCTACGGACCGGTATAAAATACTTTAGTTTAAAAAATATTTAAAACTCTTTGTGATATTACAGCTCAAGCTTAATTTGGTTCTAATAAATTAGTTAAACTTTGTAGACCTTATATATGGTTAGTTATAGATGGTTTTTTTGAGATACAATTGCGCTGTCTAATCATAATTTTATACGACATAGCTATGTTCTACAAAACAATTTCTGTGTTATGTTATCAAACTACATATGAAATAAAATATATGTACATATTTTAAAAGTAAAACTATTGAAACATTTAAGAATATCGGAAATATCACATATATAGCTGTTTTATTTACAAATATTTATATGCATTGTGTATATAAATACAATGTACAGTGGAAAATTCAAAGTATATATATTAGAATTCATTGAGTTTTTAAACGTTCTATAGATACTCGTATAATGCGACCTATTTTGTTGAATTTTTCATCATTCTCGTTTTTCAACGTCATTGGTTTTTAATCTATGACTCACATATATTTGACATATATGTATATGTATACAGGGTGTGGATGTTACCGCGACTTTCATTTAAAGCATAGTATTATCTAGCCTTCATAAATTTGGTAAAATTATAAAAGAAGTAAAATTTTCAAAAATAAAAAAATATTTTTTCAAACAAAATAAATAATTAAATTATAGTTCCAAAATAAAACTTCATTTCTTAAGTATGACGCAAGCATCTTGTGAGAGCGGGAAAGAGATATATCCCTTTCTCATTAGGTTATTTTTTTGAACGAAAGGTGACAGATTGACAACGTTTGATAGTATTTTTGTAGTACGAGGTCTTTAATGTTGACTATCTCACGTGTTACACAGCACGTGTATACATAGTGAAATGGGAAAAATGATTCTGTGCCTAAATTATTGATAATTGTGAATTAGTTTTTTCGTATATAGCCTTGAAATATTTTGCCCTATAAGTAGTTTTGATAACGGCCACCGTGTCTGTATATTGTAGTATATAATGAATATAATGAACTGCGTTCTGCTACCAAAAAATGTATATAGTATATAGTGAAACCACGCCCTGCTACCAGAAAATATATATTGAATAGTGGAGGGTAAGGTGTGCCGCATTTGTGGAAGCGTGCTGAGGGGGAGGTTATTTATTAATTATTTACCTTATAGTCGGTTTTAGGATAATAGAAATTGTACAGTACCTTATCTTCATAATTCACAACACAAACACTGATTGTTCACGTGGAATGTTTCACATTAGTTTTCTTCACTTGGGGTTACTTGCACTATTATCTTTTGTAGGTTTGTCTTTGTCAGGTTCAATATCAAGAGGGAATACACAAAAGGGAAATCAAATAAGGCGCTAATTAATATTAGATTCAGGAAGGACGTGCGCTCGCGTCGGCCGTCTCACGTGCCCCCTTTACTACTTCTCGACAACTACTGGGAACTACAGTTACCGACCGCGCGGGTTGTTCGCACAAGACTCTAAACTAGTCGGGGTTGCCATATATGAACAAACATAGCCCCCGCCCTAAACATCTAATGTTTACGAGAAAATGGGAGTAGCTAACTAATAGGTAGACGAACTAATTTGGTTAAGGCTCTCTTTAGGATACCTGTCGATGTCTTAACATCGACCACACGCACAACGCTATCTTTACCAGGATAAATTTGGGAAATGCGACCACGTCGCCACTGTAAAGGGGGTAAATTATCATCTTTGATGAGGACTAGCTCGCCTACTGTTGGAGGATTCACTGGATCAGTCCACTTCTGCCTAGTCTGCAGAGTGTATAGGTACTCTAACTGCCACCGCGACCAAAAATGTTGAGTTATCTGTTGCACTACTTGAAAACGGGTTAAACGATTAATTTTTACATTGTTATAGGGATACTCCCGCAAAGCACTAAGAGGTTGGCCAATCAAAAAATGACCAGGCGTCAAAACTTCTAGATCGTTAGGATCATTAGATAAGGGACATAACGGCCGGGAATTTAATACCGCTTCAATTTTAACAAAAATTGTAGTTAATTCCTCGAATGTTAAAGGAATTTCATAAACGACCACCGACTCTGATGATTCCTTCTTTGTCAAGAAAGAGTGAGAGTCGTCTTAGGGAAGACCGCAAGGAAACGCTACGCGCTAACGGAATAAGGATACAGATAACTCAACGGGTAAGTTTCGGGTTTTATTTATAAATTTCACCATCGTTATCTAAGGGGTAAGCAATCATAGGTTGAGGGATCTCTTCGACCTTCCAGAATCTCTCGATGAGACGGAACAAGGATATTCCAGTCATGGGGGGCTCTAATTCACCATAATCTGCTGCGACTGGACCGCAAACAATATAACCAAAAATTGTAGATAAAGCAGTAAGGCCGTTAAAGTTAAATATTTTATCTTGTAATAAAAGCGCGCCGAACACGTCAGCACCCAATAGTATATCTATCGGGCCAGGCTTATTATAGGTAGGGTCAGCAAGGGAAAAATCACTACTAGGAAAAAACACAGACTCAGGGAACTCAAACTCAGGATGCGTACCGGCAATCACATCTATAACCATAGCAGAGGTTGACACCTCAGGGAAGGAATTATACAAAGGTTTAAAACACAGGGAAATAGAACCACGGGAAACCACTAAAGGAATATTACCTATGCCACGTACAGGGGCACAGGAGGGGGAGATGGTCAAATTGAGGTAATTAACAACAAGATCGGTTGTAATGAGGCAACCCTGGGCACCGGTATCACATAAGGCACGCGCTTCAATAAAATAGCCACTAGCAGTTTTAACGTGTAATTTAACAGTAGGCAATAATATAAGGGAATTGGGTGAGATATTCAGGCAAGGGGAAGGGGGAGTAATACAAGTATCTAGCTATGTGGGTCTATCTTCTCTATTATAGGAATTATCACGATATCTTATATTATTTTCAACCTGTCTAGGTTGAGGCGGAGCATTTTCTCTGGGGGGAGAAGCTCTCTGGGAATGTCGTTGGGGGGAGCGCTGGAGTTGCGAAGGGGAATATTTCTTATGCTGGCCCCCGCCCATATGGGGACCGCGGGTAGAAGCAGGACAGGTACGCGGATAATTGCGTTTGTTAAATTTGGAATTATAATTATAATTGCGATTGGATGAGGTGGGATACATTGGGTTACGGGAATCATTAAAACATAGCATAGTGTGATGGGATGAGCGACCGCAGGTTGAACATTTATAGTCCCGCTTGCACATAAGAATTGAATGTTTGTCCAAACACCTATAACATAACCGGGAATGTTTTACAAATCCCGATCTTTCTCTAGGATTCATAGCTCTAAATTCGGGACATTCACGGAGGTAATGGGAAGAGGAAGCACACAGGTAACATTTTTTACTATTATTTATTACCGGTAACATTTTTTGTCTATTGTTTAATATAGGGGAGGGAGGAGCCGCAAAGTAAGTATGTTTAGGTACAGTACTTTTAAATTTCGTCAGGTTAGAATCTACAAGGGAGGTGTTGCCAACGTTGTCATGGTGACGACATTCGTCTTCCAAAAAGGTAATAAGATTTTCAAAGGTAGGTAACTCATCAGCGTCACCGCCATAACAAACGCTCAAAACGGGATTTCAAATCAGAGGGAAGCTTAGTCAAACATATATGTACTAACATATAAGACCAATAGTATACGGGTAAATCTAAGCGCTCTAGACAGCGATAGGCAGTTAACAAGGGGTTCAAAAAGGCCGCGCGCAAACCTGTAAATTTATTCGAAATCTCCGGCAGGGTAAGTATCTGGGTTATGTAGGTATCAGCAAGAACCCGTGTATTGTGATACCGCTGTTTCAACAACTCACGAGCAACTTCATAGTTGCCTTCTTCAATTTTTAAATGTAACAACAACCGCTTAGGTTCATCTGCCAAGGATCCAACCAAGTACTGTAATTTCATTGTGGGGGTTAAATGGTGTTGGGAATCTACTACACTGTCAAACTGATCAATAAAACTTATCCAGGAGTCAGGACGTCCATCAAACTTAGGGATAGGTAAATCAGGTAATCTATTATAAGTAGTTCGCTCAGTAATATTTTTATTACTCACTCCCACGGGTGTACCGGCCATGACGGGATCAACTACGGGAGCAGGTGGGCACAACTCTAATTGACGCACCCGGAGGTCGTCTATCTTCTTATATACTAAACGCACTTCTTTTTTATATAATTAAGTTCTTGGGAATCGATAGCCGGGTCTAACCCACCCAGGAGCACTGAGGACGCGTTTACAAATAAATTACAATGAGAATCTAAATCCTTGAACCTAACTAATAATCTAGGTATTTCAGAAGTGCCAAGAAGTTCCGAGGTATCGGCAATCCAATCGGAAACAAAGCGTACCACACCTATATTTTTTTTCTATATTCTGCGCTTTCCGTATATAAGGAACATTTTACTGTTTCATCATGAGTAGCCATTTTAAATTATCAAGTAAACTAATAACTGAACTAAAATATTAAAAATTAATAAACGCGTAATAAACAATGAACCCACTACCAACGGGCGAGATCAGAAATCAAGTAAACAAATAACTCAACTAAAATATTAAAAAAAATAATAAACTCGTAATAAACAATGAACCCACTACCAACGGGCGAAATCAGAAATCAAGTAAACAAATAACTCAACTAAAATATTAAAAAAATAATAAACTCGTAACAAACAATGAATCCACAACATCTGGCGAGATAAGAAACCAGTTACGCGTCGAGTCGGCAATCTACTATATCGCAATATAATAAAATACTATGATATATAATATGACTACAATTAAGGCTTAAACTTCATTTAAATAAAAATAAAAGGAAAAAGGGTAACAATAAAAGTGTAGGGACAATATTTCAAAGCAAGTTAGTTTTTTAAGGAAATTATATTAAAATATTTTAACTAACTTCAATTATAATTTAAAACGGGATAGGTAATAACGTATAGGCGTAATATTATAAAATATATGTAATCATATTACATATGTATATTTATTATATTTTATATTTAATATATAAAATTATATTCAATATTTATTTATATATTTTACACATTATACATTCACCCTACAAACTATATATTCAATATTATATGTATAAAAACCTCATATAACATCATTTTTTAAACAACTCGATGTGAACACGTTTTAAAAGGTTAGGAAATCAAATTATATTGTAATTATGCGTTAGGTACCAAATTAAGAGCCAAAATACCAAAACGGGAAAATAACACTGTAATGAAAGGGACTCAGGGGCATGAACTACGCTATAATCAGGGGGACTCAGAGAGATTAAACCACGCTATAATTAAGGGGGCCCAGAGGGATGAAAACCACGCTATAATTAAGGGAGCCCAGAGGGATGAAAACCACGCTCTGCTACCAGAAAATGTATATTGTAGTATATAATGAATATAATGAACTGCGTTCTGCTACCAAAAAATGTATATAGTATATAGTGAAACCACGCCCTGCTACCAGAAAATATATATTGAATAGTGGAGGGTAAGGTGTGCCGCATTTGTGGAAGCGTGCTGAGGGGGAGGTTATTTATTAATTATTTACCTTATAGTCGGTTTTAGGATAATAGAAATTGTACAGTACCTTATCTTCATAATTCACAACACAAACACTGATTGTTCACGTGGAATGTTTCACATTAGTTTTCTTCACTTGGGGTTACTTGCACTATTATCTTTTGTAGGTTTGTCTTTGTCAGGTTCAATATCAAGAGGGAATACACAAAAGGGAATTCAAATAAGGCGCTAATTAATATTAGATTCAGGAAGGACGTGCGCTCGCGTCGGCCGTCTCACGTGCCCCCTTTACTACTTCTCGACAACTACTGGGAACTACAGTTACCGACCGCGCGGGTTGTTCGCACAAGACTCTAAACTAGTCGGGGTTGCCATATATGAACAAACAGTGTCTGATACACCTTGTATATGGCATATATGACATATATATGTTTATACGACATATATATCGTTACATTGTCCGCTGTGTCTATATCAAACTGAAGTGAAATTCTGAAGATAATGGATGTGCAAGACTAGTACTAGTAGAAGTTAGATTAAATGCAACTTTGCATATCGAGTGTTATTTAATTACATATCCCCAGGCAGTCGACACACAAGTCTTAAACTGACAAACTAATTCTAAACGGTATATTATCTAACATTATGAAATAAAGGATTATTTTTATTTTTTTTTATAAAGATGATATCTTTAAAAACCTAAATAAAAAAATAACTTCAGCTTTATAGTCTATGTTATTCGTATTCAAAAGACGTTTGGTACATATTTAATTAAATATTCAATTTTTTTTCATTCGAAATCAACTTTAGTTACAATTTTTACGTTGTGATTAGACGAATGCATAAAATGATACAGCCTTTTGTCTATTAAGGTTAGATAACAGACCGGTTGCTTGACGAGGTGGTTAAAAATAGGAGGCACAACGGCCAATCAACGTAGCTTTGCAATATAACGTGTTACTTTGCCGAATCAATTGTTATAATACAAGGCTGTGTCATCGAACGAAAAAAAAATCTTTTAATTCTACAGAGTTCTTAATACGTAATTAGCTAGCTTTTATATGCGACTTCACTCACGTCCAAGTGAAAATAATGTATTGTGTATTTCAGAGGGGCTCAATTCGATATTTATTATCGAATTGGGCTCCTTTGACACTCCTCCGTTCGCTCTATCTGACGTATACATGTGATCATCTTAAAGATTCTAAGTGGAAAAGTAATAAATAATTTATTTATTTATTTATATTTTACGTTAAAGTGCTTAAGATATCTATGACTAGTAGTAATAATTACCACCATAATAATTATTTTACAAATTAATCTTATTTGACAGAAATAATTTTTTTTACAATTACTAATAATACCTGAGATTACCGCGTTAAACCAATAAACTTCCTAAATTTTTGTGTAAAAAAGGTTTTTAATTTTAAATTCAAGCTTAAATTCAGAAAGGTCCTTTGATGACTATGTCTCCGCCACCAACTTGCAAGTCGACAATTTGTGTTGAGAATAAAGGAAAAAGCTCAACAGTTGCTCTTGTAATCCTTAATGTTACAAAATTATTTTACATACAATTTCATATGTATTTTACCATTTAATTACTCCTTACAGTATAGCAATAGGTACTTACCAATATTGTTATTTTAATATAATGTAAAAACGTTAACTTTCAACGAACATTCGATCTTTTACTAAGTATATATTTTAACTTAATCTTATTTAAAAGGGAGAGTAGGACATAAATATAAATAATATATACACTTATATGTTTACTTCCGGTTCCGGTAAACAAATTTCGTCCGTTCCTTTTGAGCCTCCGACCCTTTGCTGTAAGTATGTTGTTGTAGTTTTCTAAGGATCCTTGTAAAATTAGGCTTATTTCTTAGTTTAAAAGTTAACCGTGCCCATAAACTCGTATTAGATTTATACGGTTAATAAAATCTACTTCACTGCGAAGTTGCGACTTCGCCCATACTTTGTTGTAAGATAGTTTGCGAAAACATTGCTCTCCCGATTCCCTAGTTTGCCGTAGTTCTTTTTAAATTTAATATTTTAAACTTGTTTGTTTGTTGCAGAGTGTTGTCATTTCTTTATTTTTTTTTTATTTTTAAGATCATATACATTTATTTAAGTCCAGTTAAGTTACGAAGTACTTGGGTTAGTTATAGGTACAGGCAAAATAAATATCTTCAAAATAAGAATAGTAGATATAGAGAGCCAAACGCAATGTGCCATACTTTTCTTTTTGAATACAAAATTCTTTGTTAAACCATATCAGGAGACATTTATCGAACGATGATAGTGGGCCGTCGTGGCGCAGAGACGTAAGCGTCTGCTTGTAAACGCGACGGTTTGAGGGTTCGATTACCTCTCGGGTAAGATGGATTTTTCTATTTCCATTTTCTTCGCTCTTGAAACTAGGCAAAGCGCGGCGTTGAGTTTCGCCACACCAACACGCAATGCCTCGAAAAAGGCGAAGACAGAGTAAGCAGAAACTAAGCAACGGAGTGTTTTAACACTAGGTTCGAATGGTTCCTACAGTTCCCTCTGCCTACCCTGCCATGTGCAGAATAAAGCGTGAAGACATAAAAAAAATAAAAAAAAAAACATACAAACGAACTGAAATCGCAAATATATATACACACATATACATATTTTATTACAAACTGAATTTCGTTTACTTTCCCAGCACAACCACTGTCTTTATTACAAATTCGCCCTAAGAAACAATATGGCTAAATAAAACGTGTTAAAGCAGTTTTACGTTTACAGCTTAATGTTCCACCGCGATCTCAACACAATATTTATTAGTTTACGACTCGCCGTCAATACGCTGTGAAAATATACGGCGATGCTTACTCCTTGATTTAATTATACCATTTATTGTTAACAATGAAAATTATTGGAGTACATTACTTTTAAACATATTGTTTCGTTTTATTTAGATTTTTATGGAATTTTTAACTATATATAAGTATTTATTACTCTAGTGGTAAAATTCTCTACATTTTCAATTTTGTCTTAAAGTGTATGAACTGCTTGGCTTTTTGTAATACTGCAATCTTTTTTTCCGCATGAAAATGTAGTGTTTAAACACTGCGTTCTCCGCATTCTACAGGAACTCGAGACTTTTCGAGATGTAGAAGAATGGCAAATTGAATGAATTTTTCTTACTAAAGTGACGAAATAACAATATTTTATTGGCTTAAGTAGGGACTTAACCTAGCAATAGGGCTTTTTCTAAACTTTTTACAATTCATAAGTCATTAGGTTGGGCTATGGTATTACCGACTACTTAGTAATTTTTAATAATGTAAAAAAAGGTACCTCCAATGTGTATTGATCCCACAACCCTAGTTTGTGTCAAAGTACTCTCTTACTGCTCTATTAAGGCGTAATAATATAGTAATAATAGGAAATAAGATAGCGTTTAATTAAAACCAACTTAATATACAAAAAAAACGTAACTTGTAAATATTTTGAACAAAAAAAACTTACGTAAAATGTTTATGTTGAACTTAACATATTTAAAATTTAAAGCAGACGCTGGGAAAAAGGGTCTGTTATGATAATTTATAGCGCAGCCCTTTATCAGATTTACTTCTGCTAAATAAAATTATATTACTTGGTTTATTTAATAATAATAAATATTTTCAAATTTATTTGGCTTATACATTTTCATTTTTCCGCTTTGTGGCAAAGGCGAAGCGAAAGTGAAAAGCAAAGTGCGGCGTTGGGTTCAGCCAATCGGAGTTTCCCAGCAAAAGTGTATAAGTATATATAAATACATACATTTATATATACAAATGAAGTAAGAGAGGTAAGGGAAGACCTCGGTTGACTTTCGAAAACACAACCCAAACACAATCAAATGTGACCCGGACAATAGTGTGAAAAAAGTGAAATGAGGACCCGGAGAGCATGAAGAGGCTAATGACAGTGGACGAGGCGAAAGAGGTATGCAGGATGCGGTTCCTGCAAGGTGTGTTTGGCGCTCCTTTCTTTCTGACTACTCCGATAGGGATAAAGTGTGAAGTTATGTATATATGTATATACGTATACAAACTGCGTACATAACATAATTATTAATATTTTTATATTATTTTCAAAATGTTTCTGCAAGAAACGGCACGTTAAATAGTGTTTGCTGTGACGTCAATCTAGACTCATATAAGTGTATTAATTTCATTTAACAACTCTAGGTATGAGGTAAAAAATTCTGATATATTTATGAACATAAAAGTCACATTATAATATTAAAAAAAAACACGAGAAAGAAGAGAGAAAAAAAGAAAGAAAACGTATGAAGCTTAATGGACTGGGGCTCGAACCTGTTTCTCGTAGCAACTGTCCAAAACCTCGAGCTAATATCCTAATTCTCGTCAAAATATTTTCCTAAACCGCAAGATCTTAGTGTTCAGACACTCCGTTTCACTTTTCGCGTTGAGTGGCGAAATTTAACGTCAGAGCGAAGAAAATGGAAATAAAATATTATAATACATCCTTCCCGGAGTGGGAATCGAATCCACCAATTGTCGCATTTATAAGCAGATATCAAAAACAAAAAGATTTTTTGAATTACACGAGAAGTTTCTGAGATTATCGCCTTCAATTAAAATATTTCAGCTTGATAAAATTCGTATTAAAATTTTATATATTCATAACAAATTTTTAATTAGTTACAAAGCATTTTTATTATACGTATGTTTTTCTATATAAATTCGAGCGAAATTAGAGCAGTTAAACAAAAATAAATCCCTCAAACCGAATTCCAGAATCGAATCTACGACCATCGTGTTAACGGTCAGGATCTTTCCCACTGCTGCATCACATCACGTTCAAATATTTACTTATATATATTTATTTACGATTTTATAAGAAAAATTCAAAGGACATGAATAAAACATACTGATATTTTCAAGAATAAGAATATTGTCATATGGTGTTATTTCTACATATATTTAAAATAACATTATGCATTATGTATTATTAAAATATTTATTATTAATATTTTATATGAAATTATATTATATTAATATTTTATTATGAAAAATATTACAATAAAATGTTACCTATTTAAGGTTCTCGCTTGGAGACAAAATGTTATAGTATAATTTTGTTGACTTTTTTTTCGAAGCACGCAGTGTTGAGTGACGGAACTCAACGCCGCGTTCGCCTAATTACCAGGGTGAAGAAAATGAAATGAAATATCCTTGGAAATCGTATTCACAAACCCTCGCGTATACAGGCAGACGCTGCACCCCTGCTGATTGGTGATTATCAATTCCAGAGACATTTAAACCTATTCCCCTTTTTTTACGTATATCGCAAAAAGCGCAAATTATTTTAAAAAGAATTTAGTGATAGATCGCTTTGGGGTAATATTTTGATTTTTATATTAGGTTGTGATGCAGTTAGAACTTTGTTAATTTAAATAATTATTACAACTGCAATATTTACTAAGTACACCGGAAAAAGGACAATTTTTACCGGAAGTCAATTTAAATAGCTGAGCGTAGCAATCTTGACACTTAACGATATTAGCCGCCGCCCACTCGGACTCGACTCTTACTTACATTTAATTTTATTATTTTTAAGTTGTTTATATATTTTTTTACTAATGATAATGTACGTATGTACGTACGTCGGTTTATGAGTTCAATTCCCGAGGGAAGATAGATTATTTTATGTTCGTTTTCTTCGCTCTGGCAACTAGGCAAAGCGCAGCGTTGAGTTTTACCATTTAACACGCCTCGAAACGTCGGAAAGGGAGGAACGGAGTGTCATAAAACTAGGTTCCCACGGTTCCTGCAGATCCCTTTGCCTAAAGTGCAAAGCTATAAAAAAATTAAGTATGTTTGTACGAAAAGTAACACTTGATCTTACTACTTGTATACATTTTTCTTAAACAATTTCCGGTTAAACCACACTTACTCCAATATCCAAATAAAATATTATCTTATAGATATGCCGTAAGAAACATATTTTTGTAATCTAGACAATTTCGCTAAGAAGAGTTTAGTTTTGCTTCCATAGATTAAAGCTCATGAATTGCGTTATCCAGTGGTCACTAAACCTGACTAAGCAGTAACGATTATAGTTTTGGGTTCAATTCCAGCTGGGTGAAACCAATTTTACTATTATCTCGTCTTGCTTCAAAAGGTCTGGACAGATCAGTGGACTTCTGTAACTTTCAGTTAAACACGTTTAAATGACATAGTACTGTTCGTAACAAAATAATAGAAGCTTATGTTGAAGTTTTTACATAAAATATGCTCTCTACAAAAATAACCACAAGTTAATGTCTGTTTAAAACTAATATTAGGTTACAGCTTAATGTGAAAAAGTTTCATGTGTCATCAAACTTTTTGTTGGCAAAGCTCATACAATTTGTCTTAGGATGATGACTTTCATAAATATACATGGATTTTCACGTATGCCTAAGTTTGTGCGGAATTTTAATGATCGTTTTACTTGCGAAAGCTATAAATAGCTTTTAGCTAATACTTAACGGTGATTGCAGATTCGTGTTCTTATGTCCCTGTGTGATGTGTGCAGTGTAGTCACATACACACAAACACATATATATATATATATATATATATATATATATATATATATATATATATATATATATATATATATATATATATATATATATATATATATATATATATATATATATATATATATATATATATATATATATATGCTAATATTTTTATTATGCTATTCTTTTATGGTCATAGATTAGGGTTACTATGATCGCAAAAATATGGAAAATAGGGGGAACAAGAATTGGAGGAAGGAGATCAACTCATCCTGACATTTATAACCATTACAAAATTTTTTTAAAAATATATAAAAAAATTACATCTTTACACTAAAACATCAGCCCTTAACCAATGTCAAGAAAAAGTTTGGATTGCCAAATATATTTTAATCTAAATAAAATCAATTTCTTAACAATGTAACTTTACTATATGTATATAATATTTAAATTCCACACCGTATATTTATTTAAAAACAAAAATCACCAGTAGAAAAGAAAACAAACCTTAAAATTTCGACATTTTTTAAGACTAATGAACTTTAGCCAATTGAGATATAAAAATAGCATCAATCGACGTATGTATGTATGTATTGTACATATCGATACCGTTTCCACATACAAATTCAATTGAAAGCATTTTTCAGCGTCATCGTCTCTATACAAGGTCCATCGGCTCTTTTAGTCTTAAACTAATGGTCTGGAATGTTGATTATTGGATATCGTTATGTTATTATACTATTTGTGTACCCCGACTTGACTTGTTGTTAGAAATATAATTGTAAAATAAGATAATTCTTCAGAATTCTCCGCTGTAGCAAAATATTACTAAACTTAACTAAACTATTATAATAATGTTAATTTATTATAAATGTAAATATTTAATATTTTGGTTCAACTGAGAAAATTATTTATACAAATAATCATACATACATACATATCAGGGCTTATCCCTTGCATTGTAGTCAGAGAAAACGGAGCACCAAACGTTACGGTCTCTGTATACCTCTGTTATTAGCCTCTTCACACACACACTCCGGGGAGTCCTCATGCTTTTCACGTGACCTTCCTCCACAATCTTTGATGCTGTGTTTTCGAAAGTCAACCGAGGTCTCCCTTACCTCTCTTACCACTTACTTTTCTTCGTATATCATTTTTACTAAATACTTCGAAAAAGTATTGTCGCAGAATTCGCATTGAAAGTGAAACATGGTATATCTTAATTTACACGTTAGCAAATTAAATAGTGAAGCTTATATAACAAATGAAAAAACTTTTAAATGCATGTGCGTACATTTAATTGCAAAAAGTATGAAACAAGTGATTTGTTTAAATTCATTAATTACCTGCATTTACAAACTGTTATAATATTTAAGTTGAAAGATTTCAAGCTAAATTTAAACAGATTAAAGTACTCCAGTTTAAAATAACTTGGCTTGAAGCATGATTTCGACATTTTTTGCTATAAAATAATGATTATTGTAATAATAAATAACGTTAACGGTTACAACTTTACAACTTATAGACAGTGTAGACTTGTAGAAACTAGACTTTGAATGTAGAGACTAACAACGATGGATGGTTCTTCCAACAGTGTAATTATGTAATGAATGTTTTGAATTTTAATTTGTGTGATAATTTAAATATGTTTACAGTTTTACATTTTTCCTGGCATATTGTTAAATGCAATTAAGTAGAAATAAACTTAGTGACGATACTCTCCGTTCATCCTAATTTAAGAAAATATATGCAAAAATGGCGAAACTTAACACTGCGCTTTATCTTAACGGAGAAATAAAAAAAAGAATGAGCATCGCACCTGCAACTATCGTGTTTTCTGTTTGGCCTTTCTACTGTGCTACAATGGTCTCAAGTTAACAAGTAATATTTAACAAAAAATAAAAAATTGTAACTACCACATTTTTTAAGTAAGCAAGTAATGCAAACATTTTACTAAACTCAATGATGGCTTGAAATAAAACTCGTTTGCGACTTTAAAGTTTCAGATTGTCGCTTGTCCTTAGCAGAAACTAATGATGCAGTTTTTTAACGCCATTTATTTTTCTTTCGTTACATTTTTTCAATAGATTGATAGGGTATTTTACCCTTATTTCAAAGCTGTATACAAAAAATAGTCAAAAACTATCAATAGTTTAGACTAACTATCAATAGTTAAATTTATACGTGCTGTATAACGCGTGAGGTGGTCATGATTAAATAAATGACAAGATCTCATACTACAAAAATACTACTAAAAGTTGTCAAAAATCTTTTCATTCAAAAAAATAACCGAATGAGAAAGAGATATATCTCATTCCCGCTCAGACAAGATAGTGCACGTTTCCGTCATACCTTAGAAATGGCGTTTTATTTTGAAACAATAATTTTATTATTTACTTCGTTGGAAAAACTTTATTTTATCAAATCTGAGGATATTTGTGTTTCGTCATCTAGACCGGATATTTTTCTATATTCTCGAAGACTAAAACGCGTAGTACTGGTAGAACTTACAGTTCCGTGGGAAACAAATATCCCGAAAAGTCACCACCTTAAACTCAATAAGTATTTCGATCTTACAAACGAACTAACCAGGAATAGGTTTAGAGCTAGCTTATATGCGGTTGAAGTAGGAGCGAGAGGTATAACAGCGAAATCTCTCTATAGTTTACTAAAAGATCTCGGTCTGTCTAGAACTATCACAAATTCATTTCTAGAACGCACTTCGAAGGCGGCTTTGGTAGAATCGTTTAAAATTTCGTATCGGTAGTGGGAGAAGCTCGGACAGTGAACGTGAGCGTTAATGCATTTTAAAGGGGCCCCTTTAAACCTACACTTGGGTCGCAAGTCCCAAGCGCTGCTCGGAGCTCCTCTTCCTACAATACGATGGACCCGCACGGTAAATCCATGGGACGCTAAGTTGTTCCTTCATTTATAAATATATATTAAACCACCTGTATATAAATAAAGAGCTCACCTATACAAAAAACTTTTAAAGTAACCATTTCTAATTCACCTTGTTACCTAAATACCTGTTAGCGTTAAAGTAAATTATTCTTTTATTACCTCTGGCTATAAAGCAGCTTGAGTTTGCGGGGACATCTTGTTTTATCACCGTTTTAATTGTTCGATACACTTTGTGCAATGCTTTGTACTGTGTTAAAATGAATGTAGAGTGTAAATGAAGGATTTTAAAAGAGTTGAGTCGTTAAGAATTTATTACTATTGTATATGTATATGTCATCGTAGCATAGTTGTAGAGTATTAGAGCGTTGGTTGAAGGTTCGAATCCCCATACGCATCAGTGTAACGTAAATGAAGATAGCTTTCTGCGTAGAATAAATGTGAAATTTGATGTTATGATACTTCAACTCTACTTATCAGCTTGGGTTTTAAGCTTTGCTTGTTAAGTGGCTGAGCTCAACGTCATTATTTGCCTAAGTCACAAATATATATGGAAAAAAGAAATGATTAAAGTTATTAAATATTTTTAAAAGAAAAATATCGATTCACACGTAGACCCTATGTTTCGAGTATATTGGGACAGAGATTACACGTAATGGCATTAAATGATATAAACCACTCAGTAACTATACTTCAGGGTAGTTCCCTTCCTGCACGGGCCTCCATCGTTTTCATCGTTTTTATAGTCTGTATAATCTAAGACTACCCTCTTTTTACAATAAATTTCTAACTATATTCATATCTATATTTTATATAGCTATCCCTCAAATAGGGTTTGAACCCGCAGTCACATGTTATCTATTATAATTAGTAAGAAACGAATAAAGCGTGCTCGTCAGCTTCACGAAAAGCTTGTTAGTAATTTTGTACAAAGTCTGATACTATGATCGAAAGCAAACTTTCCCAAAGTGATCAGGTAAGATTCGATCTTGGCGTACATTTTACTTCTATATATAGCCTTCGAATATATTCTTCTAAGCCTTTATTATTAAGGACCGTCGTGGCGCAGAGGCGTAAGCGTCTGTCTGTAAACGCGACGGTTTGTGGGTTCGATTCTCACTCGGGGAAGATGGATTTTTCTATTTCCATTTTCGCTCGCTTCGCTCTGGCAACTAGGCAAAGGCTTTATTAGTTGGTATCTAAGAAATGCTATGGGTATTCCGACAAAAATAGTTATATATATATATATGAATGGAGGAGGATAGAAAAATGATTTAAAAAAAACAGTGAAAATCTTTTTCTAGAATCAATTATTATCATTTCATTGCTTTACTGTGTGACACGAAGTTTTGCCACACGCAATGTTTCGGATGCAAATGGAAAATGAACTAAATGTTCCGATCGAAGGGATACTTTGTGGGAAAAGTATATATCCGCTTTTATAAGTAAAGGATAGTACTTGAATTTTTTGAAATATAAACGTCGTTAAACGACGTTTATATTTCAAAAGACAAAAGACCGTCATAGCGCAGTAGCGCAGCGTCTGCTTGTAAATAGGACATTGTTTGTTCTAATCCCACCCGAGAAAAGTGGATTATGTAATTTAGATTTTCTTCACTCTGGAAACTAGTCAAGATCTCCAACACTCTACACGCAATGCCTCGTAAGAAGGCGAAAAGTGCAAATTCTCATGGTTCCTGGAGTTCCCTGCCTATCCTGTCCTGTGCAGGATAAAGCGTGATGCTAAAAAATATGGGACAATAAATATAAAACTCAATAAATTACTTTCAAAAGCCTATTAGAACAATCTGATACAATTAAGATAACTTATCATGCTGCGATAGGCCTAGTATAATGTGTTGATAACTGTTATAAATTTTATGACACTTATAGGTGCAAGTAGATATTCGAATATTTACTCTCTATATTTAAATCATAACAAAAAATATATTTCAAGGTAAAAAGACAAATTATTTGAAATAATTGTAGGGTAATTTCCTTGGGTTATTGTTTCTATTTTATTTCTAGACCGCCCTAGCGTAGAGATGCAGTGCCTGTAAGACGGTATATGAGTTCGATTTCCACTTGAGGAGAGTAAATATTTCTATTTTCTTTGCATCATTAAACACACGATGGTTGAAAATGCGTAAAGTGCGGAACAGAGACCGTACCACGGTACCACGATGCCTCCTACGATTTGTCATGAGATGCGCAACTCAACGCCACGATATATTTTCTTACCAGAACGAAAAAAAAATGATTTTTCTCCTTAGTAGGCGCTGTATAAGTAATCTATTGACATCATGCATCCTAGATGAACTTTACAATTACGTTACAGCATGATTTTTTATTTAATTTTTCATAAAAGAGTTCTTTTTAGTTTTTTTAACTGTTGTTTATTTTCCATAATGTTTGTTCTGGAAATCTTAATTATTAACACACAATTCTGTTTTAAAGACTTCATCCTTTCTTGCCTAAGATCGTGCTAATATAAACATTTTGATATTTGGATGCCATTTTCAATTTATTCACCCTTTTGCATTTATATAAGGAGTGAACTCATAAATTTTTCACAATTCAAACGTACAGAACGCAGTACTGATCCGATATGCTTTGCTTATTTCTATGACATTATATTGGACGAGGATTCGTTGCGATTGTAAGAAAATTTATATATATATATATATATATATATATATATATATATATATATATATATATATATATATATATATATATATATATATATATATATATATATATATATATATATATATATATATATATATATATATATATATATATATATATATATATATATATATATATATATATATATATATATATATATATATATATATATATATATATATATATATATATATATATATATATATATATATATATATATATATTTAAACTAGAGCATAATAATCACGTTTGTAAACGCACGCTGTCCTATTATATCTCAGCGGCCTTACAATATAAACTCATATCAATTTCTTTATTAAATGGTTAAAATGAGCATTTAAAAGTAATATCCATATAAAAAGAGAAAAATTCAACTTAAAAACCTCCCAATCTCAAAATTAGAACATTTTAAAGCGCGCCTATTTTAATCTCGAACTACATATTCTCAATGCAATCAAGAGGGTCTTAGCTGCTCATCTTAATACCTAGCAATAAGAGGATTTAAAGTGGGAGAGGATGCTGTACGCCAAGATCACATTTTTTTCTGATTAAAATGCCTATATATGTTATAAGGTAATCGCTTTCGTTTATTAAAACGACTGCGGGTCTAAGACTGCAGGATTATTACATTCTTGTCTTTAAATAACTTCTTATTTATAGGTATTATTAGGTGGTCATTGCTAGTGCTAGTAGTCAACTTCTATGTTGTAAAACGTAATGTATTTGTACTGAAGATACTTAATTAACTTACTTTATTTATACCAACTTAACTTACTTAATGAATATAGTTTTAGGTATAATTTTGTACTTACTGCCACAGATTGTTAAAATATGTTTTTTAGTTCAGTATTCTATGATAATATTATGAATTATATTAATAAATATTTTAATTATATTAGTAAGTATTTGTTTTTTTTATATTTGTTTTGTTGGAATTATATATATATATATATATATATATATATATATATATATATATATATATATATATATATATATATATATATATATATATATATATATATATATATATATATATATATATATATATATATATATATATATATATATATATATATATATATATATATATATATATATATATATATATATATATATATATATATATATATATATATATATATATATATATATATATATATATATATATAATATATATATATATATATATATATATATATATATAAAAGGCTTTGGATAAAGCACACTAGATAAATGGTATAAAATTTTTTTTTTCATTACAACACTACAGACTCTTTTTAACTTAAAATATTATTACCTTCTTATCATCAATATTAATTATCATTAGTAATTTTAACTATGTCTTTACATTATTTTTTTGTACTGGTTACTTAGAGGTTTTCATAAATAACTTCATAACATGTATACCATATTATAGCTTACACATTACACATACAAATGTTTTGAAGATTCTAGGTATATTAGGAGCATTCGGTAAATTAAAAGCTTTTCGCTTTCTAACAATTTCAAAGGCAAGTCAGAAAAATAACGCGTCCGTATTTCGAAATCTGTTTCGTTTATTTGGCAAATTGTCATTGTATAAATAATAATAGAGGACCGTCGTGGTGCAGCGTCTGCCTTTTAACGCAACAGCAGTTGTTTGCAGGTTCGATTTCCACTCTGAAAGAATGAATTATTTCATTTCCACTTTCTTCGCCAAAGCGTCTAAGAAAGCGTGGCGTTCAATTCCTTTAATCAACCCGCAATATCTCGAAAGAAGGCGGAAAGCTGGGAACAGAGTGTCTTGACACTAGGTTTTCACAGTTCCTGTGGTCCTGTTACCTACCTTGTTATGTGTGGGATAAAGCGTGAAGCTAAATGAAAAATGAAGAATAGTTCTTCGAAATAATTGTATTATGTTGATATTTTATAATTGATTATGTTAATATTGAATAGAATTTTTAAAATGTACAGTTATATTGTATCAAATTTATATAGAAATATTCTAGATACGTATATATATTTGTTTCATAATACCAATTATTATGGATCAACAAACTATACTAAAAAGGTCCATCATTTATTGTATATTACACACGATTAAGTCAAGATATAAAGCTAAAATATCTATATTTATTTTTATTCACTCAGTATTTTTGTTTGACATTTTTTTTAACTTTGATCGTTTTATATTTGGTCTGTTGGTCCTTATATGTCTTTAATTGGTTTTCCGTCTCGCACGTATTGAGGACGATACAAAGAAATGCCTTTTGTTAATTGGAGACCGTTTTTTACGAAATGTTTGATAAAATTATTTGTCTCAGATATATCTTCACTTGGTGATAAAAGGATGTACTGATTGATTTGAAATTTACAATTAAATATTAGAAAGGAAAAATATGTAGAAAAACAACATATTTTCCTATATTAAAAAATTATATATAGAAAATAAAAGAAATGAATGTAATATATAATATTCTTGCGTTACTATTAAGAAGCTCTGATTACATTAATAAATTAATTTAAAATAGATTTAACGCAATGTCATATCTTGAAAATATTTTTGTCATATTAGTGATAGCAGCAAGTTAATTGAGACAAACATATATACACTTACATATACATATATACGTACATATATACATATATACGTACATATATACATACATACATGTACTTCCCTCCCAAAGATATCTTAACGTCGTACTCTAATAATATTAGTAATAACATTTCAAAAAGGGTTCAAGTCCCGCTTGAGGAAAATTTAAAAAGCAATATGCGATAAAAACATACATCAACTAACTTATGAACGGCCCATATATTTAGTTCAGAGGGCACTTGTAGGAAATTTGCAACAACGTTTATTTTATACAGACTTTATTACAATTTTATATTAAAGATATGCTTATAATAAATTAAATTAGTAGGCAGATGAATCTCTGTAAATGAGATCTGTGTGGAACCCAGTATCAAGACATTTCTCGCTTCCCGCCTTTTTAGACGTTGCGTGTTGAGTTGCGAAACCCAACGCCGCAACGTCTGACTGAATTGAAACGACTGACACTGAATGAAAAAAAAATCAAAAACTATGAAAAATAATGATCAATATTTAATATTTATCAATTATAATTGCCAAAATGACCATTTCCATTAAATAAAGAGAAACTATTAACAAGTAACAAAACACAACTTTTAGATTGTCAGGATATTAAGACGTAGTATGACACAGCAATATGTTATATAAATATAAATATACTATATAGGGCCACATTTGTTTCGCTTTTCATTAAGTATTACGTGCTACGAATGTTACCGGAACTTAGTTGTTTGCGTGTAATGTGTGCATGTGTGTATTTTGGTACAAGTTAAGCTTTTGATACAATACAACTAGGGTTTAGTGAAAATTTCATATTTTAATAATAGCTTTGGATTGGGTACTATAATCTATTTTTTTTTGAAATTTTATAAAAAAAATAGAATTTGAAATAGATTTAATAAATAATATTTTCTCTTGCGAAATGGTTTATTATAACAAGAATTTTTTGTGAATGAAATTAGTTGAGAATGTATCGATACTCAAGTTTACATTTCATTTTGAGTATTGTAAGAATTTTAAGCTTACAAGGTTACCCATCATTCATCCTTTGTTAATCGATATCGATTTGATGGATTTTAAATCGATTTCTAAATGTTTTTTTTTAAATGGAAAAGATTTTTCTATTTAATTTTTAAGCAATGTCGGCAGATTAGAAGTTACATCATTATTTTAATGTTGACGTAGACTTAAATTTCTTTTGTAATATTTTATATATTTAAAGTTATCTTATAATATACGATATACCATACCGATTAAAAACGTTTTAAATTAAATTCTTTGACCGAACTAATAGCGATACTTTTACTATAGTCTGTGGTTCAGATAGATTGTAACCACAGACTACTATAAAGTGTTTGAAAAGAATTTAGTTTCAATTAAGTTCAATGTAATTAAAAAAAAATAAACCAAACACATAATTAATTTTATTTTATTTTATTTTATTTTATTTATTTAGGACAACCAACATTTGTACATATGTGAAAATATACCTTAACAATGTAATAAACTTAATCTATGTACAAATCACACCGTTATCCACTACTTACTATAACAATAGAAATAAAAGAGATATTACAATACAATCTTAATAAATATAATAACTATAGGAGATATTGTAATGAATAATTTAAAAAAAAAAAAAAAATAATAATAATGATAACAATATTAAATATATACATAACAGATATAAATACGCATACACAATTACACACATATTCACATAATAAATATATAATATATAGTTCAATTTTATTGTTATTGTTTTAACTTTTATTATTTATTAACTTTCTCGGTAATGGCTTTAATTCTTTTTTTATACGCACCTATTGTTAACCCAAAAATGTCAGCATTATAAAATTCAGCATTGTATGTTTGCGTCATTTGGTACAATGGTGCTCGCTTGCCAGCATTAGTTCGACATTTTTTCAATTTAAATGTTCTTGGTGTTCGTGTATTACGTAGTGAAACTTGATTAGGTACCAAGAAATCTATGTTGCTTAACAATTGAGGACAATTTATATTAGAATTGCAAATATTATACAACGACATTGTACTTAACAGTTTTCTTCTCGATGCAAGACTCATTAATTTATATTTATCGAGCAGCTTAGAGTATATATACAAATAAGAATGTGAAAATTTGTAATGTAATGATCGCAAATACCGACGTTGCACATTTTCTATCTGATCAACATATTTATTGTAAATGGGGTTCCAGATTTGTAATGCATATTCAAGTTGTGGTCTGATTAAACTGGTATATAGATATACGAGCGTAGACGGCTTTTTAAAATCTTTAGTTGATCGCATCACGAATCCGTACATTTTAAATGCGTTATTAACAATATTGTCAACGTGTTGGTCAAAATGAAGGCGCGAATCTATAATGATACCAAGATCACGTACATGATTTACTCTATTTAATTGAGTCCTATTCAGACAGTATTGTTGCTTAATTATATTTTTATTTTTAGTTATTGTTATAGTGTTACATTTGGTCAAGTTGAGACATAATTTATTAAGAATACAATATTCGCTAAGCCTATTAAGGTCACTTTGTAAATCATGACAGTCCGACAAATCCCGCACACTTAAGTATAATTTAAGATCATCCGCGTACAACAGGAACTTGCAATGTTTAAAGCATTGATTTATGTCATTTATAAAGATTATAAAAAGCAATGGACCTAGTATAGATCCCTGTGGTACGCCGGAGGATGTAATAAAAGTATCAGATTCAAAGCCTCTAACTACAACTCTCTGAGACCTGTTGACAATGTACGAAGCAAACCACCTCAATAAATTACCTCTCACGCCGTTAAAGGCCAATTTCTTTAAAAGGATTTCATGGTCCACTTTGTCAAATGCTTTGCGAAAATCCGTGTATACAGCATCCACCTGCACCCTGTTGTCCATATTCTCAAACAAGTAAGTAGCATATAACAATAAATTAGTAGTAGTAGATTTCTGTTGTACAAATCCATGCTGCTCTTGTAAGATATCATTATGCACAAGAGGGTATATTTTGGCGTATACTAATCGTTCGAAGACTTTTGCTAGCGTGGACAGAATCGATATCGGTCGATAATTTTCAATATTGTCTCTGTCTCCACTCTTGAAAACGGGTGTTATATGCGCCATCTTCCATAAATCAGGAAAAATGCCTTCTTGCATACACTTGTTATAGATAATTTTAAGTGGAACGTATAGTGTATCCGCAGTAAGTTTTATGAACGAGGGCGGTAAGGAGTCAGGTCCAGCACCTTTATTTGAGTCTAGTGCCCTTAACACCCTATAGACATCGTTTTCAGAAAAGGATAAAGAGCATATATTGTTATTACTAGAGTTAGTATCGCCTACCGATGACTCCCATGTTTCTGTATTAAGTGTTGACGGCTCATACACAGATTGAAAGAAATGCGCGAACATTTTACATATCATTTCAGGGTCGCTTGATGAATTTCCCATATATGTCATAGTTGTCGGTATTCCCGGTTTGATTTTAAGACAAGACATGTAATTCCAAAAGTATTTTATGTTTTTAATTAAACTTTGTTCCGTAAATAATATGTAATTGCCAAAGCACTTTCTACTTTCCTTATCAAATCTTTTTCGATACATGGAGAAGAGTTCATAATCAACAATATTTTTATACTTTTTCCACTTTACCCACGCTTTAGCTTTAGCCTTAAATATTCG
Source organism: Dione vanillae (assembly GCA_037178615.1). Classification (NCBI taxonomy): domain Eukaryota; kingdom Metazoa; phylum Arthropoda; class Insecta; order Lepidoptera; family Nymphalidae; genus Dione; species Dione vanillae. The sequence goes on from JAZFAU010000223.1 coordinate 1,276,057, forward strand.
TCGAAGACTAGGAGTAAACCAACATGGAGAATTACTGTTTTTTATTACACTGACCGGTGTAAACAACTTTATAATTGAGAATAGTTTTTCATAAAATATATTTATAATTTCGTTAATAGAACCAATTAAAATGTCACACCAATTTGCTTTATTAATAGCTTCGTTAATTTTTATGTAGTCAGCTTTTGCAAAACATAATTTGATCCGTGGTTGTCTTGGAATGGATATAAGTGCCGTAGATATTTAGCTGAGAATATAGAAATATGGATGATGCTGCACCAGTGGAGACAGAGGCGAAGTAGGCATCAGACAAGTACAATCAGTGTTTGAAATGAACAAATCCAAAGTACGGTTTAAATTATTTTTGTAAATGTTATGTTGAGTGGCATTCAGTAATGAGAGGATTTGAACGAGATATTTACCAGCGTAAACAGTGTCATTTCTAATTAAAGGTAAACAAATTCCATTATTTACTCCCCACTCAAGGCTGGGTAGATTAAAATCACCTATCAGAAAATGCTCAGTTACATTATCACACAAAACTAAGTCGCAAACTAAGTCGAGATATACGACGTAAGTGTTCGAACATTTATTATTATTATTCGATTAAATAGTATTTAAAATATATATGTACATGGTCTCGAGTGGGAAACGAATCCGAGTTAGTTTATTTATCTATACATCTAGCAAACAAATTCATCTGTATTTAATAAATGAATTCAATGAAAAGCTGAAAAAAGATGTAAAAAATTATGAAGTATTTAACAAAATTCTTTATTTCCGCGGCGCTTGGAATGAAATTCCCACGAGGCGTGTACTCCTCGAGGCTGTTTCAGAGCACACTCGTGTTTTGTAATGAGGTAGGTTTTTAAGTTAACTAAATTTAAAATGTAACTAGCGTGTGAACATGTATGAAGAGAATTTACTTGAAAATTGTTTAATTGTCACACTAGTTTTTGCTTCGCTTCCGTACTCAAATTGTATATCCAGTTAGAGTTGTGTATGACACAGGATATATAACTACACGTGGCGAATTTGATCGAAGTATAGTCATTTTTTTGTTTCATTCACCGTTTTATTAGAAACAATCGTTTATGAGATAAAATTTAAACCAAAGTACCTTAGTTTAATGATATTAGTATTGTAGTAGGTGTTTCCACACTTGTGTTGTCCTGCAACAAGAGAAAGATTAAAAAAAATCGTCACTATTAATGACATGCTTATTTTGTATCATAACTTTTATTCTAACCTTTAGTTAAAATTATTTTTAAGTCATCGGTCTATCGAGCTGGAGTATACGTAGGCTAATCCACTATTAATACGCCAATATAAATTATATTTTGAAGGTACTTAGTGTTTCCATCTATTTTCCGCTTATTAAACCGTATGCAGGACACAAGCCTAAAAAAACAACTATTATGTCCAATAAGCTCTTCCAAATCACAATACATCCGCTTTTACAAATTACAATAGAATTTTTAAAAACCTGCTTCAATTTTTAAACGTTCAAAATTGTAAAAGATGCGTTTAAGAAACTTTTGAACGTTTAATGTGAAATATATTTTATGCAACATTATTGAAAATTGTATTTAACTTATTGTGTAGATAAATCAATTAAGGATCCAATATATACAATTCTATTTCAACGGAAATTGATATGCAAACAAAAATTTTAAACAAATAACGTATTCTTCTAGAAGTGCATTTATGTACGTAGTTATTTGTTTAAAGAAGTGTGTGTAAGAGGTAGATTTGTTTCGTTAAGTACCTATATAAGTAAAAGTGTTACCCAAAAACTACCTCCCATGTAGGTACTTGTCAGAACTGAAATGCACACTGAAAAAGATACTGCGTTTGATTGATTATAAAAAAAAAGTATTAATAAAATTTAAACGTAATAAGCTAAATATGACTAGCAATATTTTTTTTAGCTTCACGTTTTATCCCGCACATGGCAGGGGAGGCAGAAGGAAATGCAGGAACCATACGAACCTAGTGTTAAGACAGTATTTGCTTCGTCCTTAGTCCGTTGCTTAGTCCCTGCTTTCTCCGTCCTCGCTTTCCGCCTTTTTCGAAGCATTGCGTGTTGAATGGCGGAACTCAACACCGCGCTAGTTTCCAGAGCGACGAAAATGGAAATAGAAAAATCCATCTTCCTCGAGTTGGAATTGAGTCTACAAACGGTCGCGTTCACAAGCAGACGCTTCGTGGTCACAAGCAGATCGTCGTGGTGCAGAGGAGTCTGCACCACGACGATCCTCACAAGCAATATTCTTAATTTTTATTTAATTGTTATTTAAACACTAGACACTATTAAATGTATATTAAATTAAACTTGCTACTAAATCCGCAGATTCTTGCTAAGTGTGATAAAAAGTCGGACTTTCAATCAATTTACCAAATATGTCCGATAATTCTAAAAGAGTTTCATTATAAATCGTTAAAAACTATGATTTAACCAACTACTTACTCACGAGTTAAAACCTTGTAAATGATCATTCTATATAGATCACTAGTCAGTGAGTATCAAGCCAATAAAAAACTTGTTTAAAACAATAGTTATTATATTCTACGTCAATATCTACGTCCTACCTAGTATCTTCATACAGTCAAGACAAGAATTATAAAGCAAAGTTAATTTTGGGCCATGATTATTGACAACTGATATTTTCTAATAATAAGTATATAAACAAGTTTCTATGGCATTCAACTGCGATAATTTGTTTTCTGAAACAAGACCAATCTGCGGCGTTGAGCTCCGGCTACCTTACACTATTGTCTTAACACTGGGTTCTCTTTGCCTATCCTGATATATATAGAATATAACGGGTTATATATAGAATATAACGAAAGCAAAAAAGTCAAATACCTTAAAAACCTGTAGTAGTCCACACGACGGTGCATCGAATGCAATATTTCGCGCAGCACTTAGCTCTTAATGGAGGACGAAATTCGTAAGTAAATTCCGTGTTGGAACTTCAGTTTTTCAGGTAAAGTGTTGGAAACGTTACCTTCTATTTTGCTTGTAACAAATTGTATTTGGGTTTCGTTTGTCTGTAATTTAAAGTTTGAAAGTGAAAATGTGCGTTTCTTTTTATTTATTCGAATTTAAAATACACAAATAAATTATAGTGGAAAAGTAAATTTTAGATTTTTTTAATAAATAACTTTTCTTAGTGTTCACGGTAGAGGTAGAAGACTCGAAACGGGAAATGGAGAACGGAGTGCCTCAACACTAGGTCCTGTCTTAACTGACTCATGTGGTAGAATAAGCACAAAGCTGTTTAATTTAATAATTAACAATTACAATTGTGTTTCACATAATATATTTTTATATGTAATCTTCACCTTTAGTATATTTTTAATTTCTTCAAAGTCAATGGACTATGTGTTTTGTGTAAATATGTTAAATATAACAATATTAAATTAAAAGCTTGTAAAATATAATCTATTACTAACCTAATATGTTGTCTGTATATTTTGTAGATGTCTGTCATTTTGTTGTAGGCTTTTTTTTTTTTTTTTTTAGCTTCACGCTTTATCCCGCACAAGGCAGGGTAGGCAGAGGGAACTGCAGGGACCGTGGGAACCTAGTGTTAAGACACTCCGTTGCTTAGTCCCTGCTTTCTCTGTCCCCGCTTTCCGCCGTTTTCGAGGCATTGCGTGTTGAGTGGCGGAACTCAACGCCGCGCTTTGCCTAGTTTACCAGAGCGAAGAAAATGGAAATAGAAAAATCCATCTTCCCCGACTGGGGATCGAACCCAGTAACCGTCGCGTTACAGACAGACGTTGCGCCTCTGCGCCACGACGGTTTGTTGTAGGTTAAGGATTTAAACTGGACCTCTTTTAGACATGCTTTCCTCTTTTGTGTAATGCTATCTCCTTTTTACCGTACATTCTCCTTTATGTGTTCTACATTCAACTTGATATTGGCGATGAAGAAATGAGAAGAAACTGCTTAGCATACCATGGATTCACTTAATTCCGTGCTGATACCGGGCCCATCGCGCTGTAGGAAGAGGAGCTCCGATCAGCGCTTGGGACTTGCGACCCAAGTGTAGGTTTAAAGGGGCCCCTTTAAAATGCATTAACGCTCACCTTCACTGTCCGAGCTAATTGACGTATCTGAGTAGCAGATTCTATATTTCTAACTAAACCTATACAATTTTAGGCTAAATATAATAACCGATTGTTTCTTAGTACAAAAGAACGAACTAAATGCTTGATACATATTTAATCGCTTCTCGTTGGTAGCTGTCGGCGTTCACGACTAACGAGGACGATGTAAAGACAATACCAGTTTTATATAGATGAAGGTTTTTTTAAGCTTCTAAAATTTAGGCAGAGAGAACGATAGTTCTGGATTTAAACCCTGTTATTGTTACAGAGTGTAATTATACTTTTACTAAATATATAGCTTCATTCTTTTTCCATAAAGCAAGGTAAAGAGAGTTTAGTGTTTAGTCACTCCGTTCCTCATTTTTATGTCTAATATTTAGACATAAATTTTAATTTTAATTATTTTAATTATTTATTGTTTTGTATTAAGTGGCGGAACTCAACGTTGCAGTTTGTCTTATTATCAGAGCGAGAAGATTACATAATCCATTTTGTCATGGGAACTGAACTCACGACCGTCGCCCCACGATGCTGTACATTTACATTCAAATGCTTTACCACTGCGCCACGACGGCCGCTAGTAATTGTTTTACTTCGTTTAAAACAATTTGAGTTTATTAAATTCTACACTTAATAATTAATTAAGTAATGTAACGGGGACGGAGAAAGCAGGAACTAAGCAACGGAGTGTTCGTATGGTTCCTGCAGTTCCCTCTGCCTACCCTGCCATGTGCGGGATAAAGCGTGAAGCTAAAAAAAAATAATGTAAAAAGTAAGAGGTAGGTATAAGGTGGTACGTGTATGAAGTAACATCGACCACAAGTGCAATGAGTTCTTGACATCAAATTAATAAACATTTTTAAAACAAATTGTAATCTTCCTCTATAAGTGAACTATTCACTATACATGAAGAACAAAAAAGTAAAGTAATATTGAATGAGAACCTTTTGTAGATATTAATGTATAAAAAGTAACAGGTATTAATAAAAAATAAATAATTATTTGTAAATTGGCTCGCATTGGACGAAACTAAATTTTCTATTCACTACAGCATTGCTTATTTATTTAATAAGCAATACTGTAGTAAATAACTTCGTAATTTGTATATCGTAATAGAAACTACTTTTCAATGTCTTAGTCGACGCCGGCTTATCTTTATAATAATTATATTCTTGGCCATTAGTAGGTACATACGTACATAGTTTGATCTCCTGCTACAAAAGTAAATATAACTTATTAAGTTCTAATTTTCATCGAAAAATCTAACTTTGTTGAGCCAAACCAAAAAAAATAAAATATTTTAAATTAATATGAATATATCTACCTACAACCTACTACCTACTACCTACCTAATACGAAAGGTAGCAAATAACTTGAACTTCATTTACATAACCTTTATATATGAATCATGAACCGGATGCACAATAAATAGAAATAAAGTTGTAACTATTCTATGAGGGATCCTAAAAATGTTTTATTAAGGGCATTTGGCCAGGCATTGTTTGCGCGACGACTCTCCCGAGACCGACGTTTGTTGGCGACGCGACGTGACAGACTTACTTTACTGTCAGAATGCCTACTTTACTAGTACTACTGGTTGTAAAATCGTACACTACGAGTAAATATTAATATACTACTTATTAGGTAAAATAATAAGAAGAAAATGGTTGCCTGTAAAGTGGGTTTTACGGGCGAAAATTTTACGTGACAACGTCTTTTTCTCGGTAGAATATTTATTGATATGAATAATAATTAAATATATAAATTGCACAAATTTTAACTATAGAAAATATATTTTGTTTACTAAAACATTGTACATGTGTCAAGTGATACGCGCGGCGGACCGATCATAGTTTGGTGACAGTTGACACATCGTTACGTTACTTTTTCATAAGTGACTCCGAGCCGCAACCTAATTTAAGACGTTGTCACGTCAAAATGAGGACCGTTGTGGAGGAGAGGCGTAGCGTTTTCCTGTAAACGCGACGGTTTCAGAGTTCGATTCCCATGGAGGAAGATAGATTTTGCTATTTCCATTTTCTTCACTCTGGAAACTAGGCAAAGCGCAGCGTTGAGTTCCGCCACTCAACACGCAATGCCTCGAAAAAGGCAAGAAAGCAGGGATGGAGAAAGCCAACGCACTGTCTTAACACTAGGTTCCTGTGGTTCCTACAGTTCCCTCTGCCTACCCTGCCATGTGCGGGATAAAGCGTGAACACATTAAAAATCTGAATAATATTATTCTTTTATGTACAACCATAATAAAAAAATAACAAAGAAAACTGATATATATCTATATACGTACAAATATATACACATACATACATATATACAAAGTTACATATATACAGTAATGAATTGTGTAATATTAATAATGTTAATTTACTATACAAAGAAAATCGCAGTAAAACATTATATTTTTTCATTTGGATTTTTAGACAGCAGTTTTTACGCATTTACGCAGATTTTGCGAGCATTTTTCTTTACTGAGTAATGAAATTTAAAATCAAGTTAAGAATATTATATAATATGTACCTATTGTTAAAATGTCAGGTGGAAATTAAGGACGACACTCAGTTACACACTTTACTATTTTCAACTATCACACTTTGACTTAACTTATACACTTGTACTTAACTCTTGCACTTGTACATATACGAGTATTACTTTTACACTTTGAACTGTGTAGGTACATAGAAACAGCGCTGCCGCTGACTAATTGTTGATTTTTACACAAAAATAACTCCACACCTTATGAGATGCAGAACAACGGTATACTGAACTAAACTGTCTACTTATTTTCAGTTTCAGAAACCATCCAAATGGGTGCGACGAAGACCTACATCCTCTTGATCACCATCCACCTCGTATACTTCATTTCCGCCCAAGAGGTGGTGCGACGCGTGCCTCAAGGCTTCCTAGGCATGCGCGGAAAAAAATACTACGAAATAAGCGAAAACGAATTCTATAAACGAAAACCTCAATTCTTCGTCGGCGTGAAAGGAAAAAAGGAGTATGATATTTCCTCTGAAATCGATTCAAAACGAGCTCCCATGGGTTTTATGGGGATGAGGGGTAAGAAGGATCTCTTGTACCCCGACATAGTGGTGTACCCTGAAAGTTTTGAATACGTGCCAAAGAGATCTGGATCTTTAATCGGACAGATCGATTATTCGACAGATGGAAATGGAAATGGTAATAATCTAGAATATCCAGTTTTAAATGAGGTTATAAGTGATTATTTACAGAAGTTACGTTCAGGTGACATCCCTACGGCATCTAGTGAAGTGGATGAAGAGACTTTGGATAACGAGATCGAAAAACGTGCAAATATTCACAAATTCTTTGGAGTTCGAGGAAAGAAGACCCAGGACAAAAGACCCTACGATGTGTCGTTTAGGGGAAAATTTATTGGAGTACGTGGAAAGAAGGACCTAAATAACCGAGGTGCTCAAGAAATCAGGTTTTTGTTGAACAGTCCCTGGCCTAAGCGGAGGATGCAGACGGGATTTCTTGGTGTACGTGGAAAGAAATGGGTTAATAACGACGATGCCTTAGGTAAGGTATTTAAATTTTTCAATTAATTTTTATAAATCTTTGAAAATTTAAGACTTAAAGATTTCTTTTGCTAGATATTAAACTCTTTGCGAAAATCGCGGAGGTTGAGCCTTTCTTAAATTATTACTAAGTCAAATTTTATTTACTTTAAGAACTTTTAACCTTCGTTTTAGACCATATAGTGCAAAAGCGATTGACAGCGAGCATAAAAGTTGTGAATTCGATTCCCAATCGGGGAATAGAATAAATTCAAATTATCACCGCTTAAAATAACTTCGAATGAAATAGCAGATATAAGAAATAAAATTTAAAAAAATAAATATATATGTAAATATTATTTATCGTTATTTTACAGAATCAGAACCGGAAACCAGTGAAGTCTCTACACCGAACTAATCCCCACAAGTTAGCTCAAAGACTAGTCAACTAAACATATCGTTATAAGTGGAAGGCTTATTCTAGCGTTCTTTACTACAGTACTATTGATTCAGTATTCAATATATTCTATATATAATAATGTTAATTAATCGTTCGTAGGTTCATTTCCTATTATGTAATCGAATTAATCATTATTTTTTTTTTTGTTTAAACACGTTTAAATTATTAATATGTTGTATGTTACATTTCGATTAGAATCAACATATATATGTTTATAAGGTATATATGTAAGTAACAGCACATAGTATATACGTTATGTAAAATAAATTATATCGATGTTATAACTTGTTAGACTCTTATCCAGTTTCATTATATTCTAATTGTAATTAACTTAATGTGGATTAAAATTTTGCCGATGTACGCATTTCGCGAAGGCTGGCGAAACTAATACCAAAGGAGTAAACAATAAAGGCAGTTGTCAATTTTATATTAGTTTTATTTAATGCTATGTTTTTTTTAAGTATATTTTGTCGTAGCGCAGAGGCGTAAGCGCCTGTCTGTAAACGAGACTGTTTGTGGGTTCGATTCCCATGAGGGGAAGATGGATTTTTCTATTTCCGTTTTCTTCGCTCTGGAAACTAGGCAAACACGGCGTTGAGTTTCGCCACTCAACACGCAGTGTCTCAAAAAAGGCGGAAAGCGGGAACGGAGAAGGCAGGGACTAGCAACGGAGTGTCTTAACACTAGGTTCGTATGGTTCCTGCTGTTCCCTCTGTCTACCCTGCAGTATGCAGGATAAAGCGTGAAGCTAAAAAAAAACTACTCTCTCTTCTCCTTAAGCCGCTTAGGGAACTATAAATAATGTAAATCACGCATTTTAAATAAGACAAGAATCAATTTCATAATATTTTTTATTAAAACTTCTCCTTATAAATCCATCGAATGCTAACATAAAGAACGTACATAGAAGCCATGATACATATTCATATGACAACAAACAGAGACGCCGCCATCTTGAAATTATAAAGATATACAATCTCTTGTAAATCCCATAGAAATTATTAAGGAAATAAACCCGCTACTATATCGATATTAAAAGAAATGACAATAAAATGGCGACGATTATCAATTTGTGGAACTTTCATACACAATTCAATGTAAAAAAATAGCTGTAATTACAAAGGCCGTTAATAAGATCAAGAATGAAATTAGCAAATGTTTGATAAAACTTCATATTTATAGCATATATATTTATTTATATGAAAAAAAGCCTACAAAATTCAGTAATAACATAAAAAAAACAATATTTTTGATAATATTTATTTCACAAAACGCTAACTTCAGCAGGAAATGGAAAAAATAATAATAAATGAATATACATTACTTGGAGAATAATTTCCATTGTTTTATTGTAATTTGTTATTATAACTACTAAATAGATGAACAGGAATTAAACATATTTTGGTTGAACAAGTAAAGTTAGGTGTTTATAGTATAGGAGCCGGTGTTTTCTAATATTAATATTTAAATATAATAAATTTATTTAATAAGAGAAATGTCAGAAATACAATATATGCATGTTATGTATATTATAAAGAATAATAATTTAAAAATAAAATCACTATTACTTTATTACCATTTTTAATAAATCAAATTTGTCAAAGAATAATCCATTTCTCCAAGAAGGCTTTATTATATAGGTGTTATAATATTTTAATACTTTTGCCATCTTTTATAATATAGTGTTTATTTTAAACCTGCATTTAAAACACACGACTCCTAACCTACAAATGTTATTAGGTACAAATTTAAATAAAATTGAAAAAAAAGGCTATTAAAAAGACATATATGTGTATAACGATTATTGTTATCTAACTAAATATAATACAAAGATGATTTAACGGGAAAATTTCTAGTAAACTAGCCGGACATATCTCTGTCTCGCTCTGTTCAGTTGAAAATGACAAGGACAGTATGATTAGACACGATATGTATGAAATCGTTTCATTCTGATATTTTTTTATAGAACTATGGTTATTTTTAGAATTAGGAAGTATTGACGAATTCAATCACTAATTTTAGCTTTCGGAGATTATTTTTCACAAAAACGGTTTGTTTATTAAAAAAAAGACAACAACCAAAAGCAATTCTATATATAAAATAAAAGTGTTTACATGAACATCTGTCCATTAAATATAAATACATACAACTTCAAGGCTTTTAGACATTAGACTGGAAAAATTCAATACAGTACTGTGACGTCACTGAGACCAGAAACGAAACGTCCGCAAATGACATAGTATTATGTAAATTTAATTATCATTCATTACATATAAAAAATATTACACTTTAAGCTTATTTTAACTTGAAAATTTATTTTATTACCAAGCTGCATAACTAATGGCGTTTCACTACACGTAGCTATCTATATTTCACTTTTAAACTTCATTGGACATATTATTACATACATAAGAATGTTGGAAACATTTTCCGTCTCGCTCGCACACATCATTAGTCATATGTCTGTCTCCCTCGCAGAATGTACTTGGGCAAACGCATGGTAAGTAAAATTTAATAACAGATTACGAAATTTGTTTAAATTAGCACTAAAAAATCAATTGTTTGCAAGCAAGAGCAATGTTCTGTCTCGTTCTAGCGCAGAACAGTTGCTAATGTTGAAAAGAGATAGCTATATTCAAACAAATCGCGTTCACATTTCGCGTACATGTCAATTTTATATTTGAAAATACCATATTATAACTTATTTGATGAAAAAGAAACTGAAAATCTGTACCAAATTAGCTAAAAAACATCACAATAAATAAAGTGCTTAACATTAAATTATTGTTATAACTGCGTCCTATACACAACCTAAACCATCTATATAATTGATTAATCAGTTAAATTCATTATTATCCCGCTTTGTTGTGTGACAGACGGACAGACAGGCTAAATATATATATATATATATATATATATATATATATATATATATATATATATATATATATATATATATATATATATATATATATATATATATATATATATATATATATATATATATATATATATATATATATATATATATATATATATATATATATATATATATATATATATCCAATTTCAAAAATTACTATTATCATATCTATAAGGCATATAAAGAAATAACAAAAAAAAGAGCAATTCATGTAATTTCTATGGTATTTAAATTAGAATAACGACCCATTTCTCCGTCTCTCCGTTTCTCCGCCGGTCACACAATATCTAACTACACGCAACGAATTATTATTAATATTATTATATTTTTTTGTAATAATATGAAAAATACGCCTAAAACAAGGAACGTTAAGCGGTGATTACGATCTTCTTACAAATACACAAACAAGCTAATTTTTTTATTATAGAATCGTGAATTTGCGGTATAAATGCAATAATAATTTATTTTTTTTCAATATACCAACATACATATATACTATTCGCCATAACTCCTTGAACTTTGTAATACAAGCTGTTGTCTCGCTTTAACTTATTATATGGTATATATGTGTTTCTTTCGCTCTTTTTTGTTATCGGATATAAAAACCATATATATATATACAGTTTTTTTTTTTAATTTTAAGGCGAATAGTACATAAAACAATTCTATTTCTCGCTCATACATATTGGCTAGGGCGAAACATTATTATTTTTATTCGAAGACCAATTTCGAATGCTACCATATATATAAAATTGTGCATAATGTTGAAAATTTTGTACTATCCGTTTTGAAATCAAATTTCATAATGTATACCGTGTAGCACCTATAAAGAAGACATACCAAGGCACCGTTTGCGTTTACAATTTTTAAATGGCAAAATTAATATATAATATTAAGAAAAAGCGCTTAGAAAAATTCAATAAAATCATAATACATAGCAAAAAGTTAAAAACTTAGAAATTACTACAGTAATTAAACTATAATAATTTCTAAGCTCTTACGTCTACCTACAAGCCTACCCAAATCTAGCCAATATGTACGTACATAAAAAAACTATCCATCTCGCTCGCACTTGAGCTTTAACATCTATCCATCTCGCTCTAGGCCCGGGCTAACACTTCCTAACCAATACGTACGTAGCGCTGATATAAAATCGTTCTATCTCGGTCACACTCAGACGGATATATATGTCTCTCTCTCACTCTAGGTACGGGCGTACAATGTAGCCAATGATTAAATTTTATTTATGACATCATGCTCTTTCGCTCGCACCAATAGCTGCGCGTCTATCCATCTCTTTCTAGACACGAGATTTTTACAACAACTTTGAAATTGCAATTATTTCTTCTCACTCCCACCTATATCTCTCCCTCTAGACATGAGCATATTTAACCAATATATATGATAAAAAAAGCGCTGATAAATAAAATCTATCCGTCTCGCTCGCACCTATCACCACATGCATCTGCTATCTCACTCTAACTCTCCTAGCCAATACGTACGAACGCTTTAATGCAACAAGGGCTGGACATAGAGCGTCGGGGGGTGTCTGGGGGTGTCCGGGGGGTGTTTGGGAGTGTCTGGGGGTATCCGAGGGGTGTTTATATCGCATTGTGTAAGGTCAGGGGGTGGGGGTGACCGTTGTGCGCTGCAAAGTCCTTGTCGGCGGCGCCTCGAAGCCTCTCGCTGTGTATGAAGCTGGCGGAGATCAACCCCGCGTTGGTGTTGCCGTTGTTCGTGTCGGTTGTGGGTTCGATTTTGGGTGATTGCTCGTCTGGTTTGTCCTTTGTCTAGAAAGTTTTAATATATATATTTTTACATATATTATAATATATTGAAATTTTAAGTTGGTTACAATAATTATGTACATTGCATATATATGTATATATATAATACCTCATGTTCTTGGGACAGTCCCAGCAAGTCCGCAGTCACGTTGCCATTGTTTGTTGGAGTATTGTTGACAGCGGTGCTGTTGCTGTTGCTGTTAGTATCTGGTGTCACTTGCTGTACCACATCCTGCTTTAAGTCGCCCTGGAATTAAAAAAAAAGTTATATCTATACATTCTTTCACGGTTTATCCAGCTCGTAGCAGAGAGAGCAGAGGGAACTGCAGGAACTGTAGAAATCTAAGTCTAAGTTTTAAAAAGGTTAAAAAGGCAAAAGCAAAAAAGTCTTAAAAAGGCAGTTTAAGAAAACTGCTGGTTATAAAAGTTAAATAATGAAAATATGTTTATGGTGGAATATTTTAACTTACAAGTTTTTTAATAATATTTGCATATTAATGTTGGTTTTATGTTTAAAACTAATCAACTTCAAATTGATACTAACTTAATTTTAAATGCTTAACATGTTGTAAATAAAAAAATTCATTTAAAAATATTTCAGGCTATTTCCTTGTATATAGTAGCATAAATAGACCACTTTGTTGAATAGTAGAACTTAACTATGCACTAAGACATGTTACGGAATGTGGAAATAAAATAAGTCTCTCCTCAGTAAAATCGAACCCCCAACCATCATGCAAAAAACGTTGTGCCTACTACGTCACGACGGTCTATGGCAAATTCGAATAGGCTATTCGTTAATGTGAAAAATAAAGAATTATTTGTTGAATATCCAAAATAAAACATGTAAATCAATATAATAATTATTATAAGTCATTAATAAAAATATAATTTTTTTTAAGGACTGTCGTGGCGCAGAGTCTATCTGTTAACGCGACGGGTTGTGGGTTCGATTCCCACCTCGGAACTAGATAGATTTTTTCAATTCCATTTTCTTCACTATGCAAAGAGCGGCGTTGAGTTCCGCCACTCAACATGCAATGCCTCGAAGAAGGCGGAAAGAAAAATTAGCCATAATAAAATTACAATAATATTATAATATTAAATCGACACTCACCTGACTAGTGGCAAGTTGCAACAAATCTCCCGTTTGTATTCCGTTGCCATTATCACATACACTAACATCTTTTGTATCACTAACTTCGTTCACTATGATAGATAAACTCTCCGTTAAAGAAGGTTCACTGGCTGCCTTTGATTCCGTCACTTGATGTTTAGTTTCGTTGACTTCATTGTTTTCTTTGTTCTCTTGCAACGGAACGGTTGGTGCTGGTTCATTTTCTACCTTGGCTGGTGGCACTGTGGCTGGAGTATCTTTAGCAATACTATTATTTGTATTGTGAGAGTTGTTGTTGGTAGAAACTTCTGGATTTTGTTGTGCTTTCATCTCTTGTTGTTTCTTGTCCTCTTCCGCTTGCTATGGAATTGAAAATTATTTTTTTTTGTAGTTTGTTTGAGTTTTAAGTATCAAGAAATTTGGTAAATACAGAGACTTGGACTATAATGACATGATGTTAGTCTATTTTCCACGGTCATATTTTTATGATTTTTCAATTCAAATTTAATCCACACCAATATATGGTGTGGATTAACATTTAAAAAAATACTACAAGAATAGAAAATATAAGAAAAGCCTGTTGCTTTCAAATTTGATTTTCAACCCGCGCCTCTTGCAAAACGTGCAAACGTTCTGATCACTGAGCCATGCGTTCTTCATCACGCTGCGTCGAAATTTTTATACGCTTTGCATAACTTATTGCCTTGTTAGCATCTTATGATACTAACTCCCGTGACCAGGTTGCAAGAGGAGCGGGTTCAAATCCCACTGCGTTCAAATTTTTAAATATTTTCTTTAAGTAAAAATATCAAGTGAATATAAATATTGAAAAATGAAAACCGAGTGCATATCAAGTGTTATATTTAATGTATTTACTCATAAGGTTTAATTAATAACTGTAAAATTCTATAAATGTAAAAAAGTCTTGCTGAAATTCTTGTCTTATATTCTTCTCAGGTTCAACGCATTAACTTCAGCAAACCAGTGGTAATGTGACATTCAAACAATTATTTTTATAGTATTATTTTTAATAACATTAATTAAAGTCAAAAATGTCAATTATTCAAAAAAAGAAATATGTTAATGTACTTTTAATAACATTAATTGAATTTCAACAAGTGTAGTAAAGAATCCTTAAAAAAAACATAAAAATTTATAACTAACCTTCTTAAGCCGTGTCCTTGCCATGATGGCCTCCACGCGCTGCTTCCTGGCGAGCCTCTCGCGCTCCTCCCTCTCGGCCTCTTCCCGTCGCAGCCTCTCGGCGTCCTCCGCCGCGCGCCGCCTCTCCTCCTCTTCGCGCAGCTTCGCTTTCCTCTCCTCTTCCTCTTTGAGGCGGCGTTCTGCTTCTTCCTTTTCCAGTTGTTGTTGTGCCTGGAATTTTTCATAGAAATCAGTAGATATTTAACTATTATTATAAAGAAGCCGTAGTGGCGTAGGGTCTAGCTGTAAATGCAACAGTCGGGGGATTTATCTCCACTCGATGGCACAAATGTTACAAATTAAAATAATTTCGTGTATAAACTATTTTTATTATTATATTTGTTTCTTTATTTTATATGAAATTACCATAAATATCAATTAGCAACACAAAAGGACCTAAACTACTAAAAGTAATAACATTATGCAGTAATATGGGTCATTAAAGTAACTAGTGGTTTAGAATATATGACAAATGTATTCAATTCAATTTAATTTTAAATAAGTGTATACTTCAAGCACGCATAGCTGCAAGAAGTATTTAGTGTTATTTTAATTTCTTCGCCCTTGTAAAGCGACAAAGTATCGCATCGAGTTATTTAACATTATAAAAATCCATTGCATAATTGTACCAGAATTAATTTAAAAAAAAACAAAGCCTTTTCTCACTTTTTTTCAACCATTACTATTTCAAAAAACAATAAAATAACAAACTATTTACATTTCACTCTGATATACTAAGTTTCACCCATCGCCTTGAAAGCCTCCTTGGCCTCTCTTAGCCTCCATATTATAAGCAGGATGCTAAGCTAACATCAATAGCCTCTTTACAAAAGCCGCTCACCTCAATAGCCTTCTTGAGCTTCTCCTCGTCGCGGCGGCGCTGCAGCGCGGCGAGCTCCCTGGCCTCCTCCTCCTCCCGCCGCTGCCTCTCCTCCTCCACGCGCTGCCTCTCCCTCTCTAATTCTGCCTCGCGTTGTAATCTGTCGATTTATATGGTTATTTTAATATTACAGGACTGTCGCGGCGGAGAGGCATAGCGTCTACCTGTAAACGCGACAATTTGTGGGTTCGATTTCGTGAGGGTAAGATGGATTTTTTAATTTCCATTTTTTTCACTGCAAAGCGCAGCGTTGAGTTCCGCTACTCAGCACGTAATGCTTCGAAAAAGATGGAAAGCAGGAATGACGTAAGCAGGGACTAAGCAACTGAGTGTTTCAACACTATACTCCAGCCACATTCGATGTGGAATTTTAGTAAACAAACCATGAGTCATCATAATTAGGGTTGATACACTCATAATAAAAAATAACAATTATTATAATTACAACTTTATTAATTATAACATAATTTCCTGTTCAAACACGAAATTTTTGATTTAATATAGAATCCAAAAATTTAATTTAGCCGGCAAATATATAATATATATAAAAATTAGCTTAAACTAAAAGTTAAAAAATCTTTAATTACTACTAAAATATTACTACAAACCTAACAACCCTATATTTTAGCGCTGACGTAAAAAAATCGCAGGTTTGTAACATTTGGAACGTTTTTTAAGCAGTCGTCAGATTTAGGAAGGTATAGGTATGATGTATATTTTTAGTCGTATTATAATGGTAGTATAACCACAACAGGTTAAAAATGTTAACATTTCAAACGAAGTTTCTTTACACACAGACTAAATAGAAAGATATTTTGTTTTTACTACCATAAATATAGTACTATAATCACTATTTCAACTTTCAAATATTGAGAATTTATTCTTATTTATATAAAATATAACTTGAGATGTTTTATTTCTGTAAATTTTTAAATAATTAAAAAATATATTTATTTAACGCAAATAAAGTTAAACGAAACGTAACTACGTAATTTTGTTACATTATACGCCCGCCATAATGTTTTTTTTGTTGTTAGCTTTGCTTATAATTCGCGAGTGTGTGATTTAAATTTTCATTAACATCAAAAATAATTGTTGTACATATTTCTAAAAATGTTTTGAGCATCTGCTTGACGCTGGTTGCTAAGCAACGCTTTGTTATTAAACATTCCACATCGAATTTGGCTGGAGTATAGGTTCCTATTGTTCCTGCAGTTCCTGCCATGTGCAAAGTGCGAAGACGATTAACACACTTTTGTTAACAGCGTAACAGATTAAGACACGGCGTGTCACACACCTCTGCCTACATACATCACGTAATCTTAGAATTCATCAAAAAGACATTTCTTTAAGACACCATTCTTTACAATAGTATAATACATCACCTCTGCCTCTCGAGCTCGGCCTGCCTCTCCAGCTCCTCCCGCGCGCGCCTCCGCCTCTCCGCCAGCGCCGCCTTCGCCTCTTCCTCCGTAGTGATGCGCCGCGCCGTCATCGACGCTAAGGAGAATACAAGTTGTTTAATTTTTCTTTCATATTTCCTACTTTTAACCAAAATATTATTTTAATATTAATATTAAAATAATATTTCTTATAATTTTGTACTATTTATTGGTAACTTATATACAAGTGTGGACTTGACCTTAATTTTAAGCATCAACTAGCTTTATATTTATAACCTTAGTAAGAGAAGAAACAACTTAGCGTTCCATGGATTCACTGTGCGGGTGCCGGGCCCATCGTGTTGTAGGAAGAGGAGCTCCGAGCAGCGCCTGGGACTTGCGACCCAAGTGTAGGTTTAAAGGGCCCCTTTGAAATGCATTAACGCTCACCTTCACTGTCCGAGCTCCTCCCACTACCGACACCAAATTTCGACTAATTCTACCAAAGCCGTCTTCGAAGTGCGTTCTAGAAATGAATTTGTGATAGTTCTAGACAGGCCGAGATCTTTTAGTAAACTTTAGAGAGATTTCGCTGTTATACCTCTCGCTCCTACTTCAACCGCATATAAGCTAGCTATAAACCTATTCCTGGTCAGTTCGTTTGTAAGATCGAAATACTTATTGAGTTTAAGGTGGTGACTTTTCGGGATATTTGTTTCCCACGGAACTGTAAGTTCTACCAAGAATATAGAAAAATATAGAAAAATATCCGGTCTGGATGACGAAACACAAGTATCCTCAGGGATTCTATACTGTTTCTCATACGTGTCCATCACAAGTGTCAAATCAGGAGCTGGATCTAATATGGAGAAAGGCTTTTGTGTAGGTTTTTTATGAGAACCTTCTTTCACAAAATCTATTGAGCGTTTGCTGGTTGTAATGTTTCTCTGTGCTCTTGCTACTGAAAGACTAACGGCTTCACGTATGATTTCTAGTACTTTATCAGTGGCGCCGCGAGTAATTGACCACTATCCAAGAGTACCCTACACCCCACCAGCATATGTTTAGCTGTCCCTACTGCCTCTTTACAGATGTAGCAAGATTAATCGGTAGCTTTACCCCATCTCACTAAATTACTTTGATCTGGAAGAGTCATTTGGAACGCATTTAGGTAGAATCTTAAGAGTGCCGGAGACCAGTCGTGAATTAGGGTGCGCCATTTTAAAGCTAAAGGGATACAGAATTCTCCTATAGTTAGCCACTCATTTTGTATTTCTAAGCCCATTGCGTGCACCTTATACTTATCGTTCTCGTCTTGCCGAATAAAAGATTTTGTTATGTCTGTGTCTTGGACTTTCCTCTTTGATCCCAATTCTACTTTACTAAATTGTGCTCCTATCATAAATTGCTTATGGAATTTAAGTCTTGACTCGAGCTCTGGGACACTTCTGTCTCTTGGAAGTGAGGTAACAATCTCATCCCGTGATTTTCCCAGAATATGTGTTTTGGCGACTCCAAGATGTTTATAGAGCTCCAATGGTTTCTTTAATCTCAACCCAAAATTATTTTTGTCTCTAAATAAGGTTGAGGTGTCCGACGAATGCACTAACCCAAGCCAAAACTTCAGCATCTTAATGACGCTTGCATCTAACTTTGCCAAGAGGGTTTTATTAAAATCATATACGAGGAAAGGCCAATTCAGACGTGATGTTAGAAAATTGTCGTAAATTCAAGCTTCTTGACATCACTTATAGGTTGATGGTCTACCTTTTCAAGATCCGTCATAAAGCTGTCGACTAGTACATCTAAAGATGGAGTTCGGCCATTGTAATCTATTTTCTTACCGAGAAATTTAAAAGGTGCCGCCTCGGAAACTACAGCAATGCTTTCACCGGCAATTTTTAGTCCCGGACCGTAGGAGGTATATTTTGTGTCTCGTCTTCCCAGACAAAGACAGTAACACTTACTAGGTTTTGTCCTCATTCCTTTTGTCCACGTGCTAAATTCGTCTACTTCATCCAATACCAGCTGGCATTGCTTTGGATTTCTAGTGAGTATCGCAAGATCGTCCGCAAAAGCAAGAATAGATTCCGTATACTTGTTATTGAACTTAAACCTGATAACTCCATTTTTTCTCGTGTTTAATTAAAACAACTAGTAAAATATTATAATATTATAAAACATTATAAAACAAGTAAATATTAAAAATAAAAAATGTTCTTTTTTAAGTAAAGAAAATAATGAAATAATTGTTCTAAAATAAAGCGCCTATTGTCAAGTGTGACGCGAGCGTACACTATCCTGTTAGAGAGGCGAAGAGATATATCTCTTCTTACGGTTACTTTTTCGAATGAAAGATGACAGATTGACAACGTCTAATAGTATTTATGTAGTACGAGATCTTTACGTTGTTTGTATTTAACGATGACTACCTCACGCGTTACACATCACGTATCATAAAATAAGAAAAACGATCATGTGCCTAAACTATTGACAAATCCTCGCTAGTTTTTTGTATAAAGCCTTAAAATATTTTACTCTACAAGTAGTTTTAATAACGGCCGCGCTATAACATACTGTTACCTAATTTTGTAAAGATGTATACTTATACATATACATATTTTTTTTTTTAGCTTCACGCTTTATCCCGCACATGGCAGGGTAGGCAGAGGGAACTGCAGGAACCGTGGGAACCTAGTGTTAAGACACTCCGTTGCTCAGTCCCTGCTTACTCCGTCCCCGCTTTCCGCTGTTTTCGAGGCATTGCGTGTTGAGTGGCGGAACTCAACGCCGCACTTTGCCTAGTTTTCCAGGGCGAAGAAAATGGAAATAGAAAAATCCATCTTCTCCGACTGGGGATCAAACCCAGTAACCGTCGCGTTACAGGCAGACGTTGCGCCTCTGCGCCACGACGGTATACAGATATATACATAATAAACGCTAAAAACCTAGTCCATACCAGTCATTTCATTATCTTCAGTCTTTTCTTGCGAGGTCTCCTTCTCCTCTCTCTCCGGCTTCTGTACGTCCTGGGGCTTCTCCTTCTTCTTCTCCTCGACTACGATTGGTTCGTTGTTCGTTTCTGGTTTGGTGTCTATTGTTTCTTTTCTTTCGGTTGTTTGCTGAAATGTTATTATATATATTATATATTTTTAAGTTAATTTCTGTAGTGATGTAACGAATATAATTTTTTAACATTCGCCAATGCGAATATTAAAAAGAAAATGTATAATGAACTTTTGTAAAGTTAAACATAAAAAATAACTGTCGAAAATAATTCTCGAAACTTAAAACGCGTAGTACTGGTAGAACTTACAGTTCCGTGGGAGACTAATATACCTAAAAGTCATAGCTTCAAACTTAATAAATATTTCGAGTTTACTAACGAACTGACCAGGAATAGGTTTAGAGTAAATTCATACGCGGTAGAAGTAGGAGCGAGAGATATAACAGCGAAATCTCTCTTTAGCTTGCTAAAAGATCTCGGCCTGTCTAGAACTATTACTAATACATTTCTAGAACGTACTTCAAAGGCGGCATTAGCAGAATCTTTTCGAATTTGGTGTCGGTAGTGGGAGGAGCTCGGACAGTGAAGGTGAGCGTTAATGCATTTTAAAGGGGCCCCTTTAAACCTACACTTGGGTCGCAAGTCCCAGGCGCTGCTCGGAGCTCCTTTTCCTACAACCCGATGGGCCCGGCACCCGCACGGTGAATCCATGGAATGCTAAGCAGTTTCTTCTCTTAATTAACGTTTTATCGTGGTCAATTTTTAATCTTTCTGACATTAATTATTCGCAAAACATTCGCAGAAATTTTTGCGAATGCGAATAGGTAAAAATGTGCGAATATTCGCGAACGCGAATGTAAATATTCGTTACATCACTAATTCGCATTAATATTATAAAAATAAAGAATCTGTCTACTAAACTTCTAATTCTAATATTATTTGAACTGTTTTTTACCTAAACTTCTATAGCTATAAATAGCATTAGCCCTTAGAACGTGTTTCAAGAAACTTCTAGAAATCATTCTCTACAACAACCAAAACACTTTCTATTGCCATGTAATAATTTTTATCAAAAATGAATTTTGATAAGTTAGTGTTAAAATTCAAAATCTTATCGCGTAAGATGAAAATAATAAATATTTACAAATACACATATATGTACAAATATATTTTTTAAACGAATCTCTTGCGGGCTTTGTTAAAAAAGTCACCATAACTAATGAAATCCATAATAATATACTTCGATAATGGCTACATTATACACAAGACACGGTGTATAGCATTAGCGCAGAATTTTTTACTTCATTTTAAAATAAATACTAAACCTCGATAATGACCCCACCATTGAGTGACCCAAATTTATTAATTTAATTTATTTATAACGCCAAAAATGGAATGTATAGATTCGTGTAATTCTCTTATCAGCCATTGCCTTAGTACTAAGTAATATTGAATGTAAAAAAAAATTAAAGATCATCATTCATCATTATGATAAATATTTATTCTACACATTATGTATTAACATTAATATAATATAAGTAAAAAAAGGGTACGGACCAAGTGTTTGTAGAGTCATTTACATTTAAATGAAAAATTAGGAAATACCTGTCCGTCCCCTATCTGCAGCGCCTCCAGCTTCTGCGTGACCTCCACGGCGCTCACCTGGCTCTTGTCCGCGGCGGGCGCCGGCACACTCTGCAACGCGGAGAGGCCTTTATATAGAGGACCGTCTACCTATTAACGGTTTCTGGGTTCGATTCCCACTTGGGGAAGATGGATTTTTCTATTTTCGTTTTCTTCCCTCTGGCAACTAGGCAAAAGTGCAGCGTTAAGTTCCGACACTCAACACACAATAGCTCGAAAGAGGCGGAAAGCAGAGACTAAGCAACGGAGTGTCTCAACACTAGGTTCCCACAGATCCTAGGTTCCCACGGTTCCTGCAGTTTCCTCAGCCTACCCTGCCACGTGCGGGATAAAGCGTGAAGACATAAAAAATAAAAAAAAGCATGGCGTGAAGCTAATAAAAAAAGAAATAGTTTCCTAACCTTAGACATTTCCTTGTCCCCGCTGGAGTCCTTGCCCGCGGGCGACAGCGCGCGTCCCGGCGACGCCGACAGCGACTTGCCCGCGCTCTTATAATACAAATATTTAATTAATAATTAAAATGCAGCCATAAAAGAGTGGAATAATCTTTTGACTGTATATGACATGGTTGCGGGTTCAATTCCTATTCGGGGCAATGATATTAAATGAGACAAAGTTGTGTATAAACGTAGTATAGTCAAGTTATTGCTCGCTGAGTCATAGTACCTGTGCAATGATTTTAATTGACATTTTTTTTATAGTAATCGTTGAAATTACATGTTCGATTCCCACTCGAAGCAAATGACATAAAAGAAATTGCGTACAACTGTACTTTATAGTACGGTTCTCCTGATTTCTTAATCAGTCATAAACTCCTTCTTTTTATAGGTAGTAGTTGTGAGTTATGAAAAATACTCGTTTGTTTGCATTGGAAAGACAAAACACGGCGTTGAGTTCCGCCATTTAACACGCAGTTCCTAAAATCGATATACGAATATCGAATCGTATAAGAAATAAAAAATAATCTTAACACTAGGTTTTATCATAAAAAAAAGTTAAAATCTTACCTTATCATGATCTTTGGATGGCTTTGGCTTTCTGTGTAGCGGGGGCTTGCCTTCTCCCGGGCCCACGGGCGTTGCTGGACAAACATGTAAATATGTTGTTATATATAAAATGTAAACTATTTTTATAAAGCTAAATCGTTATTATATGTAGATAAGTTATAATATATAATATCTAAACTATTACTACAAAGCCTAATCCAAAGCAAGTCCTTTGTTGAACTATTGGATCACATTGAAAGCTTTTTTTGAATTGAATCTTTAATACATATTAAGGGCCTTATTCATAAAAAAAGTCTTATAGAACGTTTTAAGTATACTTTAGTTAAAACGCTCTTTAAGCTTATAGAACGTTCGATAAATGTTTGTATTCATAAACGCTCTATAAGCCTTCTATAACTAAAGTGTCACTAATATGAGTTATAAGTTCACAATGTTGCCACTATACTGAAGTCGGTCGACTTGTTGCCGAAAATACCAGTAAATCCACAGATGATAATATTGTTGGCTTTGGCTTGAGATTTACCGGCTTGATTTCCGTCGTTGTTATCACAAAAAGGAATGTCTATTTTATTTTAGTTTATAAACTTACTTAATTTTTAAAAAATTAAGTCAAAAGAAGTAAAACGACAAAGAATTGAAAATTGTTTAGACGTGGACAAGTATTACCTATGTTCTGTGCACCTTTCTTATGTAGAATTTATTATCAATAAACTTGTTAATAACTAAATATAGTTAATAAATATCGAACAAAATGTCAATTGTTATATTGTTTTGCTTACGAAACTGA
This sequence comes from Dione vanillae, assembly GCA_037178615.1. Lineage (NCBI taxonomy): Eukaryota > Metazoa > Arthropoda > Insecta > Lepidoptera > Nymphalidae > Dione > Dione vanillae. Next base: position 1,299,909 of record JAZFAU010000223.1, read on the forward strand.
AATTGACACTCTTGATGACAAGCGACTCGACGACGTCATATCAATGCTCATATTAGTATGAGCTATAATCAACTGTTATATGAATCGGCCATCTTTGGACGTTAAAACACTCTTATAGTAAGGTTCTCGGTTCTATAACTTTATGATAGGTTTATAGAACTGATTGGCACTAAAATGTTGTTATGAACAACGTTTTTTCACAACTGTACTATATCGAGTCTTTAAGCGTGCTATAACTTTTTATGAATAAGGCCGTAAATATTTATCAACAGCTCAATTCCTACTCAAAATCGAACATTAATACTTTTTTTTGTTTGACCACTGAATTAAATAATCTTTTTTTATATTTTTCGCCTCAATTCTCACTCAAGAAGAAACAATACTATTTCATTTCATATAAAACAACACCTCAATTCAACACGCAACGTGTTTGCAAACTGAACATAACACCAAAAACTGAGTGTCCCAACACTTATCCCGCATTATGCGGGATAGACCGTGAAACTAAACACGCTAAACACTCACAATGAGCTGACTTCGTAACGTGTAACGATAACGGCCGCGGGCGTCGAGGAGTCGACGCGGGACGGCTTACTACTGTAGTTGCGTCACGGGACACTGACGGGGTCGTTGCTACGCTGTTAGCACCTGTTTCTGAACCTACTTAGAGGAAAAGATATATTTAAAATCTCTATTTATGATATAAATGTAACAATAATATGTGAAGGCATATATAAATAATCATTTAGTTTTAGTTTGAAGTAAGTTTCTAAGTAGCTAACTAGTTTAAACTAAAATTTGATTGATATAAAAAAAATAATACTATAACTATATAAAAATTCAAATTCAAATCTTAATATAATAATTAAATCACTTGCTAAAAAAAATGTTTATTTATATTCCGTTACAACTCAGACAAACATAATTTAAGCACTTACTTTATATTAGTAAATATTAGACACAATTAGTAGTAACAAAAACGTAAAGAAAATGGCGTACTACCAAAAGTTACGTTCAATTAGATCACTCAATAAATATTTTGAGTAACAAATATGCTTTTGTTAGAATCATATAAAATAATACAGACGAAATAACCCTTTGCAAAAATTAGTTCTACACTTATAAAATTTAACAAGCTCCATTAACCAACCAAACATAAGAACACGCAAGGTGTCTAAAACACACACACATACACACGTGCGCGCACACACACACACACACACACACACGTGCGCACATACAACACTCATACGTACATACGCACACACACACACACACACACAAACACACACACGTTTACATTTACCTCTCGGCGTGTTAACGCCCGTACCGGCTATAGAGGCGGGGCGCGGCTTGCGGGGCGCGGACGAGGCGCGTCTCACTACTGTAGTGTTGGTGCTAGTGTTTGTGTTGGTGTTGGACATTGCACTGCACGGCCTCGAACCCGGTGTCGTCTCGCCCGATCTCGTTTCTGTATATGAGTTTATTGTTATAGTTACATATGTTCTAGAAGGTATTGGGAGAGTGAATGAAATTGGGTGAAGTTGAGTGTGAAAAATGTTTTATTATTATTTGAAAAGAACTTTATTGAAGATACAGTCACAATATATAGCATGAATATAAAATACAAGTTAAATAATAATATGTTTATTTAAACAGTACATATATAAACTGCAATATAGTTACTTTTATTTGCGTCTAAGCTTTTGGTTAGTGCAAATGCTAGCCTTATAATATATTACAGAATAGTTTTTTTTTATCATTATGTTCAAAATTAAAACCTCAGTGCAAATATCAGGGAAATTTATATTTATTATTGCATTAGTATGTTGTAAATGAACTAGTAAGAAATCACATTAACAGTATAAAATATTTATAAATTAAAACTATAAAAACAGTATTATTATAAATTATAAATTAAAAAACAAGTTAATTTTGTAAGATATCAGTTTGCATATGGCTTGTCTATTTATTATGGGAAACTATTAGTTTTGTAGGCCAAAAGATTGATTCAGGACATTAAAAATTAAAAATATTAAAATCCTTGGTATTTTAAAATTTTACACACGTTTAAAAATAAATAATGAAGGAAAGTTTATTGACAGGTTGTTATAAATTATTTTAAGTTGATTCAAATAAATCATTTAAATTAGACAAAACATAATATGTTTACATGAATGCATGAAGTATATGCAGGTAAAAGACAAAGACCAATCTTACCTTAGTAAGTTAAGGAGTTCCATAACCAGAGATACTTACATAGAGTGTTTCAATTTCGATAATTATTAAATATATATAATTCCATTAATTTATTAGGAAAACTATTAGTTATTATTTAACAGCTATTATGACTGAAAGCATATACGATTGAAACACTCTGTATAAGATGAGATAGAATAGAGAAGTTACCTTTATACCGTGTCTTGAAATTTTGTTACCAATAGCAGGAGGAGATAAAAAGCGGATTTATTTGTGTCTAACACTATAAAATATATAAATAATAGAATGACGTGTATTGACAGTTGTCTTTGACCACCAAGAAAAATATGGTAAGGTGTAAACTTAAAATGAATAATCTTAATTTTGATATTTAAAAAATATAAAATTATAAATAATAATAAAAAAATCCGTTACCACAAATTAAAATTAAACGCAATCGTAAACATTTGGGGCAAAATTACAAAAAAATATTACATTTATAATTTAAATCACAATAAGTTAGCATTTTGTAAAGCCAATAAACTAAATAGACTAAGTTAGTTCTTGTGGGAGAAGCGTATATATTTATTTTATATTTGAAGCTGTTCTGTAGCACCCAAAGCTTGAAGCCAACGACAAAACTTATAAGCTTTATTTGACGAGTCAATGGGACAAAAGTGACATAATAGCACAGTGATTTTTAATAAATATATTAATATATTAAGAGGATTAAGAAAATTATTTTATTAGCACAAAAATCAACGATAAAACAAAACAAAAATAAATCAAAATTTCGGTTTAATAACTTTTAGTAAATATAGTGAGTTTTGTGTATGACACATATCGGTGTATGCATTTGAATTGAAACCTACGTAAAAATTTACGTAACGTAACTCCAAAACGCCTAATTTTACAATAAATACGTACCCAGTTCTGAATTAACGTAAAAATCTATCCAATTCCACCTAAATCGTTACATAATTTCGCACAATCAACGATCATGGCAAGAAGAAGAAACAAAGAAATAAATGTTATATTAATTTAAAATTTCAAAAAAAAAAAAAATAAAGAAACCCTTTATATATAATGTAATAAGACAAAATAATTAAAACAAACACTAGCAAATTTTCACTTTTCAGTTCTACAGTAACTAAGCAACAGTCGCGTCAACATTACGTAAGCTAGCGTACGAATTCATCGAGTTGCCATATAATCGAATTATCGACGGTATTTTATGGGGATGACGTGAAATTGATTTTAAGTGAAGACGTCACATTATACGCGTACGTACTTATAAGTAAACTTTAATTTAATAAGTCCTTTTTTTTTAAATATTGTGCATATAGCAGGGTTTGATAACACCCTGTTCCTAGCTTTAAGCTCAATTATAAAGATATTGTGTGTTGATTAGCGGAACTCAACGCCCCGTCGTTTTGCAAATGCTTATCACCTCAATGGGGATTAAATCTTCCGCCATCTCACACAGCCAGATCGCATACAAATTTTATTTTACGTAATATTATTTTTGTATCTTATTTGAACCTTTTCAGTTAAAGACTTTAGAGACAACCTCGTTGTTACAATGATTATACTAAATAATTATATACGTGTACTAATAATTATATACGTGTACTAATAATTATATACGTGTAATAATGTCTAACCTAAAAAAGAACTTTAGTTGCCAACTTCCATGAATAACTTCAAAAACCTACCAATCTACGAGTCTAATCAAACGTTATCTATCTAGTAATATAAAAACCCTACCGGCTAACCCAGTGTTTCCCAACCTATTTGTATCCATGTCCCACTTTTCATTGTCCCCTTATAAATTTTATTTTGCAATAAATTACTTTCGAAGCCTAAAATTACAATAGTAGTTATATTTAACACATATTTTGGCTAACCAGATCAATTGCATACAAAGCTTTTGGAAACGAAAACATATTGAAATAGTATAAATGTAACAAGTTTTTGTCTTCATAACGCTTTTCAAGTACTTTTTAGTACTAACGATCATTGAAAAGACGTACCCTTTAGTTTACAAATATACATATTGACCTCTAAATCCAAATTGACCCCTCGCTGCGTTGGGAAACACTGGTCTAACCTATCAAATGCATACACGTCAACCCCAAAACCCCAAAAACCCCAAGAGTCACAAACCCCCAATACATACGTATGGCCAGGTGCTGCGTGGAGGCCGCGAGCGGGGAGCGGAGGCGGTCGAGGCGCGTCATGGAGTGGGCCCTACCTGGTCGCGCGGGAAGCGTCGGAACTAGGTCGGTGCGTCGACGCGCTACGGAGGACCACATTTGGGGTGAACGGTCGGGCTCGTCTGGGGATTAAGCGGTTGAGTTTGAGAAACGCTGGTGTTATATTAGAAAGGATCTAAATTTCATGTTAGTTTGACTGTAGCGTTGGGAATTTGTATATTGCTAAAGCTCTAGGCTTTCTTTATATAACACCTTAAGTGATGCAAAAAAATAAATGATTATGTATGAAGGAGTTACTTCTTCATACTGTTTTTTTATATACTCTTACACAAACTATTTAATTTATATCTACTTATACCGAAGATTTTAACTTGGTACGATACATTTATTTCTAAGAAAATCGATTTATGTCTAAGAAAAATATCTACAATCTTCAACCATAGACTAATCCAATTCATTTTTAAACAGATTAAAAAACGTAAAATTTTCCTCAACACACAAAAATCGATAATTAAATATCTAGTTATACATGAAATAAAACCAAAATACAAGCTACTACAACAAGATGACGCTAACTATAAAGAATTCCTAACAAATAAGTTTATTATTACGCACAAGTTTTACCATATTCGACAAGGTTGTCATTGGCATTTCTTTGACGTGCCAATGAAATGTTCATAGACACAACTGGTTTATGTTAACATTTTTTAAAGTAATATCCATATAGGGTGGTAAGAAATATATTTAGTACATAGATGTGATAAACTTGGGTGGGTGAGTGGGTTCGAATCTGCGTTGCTTGGTTTTCTAACTTTTTATACAGATAAAGTTACTAAAAGGCTTAAATTCCAATTATTACTTAAATATAAAGTTTGTGAGTACTTGTTATAATTTAGCAATTACACCAATAAAAGTTTCAAATCTTATTTAAAATTATAACTGAATTACACACATTTAATGACAGAAAGTGGAGAACTTAGTCATTTGAACAATAAAAAGCTACACTTTCTTTATTTCTCCATTTCTAGGCTTTGTCAAGACACTATAAGCTCCAACTAAAATAAACTTTAAATCTTAAACAGACTAAGTGCAAATAATTATAGTCAAGTTAAGTATCTACGTGCTCGGAATGACTGAGTCATATTAATAGATGATTTGCATAATTACTTACAGAGACTCGTGAACATAATTCCTTGGCGGCGTGAGGGGCAGATAGTTAAATACTTAATTAAATATCACATTAAGTGGTGCAGAGAAAGCTCAAAAAAGCTTGCAATTACACTTAAACATATATTTGGAGAGTTTCAGTTCTATTTATAATGTCTAAGTTAGAAATTAAGTAATAAATATCTATTAAAAGTCAATACTAATAATAGAAACTTATATTATTTCGAATAATAGCAGAACAATGTTATACTACCATTTTTGGTGGAAAAATAGTTACATAGATAGAGAATATTACAGAACACTTTTTGGATTATACTTGCGTAAGATTCGTATAAGGTTACACAGTTAAAAATAAATAACATAGAAATTTTACTCTTCAAACAATACTTAAAATAAAACATTTTGAAAACACATTCAATTTGAGCGCAGCGGGATATAAACTCGCGCCCTCTTGCGAACCGTGGAAGCGCTCTGACCACTGAGACAAGCGTCCTTTATCACGCTGCGTGGAAATTCTTATATGCTATACAACTTATTTCGTTGTTAGCATCTCTGTAGGGAGATTTTTACAAATTTTCGCTGGCCACAGATTATTACAAAGAACAATCGTTTGGCGAGAGGGAATGTTATTTTTATTAACTAAGTTAATTTTTAATTTTACTCTTTTCTAAAAATAAGGCTGAATAAACTACAACCTAAACCAATTATAATAAAAAATAATTAAAAAAAAACTACCTTTAGTATCAGTATCGGACGTATCCAGTTGCAGTGCTGACGCGCGTCTCGTGAGCGGCGCAGACGCGAACATCACATTTGTTGTTGATGCCGCCCTGTAATGATATATTGGTACAATTAAATACTTAACACTTAAAAAAAACTGTTAAATATATTACTGTAAAACATACACTATATGTTAATATGGTTATTTTTTAACTACTTCAAAATGTTACTATTAGGATGGAAAAAACTATTCAAGATAATGCAGTACAATATATTTAGCGGTGCATGTAATTAGGTTAGTACAAAAATTGTCAATCTCAGTCTCACAATGAGGCTTCAGTGCCTAGTGGCACAGTGTATAGGGTGTGACTAAACGCAGTAGTTGGGGGTTTGATCACAAGGAGAAAGTTTTTCATTTATTTCTTGCGGCTCTCGCTCAACAAGCACTATCTCGAAATTGAATGAAAACGAAGAAAAGAATATTATCTCTCTGTCTATTTCCTTAATAAGAGATAAGTCGCAAGGATAATATATTATTACAGAGCTAAACCCCGGAAATAATGACAGGTCGTTAAGGAGTGTTGTATGTCCCAAGATGCTGCATGCAGTGTAGCAGTTTTCATTTAAATTTGGGTTAATTCATTAGTAAAATAATATTATAGAAAAATTAGAACAACAACTATTAACTAACCAATATATACATACAACAAACAATTACGATTTAATCAACATAAACTATGTACATTATTACATATTGTCATCTTTTAATAATGCTACTGTAACTAAGTCATACATACTGAAACTAAAAAAAAGAAATGATGTCATGACGCAAATAATAAATCGTCTGTATAAAGGCAACGGTTTTAAGGTTTGATTCCCACTTGAAAATAGTGAATTATTTTCATCGCCCTAAAGCAAGGCAAGCCGCGGCGTTGAGTAAAGCGGGAACGGAGTGTCTTAACACTAGCTTCCATCAGCCTAATGACCTATGTGCAGAACCATGTAAAAAAACTAGCAAAATCAACAAGTTATTCATTCATTCCATCAACTTGTTTAATTTATTTAAACAACGGCCTTCTAGGCTTCAACTATAATATAATGTGCTGAATTAATTGCAAACGTCGAGTCCCGATAGTGCTATGTAAGATAAAATAACTAGGTCTCAAGTAAATGACTTTATACTCGTATGCATTACGTACATACAAATATATGTTTATAGAGATAGAAAAATTGTATCGAGTTTAATTTCTATTTCTATTAACGTTTGTTACAAAATACTTGACATTCGTTGAATTATTTATTATTATATTATTAAAAAATACACGCACTGAGGGATCCGTAACAATTTCCTGTTTAGGTATTTGGCTGAGGAAAAAATTACGTATGAAAAATTCCTAATTAAATTTGTTGTATGGGAAACCCTCTTTAATATTAGCTTTATTGTTATTTACTTATTTATTATGAAAGGTAATATACAAGTAAATATTCTGTGAAAATTTGAAGCGTCTACGAAAAAAACAAGTTAACTTGCACGGGGATCCCCCTTAATATCTTATTTTTTTTAATTTTTAGCATTTGTTGTTATAGCGGCAACGGAAATATCATCATCATCATTTGTGAAAATTTCAGCATTCTAGCTATCACGGTTTATGATATAGCCTGGAGACAGACAGACAGACAGAGGAGGCTTAGTAATAAGGTACCGTTAAAGTACCGCTTTGGTTACAGAACACTAAAAAAGCTCTTGCTTTTGCTATTTTATGTAGAAAAAATAATAAATATATCTAAAATTAATGACAAAATTTATTTAGTAACAATATGATGTAACTTGTGAATGTAACACAATGGTTAATATAAAATTCGCCACGTTTTATTTCAATTGTTTTTAAACAATACTCTCATTTTGGATGTTACGGCATAGGAAGGGCTTTTGTTTTTATTTATGAGTTCACTTGGTGGCAAAAGCCAGGATGCGGTGATAAAAAAAACAAACAAGCTTTTACAATGAAAATACGTACGTTATGTTATATTATTAATACATGTATATTAAAATCTCAATATACTATAAATGATGGATATAAAAAAAAAGTGTACTGAAAAGGTTTTTTAATAGGCTAAATAAAAATTAAGAGCTGTACTGCCCTCTGAATATTATGAATTAAAAAAGTATAAGAAGCGTATGGTTTAAAAAGCTAGAACACGTGGACGGTGTCTTACAGGTGCGAGTTCGACTCCCATCTACTTCCAAATAATGTCTTATAAAAAAATCTTAGAAAAATATATCGATTTTTTTGAATAAAAGCATTAAAACAGCAAAATAAATAATAAAATAGAACGAGCCACGTCGAGTATTAACTTTCGCGATAATTTCCACATCTGCTATACACATGATAATGTTCCATTAGCTATTTATAAACAATGGCCAATTTATACTTATGTAAATACAGAGCTGTCGCTGTGTTACAGTACAATACCTAACCAATATTTTTCTTTTTCTATCTTTATTTGAGAGGGTACGAAGGTAGAAATGAAGCCTATGTTGAGGTAGAATTGAAATTATGGTACCTCAAGGTACCTAAAAGAAGTAACGCCCTCAGTTTTTCACTTATTTATAATTTCTAGTAATATTTTAAGACTCATCGTTAAGATTTTCTTCAATAAGATTGCATATGAGGCATCGATACACAATAAGAAGAAAGGTAAGTACTCTATCCCTAAATCCTCAGGCTTGAGAGAAAGTCGTCTTGGGCATAAATATTCAAAAAATCTTAGAAATATAATGCATCGGGCGGGAACCGAATTCAAGACCATTATGTGGACATAAATAAAACAAGCGCAATGACTTCGACGTACATATATAATTTAAAAAGCATAAATTTACAAGACATGTTTTATTCTACAAAGCGATTAGATAAAACCGATGCGTATCAGTTTGCGTGGAAAATTTCATAAAGTAGCGTATTAAATTTATAAATTTTTCTACATCTATATGACGAAAACAATAAAATCTCTAGGTTACCTAAAACAATATCCTTTTCACCTCACCCAATGACGTCTAACTTATTCCTACATGCCCTACTTCAGGTAAACTTCATACTACTTGCGGCATACCTCATTTTTACTATTGTGTTCTTATTCCATTTTATGATTACTATACAATTTAATTATAGTTAAGGTATAAATATTTTTACTATTGACACTAAAGTGTCATTCCATACTAAGAAAATAAATATTTTTATAAAACAAAAAGAAACGTGAGGACCGTCGTGGCGCAGAGGCGTAAGCGTCTGCCTGTAAACGCGACGGTTTGAGGGTTCGATTCCCACTCGGGGAAGATGGATTTTTTTATTTCCATTTTCTTCGCTCTGGCAACTAGGCAAAGTGCGGCGTTGAGTTCCGCCACTCAACACGCAATACCTTGAAAAAGGCGGAAAGTAGAGACGGAGAAAGCAGGAACTAAGCAACGGAGTGTCTCAACACTAGGTTCATTTGGTTCCTGCAGTTCCCTATGCCTACCCTGCAATATGCGGGATAAAGCGTGAAGCTAAAAAAAGAAACGTACGCAGCGGGATTTGAACTCTTGCCTGTTGGAAACCGTCCGAGCTTACCAAGTCTTACCAACATCGTCTAACATATTTTGCGACTACAGGCCAAGAAAAAAGGTTACGCGCACTACTTTTTATAAGTCTATCCTAAAATCTATATCTATATTAATAACATAAGTGCCGTTTCTATTTCTGCACTAGCTTGGAATGTAGGTCGTTTTAATCAGATTCGGTGTAAGCGTCAATTGGGTATTCCACTCGGTGCTCGAATGCATATAATGGTTACAGCAGAGAACAATAGAAATACCTCGTTTAATTTGATATCACATCAGAATATAACATATTAAAGAACTAAGGGGTTTTTCAGCTAAGTATATACAAATGGTATAATAGAAATTAGATAAACCGAATTAAATTTAAATTGGATTTATTTGGATGTATGCCGAAAGCAAAAGTATTTTAAATATATTTTCATACATCTATAACGAATCCCTGATATTCGTTATTTGACATTTAACCTCTAAAAATGAATTCAAAATAAGTTTTAATGAAAATATAAACATAATATTTTAGTCCAGTAACAATTTTTACTTTAAATATTTTCTTATTCATTTATTACCTAAGTATTTAAAGTTTGCATGTATGCGCTGCAAACTGCTCTATTGGTAAATCGCTAAACTCAGTCAATTAAGATGATGAAAGTCAAAAGATGGTAAAACAATTATAGCACTGAGCATTTCACGACATGCCCTATGATTACATGTAATCGTCATTTTTATAATAAAACTATGACATATGTTTTATTAATAAGTATACCTACTTGACATATATATATAATAAACATAGTAAACTTGTTATTACATAATACAGGACTCATGCATGACACATTCCCTGTCCACTTTCCGCCCATTAAGAGACATTGCGTGACAGCTAGTATGGCAAGGTCACCATAGTATTATTTTCATTTTACCGCTTTGATTATTTTATACTTATTGATTATTTTTATTTTCCGGACAAAGCACGAAAGGGAAAAGCAGAGAACATAGTGTCTGGACACATTTTATTTTCTCTACCTACTCTGTTATATGCCATAAATATTTAAATAATATATAAATAAGTTATTACGATTCTTATTCGATTATCATTTTAGTTTTATTCAACCATTTTGGTAAAATACAAGATGGCGTCAGATTTTCGTTCTAACCTACAGAAATCCAATTAAAGAAGAGTACAAACACATTACATTACAATATAAATTACAATATATATAAATAGATTATCTGTCTGCATTATTCTGTGTGTCAGACTGTGACTAAGTCATAGTTCGGAAAAAGCGGAACGCAAATTTCAAGTTTACATACAATCTAAATGAACCCTTATCTTAAACCATAAAGATTCAAATTTAAACTGCATGGCACTGAAATAAACTACAGTAGTCTGAATGAAAGAGTAAAATAAGCAAATGGCCACTTTAAGTGTATTTATTTAAACATTCGATTCACTGTTAATACTTTCACCGTTTTGAGATTCCAAAGTTTTCTTTTGTAAAGCGATCATTCAAAATAGACTAACGGTCTATATTACTTTATCAATTGAACTCATCTCCTAATAACGTATAAGGAGAAAATAGTGATAAATTACTTCGCTTTCCAAGTCACCTCAATGAAATAATGAATATTACTTAGAAACTTTCGAGGCGACCGCGACTTGACAGTGTGAGCTAAATAAGTCTTGCTTATACAAAATTCGATATTTTATTATTTATTATCTGTTATATTTGAACAGATAATTAATTAATTAAGAACCATAGATAAATCGATTTAATCTCAGAATAACAATCGAATAATTTCCCAGTTACAAGACACAACACTATGTTTAATTAAGCATAGGTGTTAATACGTTATTCAAGGGTAGGCTTACCGCGTACAATCACGAATGGGGTTAATATGCTAATATTAGAGGATAAGTTTGGTCTATGAGGCAAAATTTGAATATTAAAAGCTTACACGTTAAGTTCTTGGTACAAAATGAATATTTTAAAGAGGCATCTATGTAAAATATGACGTAAAGTGTAACTTTATACGAGAAATTCGAGTAAATTCGATTCCGTTGCATAGGTAATTAAACTTAATAATTATTTTTTAGTTATATTTGAACTATCAAGATATCTCAAACGAGTACATGAGTACATTACTCACTCTTAAGGATAGCAACTATCTATATATATTTATATAGGTCTAGTTTTAACTTATGACAAAAGCACAGCCCTCGACATCCATCGTCATTATGTGGGCCGATAGTTACTTTGAAGTGATTCTATCTACTTGTTACGTGATGATTTCTAAATGTAAATTAACAGGTTTAAACACTGTATTTGTCACAATCAAAATATAATATATATACAAAATGTACAGATTTTTTATTAATGCTTAACATACACTATGACATAAACAAATTCATGCTAGACATGCAATTTAACTACTGTAAATATAAAGGGCTTTTAGTGAAAGAAAATAAGAAAACTACAAACAAAATTAATAAACAAATAAAAATAAACATAACAAAAAAAAAAAAATCGCTTACAGTGATTCAAAAAAGTTCATCTGATCTATGGGGTTGGTACTGGAGGTAGAAAAAACAAAAAAAAATTAGTGCAAGAACAAAATTTCCCAAATGAAGTAAACCCGACACCATGATGGGATTCTAAATTAAAAAAAAGCAAAGCCAAAATTTACCTAAAAATCATATAAAATTATATATCCTAATGTCAACCGTTGCGTATAGTTCAAGGTGCGAGATAACATTAACAACCATACTCAGAAACGTTAATTAACTATAAATTGACATTATATTAATACATTTACTCAGTCTGTTTACAGCAAAAGATATTAGTATATAAAATATTATATTTTTGGAATTATTATTGGAATTATCGCTTTAAAAATATACGCAACGGTACTAGTGTGCATTTTTACGTAATAAACGAAAAATAATAAAGCATTTGCAAATGCTCCAAACAATAATACTGAAAACAACATATAAAATATATAGGGCATGTAAATTATTACAAAAACCTATAAACTAGTCTATTACTGCTTTATTGATTGGGGACCTCAACATGCAATGTCTAAACCGAATATACTAATATATCCGTATTTAATAACAATTGTGTTATCTCAAAGATAACGATTTATCAATCAAAAGATAAATCAATAAATAATATTATCAACGTAATAAACAAAGAAAGATAAATTTTCCACCGTATTAAGTCTAACGAAAAACAATATTTAAAATTTACAAAATATGATGTAACATTGCATTTCAAACGCTTACTTATGATCATTCCTTATACTATGTTCTTACTTTATAAAGTAGGAAGAAGAATTAAGATGAAAAAATCTAGACTTAGACAGTAAGTATTAAGTCTAATACATATACATAAAATATGTTTAATATAAAAAAACAATACTTAAAATTCACATAATATAATAGTGCGGTTCAAACGCTAAGTGTGATCTTATCTTATGTTCTTACATTATAGAGCAAAAAGGAAAAATGTACCCGAAAAATCTAGAAAATTAAAAAAAATCAAGACTTAGACATACCTGCGCGCAGCCCAAAAGAATCCTGCTGAGTCAACCGGCTCTAGTAACCGGGGGGTGGACGAACCGAAGGCGAACGCCGGCCGCGGCGCCGAGCGTGCTGCACGCGCGCGTTCTAAACGCTCTGTGCGATCCTTCTCACGTTGCAACAGGGCTTCCCGACGGGAAACTGACGCCTCCCATATTGCACGTTTTCTTTCTTCCACCTGATGGCAAAGGAAAATGTTTTAATAATAATATAATAATAATTTTGTTTCAGAGTTAAAAACTGATACAGCATATTACATTTTATTGTTACTTAAGATTTATTTAATTTATTAAATTTAATCTATGTAAGTTTTATTTATTATACTTATTCATTTATTGCCATTTTTAATGCAATGGATCTCATTCCAATATCTTATGAAAGTGTACCGAATTATATACATAATATAATTTGGATATAGGTATATAACCTTCATCTCAGATTTCGGGACAGGGACTTGTAATCTCATATCTATATTTTGCCATTTTGCCTTTAATTAAAAAGAATAAACTAAGAAGCGACTTATCTTAACCATCCACTTAATGTTTAATATAAAATGACCACTGTAAAAAACCCTTAGACAACGCCATTACACATGTTTTCTACAGTACGTTTGCTTTTTTATCACATTATATACTATTTAGATACCGAAATAGTCTTTATTATATCAAAGAATAAAAAGGTAAGGTATCAATCTCTATTCTAAAATGAAATAAGTAAATGTAACCCACAAGTCACTTGATGGTCAATTCAATATTTTTTTAAATTTATCGCTAATTTACAGTCAGTCAGTTAGTTACTTGTCCTTTTTTGACACATGCATATTAATATTCAGTTTAAATATATATTAAGAAATTGTTATAAAAATAAATAAATAAAAAATTAAAATCGATATTAAACTATTCGTAATATCGATATTTCCATATAAATAACACTAATAGTCGCGAGTCGAAGCCTAGTCCTTAAAATCATTAGCGTAAGTCCCTGCAGACATTCATTACGTTATTAGATATGTCCGTTAGTCTTACTTGCATGGGGCTTTTGATTTGCAATTTCCATATTAATTTCTTGTATGAATAATGTTAAATCGGTTGCTTTAAAGCTAGGTAAAGTGGTTGGTCATTTGGCTATCACACTAATGACAAGCGACATATCCTTAACTAAGAATCGAACCCGCAGTCTCTCCATTCGGATTGAAATATTTTATCTGTGCCCAAAAAATATATTTAAATTTAAATATAATTTTAATATATTTACATGTTACCTACTGTTCATTAAAAAATGTGTATTTAAAGTAATAATAAAAATCAATAAATTAACTATGATATCTGTTTGAAAATGTTAGAAACAATGTTGTATGTACATCTCCCTACAATACAAACTATATTTGATTCAATCATTTATTAAATTTTGAAAGATTTGAATGAATCTTTTATACTATATGTATATAGGAAATGATTATAACATAAATATTTTAATATGTTATATAAAGATGGCACTCAAGATATAAATTAGCCAAATAACTAACATTAAAGAAAAGCAAGTACATATATAATGTTTTCAATATCATATAACAACTTGCACGTCCTTGAACGCCAAACTATGTTATGGTACTCGCCTAAGGAAGAAAACAGTGAGTGACTTATCTTATCTAACTTACAAGGAGTGAGGTGATAAGAACAAAAACTGATACTGATAGTATAATTTATATAAAAATTAAATCTTTAGGTACTACTTTACTATTTACGGTGATGATTCCATTTAGCAGTACCATAAGCAGCTTAGGTTTTTTGTTCAAAACATTATTTGTATGACTCATAAGACATTTGTACTACATACTCTTTTTATAATGTATGCAAAATTCCGGATTTAAGCGGTAGCTTCGAAGCATAATTATAAGCTACCTTATAACGTGTTGACATAATCAAGAGATTTTTAAGTAAATTGGATTTATTATTTTTTTGGCTTCACGCTTTATCCCTCTCATAGCAGGGTAGGCAGAAGGATCCGAAGAAACCATGAGAACCTTGTGTCAAGACACTCTTTTCACGCTCTCCGCCTTTTCGAAGCATTGCGTATGCATGAATGGCGGAACTCAACGCCGTGCTAGCATAGTTGAGCGAAAATGGAAATAAAAAATTACATCTTTCCCGAGTGGGAATTGAACGCGCAAACCATCGCATCGCAACAGGCACCCGCTGTACCTTGAACACCGGAGGATAAGGCAATCGCTAGTGGGGTGTTAAACTTTATTATTATTTTTAAACAAAAACTTTTACCAAGAGACGCAGGTTCAAATCCTGCTGCATTAAAATTTTAAAGATTGCCTTTAACCACATTCCTATCTTTAGTGGATAACACTTTAAAAATAAACAAAAAAAGGCGGAAGTATTTTTTATTGTGTTTTCTTCGCCATGATCATACACAGACGAACAGTTGTAACTGTTGTTTGGAACCTATTACTCTCATTATAAATATGAAAATCAATTATATTAACATTAATGTCAACATAAGCACCTATAAATCGATAGACAAATGTATACCTTAGCATATATACTATAAGGCGCATTTTGCTATAATTATGCAATTATTTCATGCCATATAGGATTTTAAGACTGAAGTTTCATGTAATGAAAAAAATTACCAATAATCAAAATGTTCACAGCTTTTTCTGCAAATATACAGGTAAAAGAAATACGGCTATAATTTTACGTACGTTTAAAATTTTTGAAAACTCCTTTATTAGTTTTTATAATAATATAAATATTTAAAGACTATTAAGGATATATATATATATATATATATATATATATATATATATATATATATATATATATATATATATATATATATATATATATATATATATATATATATATATATATATATATATATATATATATATATATATATATATATATATATATATATATATATATATATATATATATATATATATATATATATATATATATATATATATATATATATATATATATATATATATATATATATATATATATATATATATATATATATATATATATATATATATATATATATATATATATATATATATATATATATATATATATATATATATATATAATATATACATTATTATAATAGACGCCTGAATGATAATAAAATATAAATAAATAAAACAGAGAAAAAAAAATGAAAAACTTAAAATAACATACATAAATAAGACGATGGCAACACAGCGGTTATCACAAAACTTTCACTGGCAACGGCGGGAGCGCTAAGTGTTCAGTGATTAATTACTCACGCATGAAGAAACATCTAAGCGTGAAATCAATCATTAACTACAATAAACTGAATGGATGTAAGTCCGTATAGCTCAGTGGACGTGTCACAGTGTAAATAAGGATAATGTGGATTCGATACCCATTTAGGGGATCTTTTCAAGTAAGCTTGAATGTGCTGCCTAGATGATATTATCCAGAAGATAATCCTGTCATGCGGGATAAAGCGTGACAGTTATAAAAAAGAGAATGCTAGTCATATGGAACTATAAAAACGTATAATAAAACTATTTTTAATGGCTTCACTTAACTTATGGTTTATTTTTGATTTTTATAACAGACTTGAGTGTAAGAGATGAAAGAGGAGGTGGTGTCAAATCCAAGTTCCTTTTAACATTGATCTAAACAAAAGTATGAAGTGTTTTTTGTGTTATACTGTATGTATGCAATATTACGGAGATCTTGCATTTCCTTGTATTTAAGATTCCATATATGTATTTAAGCATGTTGCTTTTCTTATTGATCTCCTATCCGATGATAATCTTAATAATTTATCATCCTAATGACACAGTTGCTTTGTTACTGACTTTCTGACTACATTGAGTTCGTGGGTTCAAGTCTCACTAAAAGGTGTGATAGGATATATAAAATAAACAGCTAAAATATCAGTAAATATATAGTTACTAGGACTGTTAACCTCAAGATTTTGTTTATTTTAACGCACTATTTATAGGAACTACAGCTAATTTTTATCATTGGTTAATATTCCCTTGCTAAACAATGCTAGAAATCATTAATTAAAGATCATTAATTAAAGAAAATTTAGTTAGAGGAAGGCTATAAGCTATATTACCCTACGTTTCTTGTTTGAACGAAGCCAACTGCATCTGTTACCAACAATAGACTAAACAAGAAAGCCGCGGGTGAAAACTAACTTTACCTTTTTTAAGAAAATCGATTATTCTTAAAACTTCACATAATCTAACACACAGGATTAAAACAAAGATACTAATTCCAATAAGCAATTCTTCACACATGTTCCCCATAAAAGTTTCGAGTTAAATTATAAATACACCGAATGGGTGGTCTTACTACTAGCATATACAAACCTTTGCTATAATATATATCATATAAGGGTAAAGAAAACTTGAGCGACATTGATACATTTTGCATTGCAAAGTGCTTCAGCATAAGCGGGCTTTTTGCATTCCATTAAAATATATTATTAACTATAAGTAATATAATAAATATGTAGATATTAGAGTGTAATTTAATACAAACAGATTAACTAGATAACGCTTTAATGATGTTTTTCAATATATATATATATATATATATATATATATATATATATATATATATATATATATATATATATATATATATATATATATATATATATATATATATATATATATATATATATATATATATATATATATATATATATATATATATATATATATATATATATGTATATATATATATATATATATATATATATATATATATATATATATATATATATATATATATATATATATATATATATATATATATATATATATATATATATATATATATATATATATATATATATATATATATATATATATATATATATATATATATATATATATATATATATATATATATATATATATATATATATATACATATATATATACATATATATATACATATATATATACATATATATATACATATATATATACATATATATATACATATATATATACATATATATATACATATATATATATATATATATATATATATATATATATATATATATATATATATATAATATATATATATATATATATATATATATATATATATATATATATATATATATATATATATATATATATATATATATATATATATATATATATATATATATATATATATATATATATATATATATATATACATATATATACATATATATACATATATATATATATATATATATATATATATATCTATATATATATATATATATATATATATATATATATATATATATATATATATATATATATATACATATATATATATATATATATATATATATATATATATATATATACATATATATATATATATATATATATATATATATATATATATATATATATATATATATACATATATATATATATATATACATATATATATACATATATACATATATATACATATATATATATATATATATATATATATAATATATATATATATATATATATATATATATATATATATATATATATATATATATATATATATATATATATATATATATATATATATATATATATATATATATATATATATATATATATATATATATATATATATATATATATATTTATATATATATATATATATATATGTATATATATTATATATATTATATATATATATATATATATATATATATATATATATATATATATATATATATATATATATATATATATATATATATATATATATATATATGTATATATATATGTATATATATATATATATATATATATATATATATATATATATATATATATATATATATATATATATATATATGTATATATATGTATATATATATATATATATATATATATATATATATATATATATATATATATATATATATATATATATATATATATATATATATATATATATATATATATATATATATATATATATATATATATATATATATATATATATATATATATATATATATATATATACATATATATACATATATATATATATATATATATATATATATATATATATATATATATATATATATATATATATATATATATATATATATATATATATATATATATATATATATATATATATATATATATATATATATATATATATATATATATATATATATATATATATATATATATATATATATATATATATATATATATATATATATATATATATATGTACATATTTAAATTGTACTGGCAGGATCCAAAATAAAAATCTAAGTTCAAACTTGCTCTACTTAGCCCAAAATGTTTCGCCTCAAAAATCCCAAAAGTCGGTAAAAAATTAAAAAGAATTCCAATAATAATAATAGCTATTGAATATAAAATACAAACAAAAAGCAAATTACGTAAAAGGAGCAACAAACCAACAAGCAACGGCCAATGCTGAAGGAAATCGTTATTTCTGTCGCGACTCCTTAGCTTTGTTGGGAGTTAATTTTAAATATTTTTGATGCAGTACAACGCGCCGTATATTTTCGTACTGGCTTTTAATAGACGCGTGTTTAGAATGTTTCGGATAGAGTATAATGAGTTGAATAGTTCCCTGACGCGTGTATCAGATATCGGAGTTACGGTTAAAATGACAGCAGTGTAATTAAGTAAATGTCATTTTAAATTGTAAGTTTGTATAAATTGATTTCTCTTATATGAGTGTAGTCACAGCCAAGAAATTTTCGCGCTTAGCTCGAATTGAACCCTCAACTATAGCCAGTCAGTCAGTCAGTCACCCAGCAAGCTAGTCAGTCAGCCAATCAGTCATTCAGTCAGTCAGTTATTGTCCCATTGTCCCACTGGGTTACGACGACCTCTTGATAATAAGATAAAACAATCATTTTATCTAAATCAAAAATCTTAATATTCATATTATTTACAAAAGAAGTTTAAGAGAAAAGTCCTTCAGCATATTAAGATTGAATGTTCCTTATAAAATGAATACGTCGACCTAACCACCACTAACTAACTACATACAAAACGAAAGGACCAACGCGAACAAAATCTGTAACACAATACGCAATACCGAGTGTTAGTATACGAATCTTAACATTAATTACACGTTACAAAGTGCTTGTTTTAAATTATGACATACTTTTATTGCATAAAAATCACTTTATTAGCTTTTCTTTCGCTTTTATTAGCTACACGCTTTATCCTTAGTATGCTATCATTAACCTCTTTATATATGCGCGTATAGGACTTTCTCGTGCTTTTTTCTTGACATTCCTCCAGTACAATTGATAATATGTTCCTAAAGTTCGACCGAGGCCTACCCCTACATCTCTCACCACTGACTCTTACATTTTTTTACTATTTTATCACATCACATATCACATTGTTACCATTCTTTTAAATTCTTCGGTCGAGCCCTAGCCAGATAAAAACTAGCTTAAAACACGCGCCTATATACAGAAGCGAGGTCACATATATAACCTTAGCAAAGAACGTCTATTGCCTTTTTTTTATTTGGTGTACTTATCCTAGCATACTTAAGCACTTCACTATCAAGAGCAAAAGCATATTACCATTAGGGCCATAGCACACGGCGTATTTTAAACGCGCAGACGACGCGCAGATTACGCGCGTATACGCGATTCAAACGACATTCGATCGCAACCTTGTAACCTAAGCACACGGGGAGATCATGAAACGCGCGTCTATTCCGCGTATACGCGCAGATACAGCGAACAGACGCGCTGTGGTCGCGCGTAGTTCTTGCGTTTTGATCAGACTCTCCTCTTCTTCAGTTGTACAATGGCCCACCCCGCCCCCGCACCTACTGCACTCCTTTGTACGCGCGTTTGTATAGCCTCAAACGCGCGTTGAACGCGCGTCAGACGCGCGCTTTTATTTCATCTATGTAAACGCAATGTAAACGCAAATATCAGCATTTACGGCGCCGAAGACGCGCGTTCCTGGAACGCGCGTCTTCGGCGCGTTTAAAATACGCCGTGTGCTATGGCCCTTACTGCTAACCGACATAAAAAAATGCGGACTTTTTATATTCGACACATTATTTAACAAATATATTAAACGATTCTACTAGGTATAAGTCATTTAGTATCATTAAAACAGCAACGTCTACATAATCTTAAGAAAACGTGGTATTTTTAAATATTTAAATATCTGTAATATTCTTTGTTTTAATACACTTAAGATGAGAAAAACACTATTATTAGATGAGAATAACACGTATTAAATTAAACCTACTGTATACTTTCATATCCCGATTTTAGGATTGGGAAGAAGAAGGGATTCATTATAAAGTCTAAAAGAACAAGTTATTGCACAAAGATCAAAAAAAAAATCAAAATGCACGTAAAGCCTTACAATAATAAATACATTTCAAATTTAATTTTACCTAACGAATATACAAAAAGTGTACTACAATCTAGTATTCAATCCTACGCACAAAACACACGACGACTGTAAAGTTTCTTAAGTAGGCACATGTAGGCACATGTAGGTACATGTAGTTCCAGCGCGGACCGTCGCCGACTTCATAATTGACGTACATTATATAAGATATGACCCGGTCACCCGGTGAAGTATGAATGTCTGTATGAATGTTAAATCTCCTTTAGGTATATAGTGTTTTGAGTTGTGCTTGATTAAAGGCAGGGTATACAGAGTGTTCTTTTTAATTCAGTCTCTCTCTCTTTTACTTTAAAGTCTCTACATTCTCCACTTTCTGCCCTAATTCGAGATATTACGTATTATTTGATGAATTTAACCGCTACGCTTACTCGCGTCATTCTTTTTAAAAGAAAGATTCTAGAAATGCAACATCTCGCTGATAATTACAATTAACTGCTATTAATTAATTTAGATGATCATTACAATGGAGTTATTTGCCATTTACCATTACGCTTTATTTTTATTTTTTAGTAGGGAGCCGTAGCAAACCTAGTGTTAAGACACTCCGTTCTCCGCTTTCCACCTTTTCTAGGCATTGCGTTTTGAGTAACAGAACTCAACGCCACGCTTGAATTGAAGTTTCCAATAGTGATATTTTTAATATGTTTTCAAAACAATAATTAAAAAACAAACTATATTACTAAACATAATTTTAACTAACTAGATGTAAAATTTTATATAATATTTAAAGTACAAACAAAGCAATGTTAAATACGCTTTAAGAAAAGATTTTTTCTCTAAATAAAGTGTGTTAGCTAACGCTCGACATTAAACGAGGCACTGGACGGCGGCCAAGACTTGGTCATTTACTTGACTGTGGTGCTTACAGCTTTGCTTATTAAAATGAGCACTAAGCAATTGAAATGTTAAAAAAATATTTAACTTTTAGTATATAAAATGAACTTTTTTATATTTCAAGAATATTATATATACTGACGACTAGCTCAGAGCTTAGTAGAGTACTGAGAGCGTCATTCTCACATAATTGTAGACAATACCTACATATGGAGGACCGTCGTGGCGCAGAGGCATAAGCGTCTGCCTGTAAACGCGGCAGTTAGAGGGTTCGATTCCCACACGGCGAAGATGGATTTTTCTATTTCCATTTTCTTCGCTCTGAAAACTAAGCAAAGTGCGGCGTTGAGTTCCGCCACTCAAGACGTAATATATATGTAACGAATATTCGCATTCTCATTCGCAACACAATTCTGCCACTGTTTTGCGAATGTCACAAAAAAAAATTGACGATAAAAATACGTTATAAAAATCTAAATCAGTTTACTTTTGTGTTTTTTAATTCAAAAAACAATAAGTTAACCTCCTCATTCTATCTTTTTTTAATGCAATCTTAACAAACAGAAATCAATTATTTCTCCCTTCTAAAAAAATGTTATCAGCTAATATTGAGGTTTTTAATGTTGTAATCCAAAATGCTATCTTGCTTGCCGTAAACAATTGGCACCAAATTTACAAAAAATACTTAATATATATATATATATATATATATATATATATATATATATATATATATATATATATATATATATATATATATATATATATATATATATATATATATATATATATATATATATATATATATATATATATATATATATATATATATATATATATATATATATATATATATATATATATATATATAAATTATTTACGTAGGAAAATACGTAAGTTTGACGTCCGGCCATTGAGACCGCGAGAGTTGTGACATCACCGGACAAGGACACGGTTATGCAACGCGTGCTTGGATAATTACACTTAGGTATCGTGTAGGTACACTTCACGCGTAACTTGTTTTAAATATTTTGTAATAAGGTTCTTTATAGGAGGATATGATGTACAAAATGAAAAGTCACATGAACCTACCAAGATGTTTATTACTTTTATTTATTTGTAGCTTCACGCTCTATCCCGCTTACAGCAGAGTAGGCAGAGGGAACCACAGGAACCATGGATGGACCTAGTGTTAAGACTCTCCATCCCCACTTTCTGCCTTTTTCAGGAATATGAGCTGAGTGGCGGAACTCAACGTCGCGCTTGTCTAGTTGCCAGAGCGAAGAAAATCGTAAAGCAATTATGTTAATAAAACCAAAATTATAAATCATTTTCTTTAGCTTCAGCTAGACTGACGCTTTTAAATTTAAAATAGTAACCATATCAATGTTATTACTATAGATATCAAACGATACTTCATAATGATAAAGCGGTTTTCTGTAGTATTATACAGTAATATTCTACTATTACGATAAATGAAGAAGAAAAAATGAAAATAACTCAATCTACCGAATGAGAATCGAACCCACGAGTCTTACAATCATAATAAAAATAAATATTGTAATTTACTAAGTGAAGTAAATACAGGTATAAATTCAAAATAAAATTTAAAATAATTCCATGCAATGAATTTGTAGGTACATGTCGTTCTTAATTAATCTTTAAAATTGGTAGTTTATATCAGGTTTCTTATACAAAAGCTAGGATTATGTATAACAGAATAGAATACATTCACTGTATATAACATTTTAATATATATATATATATATATATATATATATATATATATATATATATATATATATATATATATATATAAATTTCTAAGCACCTGTAATCCTAAATATTTTAATCTATACACAAATCATCTTTAACATAGTATGACCAAAAAGTTATAGCAAATTCCATTGTAGTACAAAACGAAAGTTCCAGAACGGATAGAGGCAGTTAGAGTCATTTGCCTGACCAGTACCTACCTAGCTACGTACAATGTGATAATTCGTGAATGCAATAGCGAAGCTCTAATTGAATCCGCAGACTGCATTATGCAAGTGCATCATTTATTTTTCACCGACTTTTCGCATCGCTAGCGTTTTATTAGCATTTTCTAACTATTCCATATGAGAAAAATAAAAATACCATCATGGGATGAAAATATGTTTTAACAACTTTTTGGTATGAACGCTTTCAAATTTCAAAAATGTTGAAAAACAGCTATAGAATAACTTAGCAAGCGACATAATGAGAGTTTTAAAAAATTATACCCATTTTATGATTTAAAGAAATGTATATATATATATATATATACATATGTATATACATATGAATATATATTTATAAACATATATATATATATATATATATATATATATATATATATATATATATATATATATATATATATATATATATATATATATATATATATATATATATATATATATATATATATATATATATATATATATATATATATATATATATATATATATATATATATATATATATATATATATATATATATATATATATATATATATATATATATATAAAGAAATGTATATATATATATATATATACATATGTATATACATATGAATATATATTTATAAACATATAACACCAAATTAAGCCCATAGATTAACACTATGACGCCAATATGTCTATAACATATATACAACAATGTAGTGCAACATGTATGTGGAATTACCAACATATATGAACGATATTACTTTTATCTGGCCTGATAACGATAACAGCCACTTCACTAGGTACAGGAGAATTATAACGATCAAAGTGCTATATATGTATCAATATTTCAATTCAATTCTTGATTTATAGCTTTGCTTTCTTTAAATTCTATTTAATTTTAATGTAATTATTTTTAAATATACCTGTCAGGACATTTATTAATAAGAAACAATAAAATAAATAAAAATAATATATAAAATAAATAACATATCTTATTTATTTATTTATATATTATTTTTGTTTATTTTATTGTTTCTTATTAATAAATTATTAATAAACATATTATGATATTATAGATGTCACCATTAAAATAATTAAAAACACACTGGGAAAAACATAAGTTCTACGAGGAAAAAAGTTAAATAACCTAAATGAAAAATTCTTACACCTATTTCAACTAAAATAACTGTGTTTAATTAAACTCTTCTAGTTATATTCCAGCTAGACTAAATCCTAGCTTAATGTTCATGCTTTCGTATCAATTACCAGCAACTTGACAATTATATTACAAGTAAGGCCACATGGCACAGTGTGACTGTCACACGATGTTTATTACTTTGATATCTACTTTGCGGAATGAACTGTAGGACGTAGTTTCCCGTTTTGGCAAAGTCAACTAGCAGACGAGACAAACTATACTTTAATAATATATAGACATATAATATATATATATATATATATATATATATATATATATATATATATATATATATATATATATATATATAGATATATATATATATATATATATATATATATATATATATATATATATATATACTAAAGTAAGAGTCATAAACAGTAAGTGTACTCGAGACTGGCGCCAACGGAGTATTCTGCATCATTAAGTACACTTTATACGCGAATCTAAGAGATTAATCTGATTATGATAACAAACGGCATGAAAATCACCTTAAAATTACATTGTTAAAAGTTTTTATATTACAATACTTACACGCGTATACATAGCTAATACAGTATAACTAGCATACTCTGAACAGTGGAGAAATAAGCTTAAAAATGAGATTATTTTTAGAAATAATATGTTTTCAGGATCAACTTATATAACTACAGAATAACTTAGCTTACTTAGAGTGTTTTATCACTAATTTTCGAAGTAAAAACCACATATATTTCTCATACATAAAATAAATTCAACCTTAGCTTACACGGACATCTTAATTGGCGTCCATAAACGTTAATACATAGGAATGTACGCAAGTGTAAAATGTGGGCGTATTTTCTCTCACAAAAGCCATTTTATTCCTTGAAAGCGATTTCCGCTAGGCCGTGCCTATTTCTATCAATTGGAGGAAATCCTAAAGTAATCAGACAAGTTAAAGAGCATGGCCTCTTATACATCTATTGCAGTAAAAAGACCTTTTTAAATGTGTTAAAAACTCTGAATTTGTAAATATTATCGTGAAAGTTAATTTAAATAGCTAACTATTATACATTTAGATAAATTAACTGTTAAATACGAAGTATAACATGTACTGTTAGTTAATGTGAAAATTTAATATCTTTATTTTTTTAGCTTTATCCCGCATATTGCAGGGTAGGCAAAGGGAACTGCAGGAACCATGTGAACCTAATGTTAAGACACTCCGTTGCTTAGTTCCTGCTTTCTCCGTCTCGACTTTCCGCCTTTTTATATTAAATTAATTTACTACTTAGCTAATTTTTGTTACATAAAAGTCTAATAATTTTTTTTAGCTTCACGCTTTTATTCCGCACATGGCAGAGTAGGCAGAGGGAACTGCAGAAACTATAGGAACCTAGAGTTAACATCTCGTTGCTCAGTTCCTGCTTTCTCCGTCCTCGCTTATCGCTGTTTTCGAGGCATTGCGTGTTGAGTAGCGGAACTCAACGCCGCGCTTTGCCTAGTTTTCAGAGCGAAGAAAGTGAAAATGAAAAAATCCATCTTCCCCGAATGGGAATCGAACCCTCAAACTGTCGCGTTTACGCCTCTGCGCTACGACGGCTCTTATATTCTATATCTTAAACGTTCAAAACCCTAACCACTTTTCAATTTTTAGTTTTATCTTATAATTTTCTTAAAATTAATTAAATTTTGAAAGAAACAAGCGTTTACAGTAAAATATAGTATTGTATAAAGGCAATAAATTTTCATTACGCAGTCTTTGAACTACGATCGGTGCTAGTTGTGGGCACGAGTGGATTACATTCTAAAGGTGTGTCAGAAAATATCTACTGGTTATCGTCTGATCTGCTGTGAATTCCATCCAACGACCGTGGTTGACCTCTGATCTTGCATCGCAATCATACCTTAGTGCATTCCGGTTATTACTAGATTTTGTACTTAATGTAAAAGGCCGTTGTGGCACAGTAGCATTATTCTAATGTGTGATTTGAACCGCGTTGATAGGAGATTCGATCTAAATTGGAGAGAATATATTTCAAAGGGGTGTTTAATTCCGCCATTTTTGAAATGTCTTGCTGAAAGTGGCGACCGAGATACACGATACAGTTTAAGCTTTTTCATTAGCCAATACCATCATAGCACATTTAATGTAACTCTAACTACTAATCGTAACGTGATATATCGTTGTAGGTTTAAATTTTGCTACATAAATAAATATTTTTAGATATTATTTAACTTTAAATTATTTCATATTTAGTTATTAAGGTAATCTAATGATATAAAATCCATACTTCTTTAGAAACCGATGGACTTTGGGTTCCTATATTTTGATTAATTTAACGAAATATAACAATTGTTCTCAGTTTGAGTATAAAGCGGTAAAAAATTAACTTTCTTTATAAATATAATAACCGTCTATTTTGTTCTATAAAGTACAAGGTGCTTTAGTCACTGGACTCGTTGTGCCAAGGCTTGTTTAAATTAACGTGATTTTAAACCTAATTAGTCGCTAATGAAGAGATCTTTACTAATTATGACATACTATTTTAAAACTAAATTTGGCGCAGTGTCAGATAAATATGTCAAGATAGTTATGAGTTCAAATTCTTACCGTCATATCATAAATTAAAAAATATATAAATAGATGGCAAATTTGAGTCCTGTATACAAATAGATAAAAAATAAACAACCTTCGTTTAATAAAATCTTTGCTTTTCGCGATTTTTATACATTTTAAATAAAACACTTTAAACTATATCATTTTATGGAAACGCGACGTTTCGAACACTTTACAGTTTGTCCGTGGTCACGGGTAGACCTTCGTATTCCTATCAAATAATGTGATAGAACCGAACAGTTTTCGTCAGAAAGAAAAGGAACCTTCGTTTTTAATACAAAAGCGGCTTACCGGTCTAATTAAACAAAATGTCTAATTTCCCACATTCATGTGTGCAATAAAATTATGATAATTAGCACTACGATTACCTAGATTTAATAATCTAATATAATATAGCATATGTCCACAGAATTTTAGATAAATAGTATAGTAAGTCAGAAAATACTTTCAAACAAGTTTTTACTATTTTTTTAAATGTTATTTTACACTAGGGAAAGAAAAATATTTTTTTGAAAAACATATAACCGGCTACAACTGCAAAGGCGACGGTTAAAGGTTCGATTCCCGTAAAGGAAGAATGAATTATTTTATTTGTTCGCTTTGGTAACAAGACTAGGCGCGGCGTTGAGCTCCGCTAAGTAATATGCTGTCACAATCTTAGCACTAGGCTTCACTGCTGCATGTGGTTAATAAGGCTATTTATTTATTATAGATATTATATAAACATTATAAATTAAATAAAACTCTATACATATGCCAAGCGGCGCTGGTTCAAATCCCGATGATATTATTTTAAAATGTTATATGTTTCTATGTAATTGTATATAAGTTTCTAAAAAAGTATATACATATATAGTGAGTATATGTTTAAAGTACATAATATAATAAAATTGGTTAAATTTACAAGAAAGCCAAACAAGGATGGATATTGCTTTGCAATTTTGCAATGGGAATGACTTCTGAATACGATATAACCGGGTTACTCTTAAATCAAATCACAATAGAGACACGTATTTGCGACGGACAGAAATAGAATTTCTATAAACATGCCTTTTAGAGAGCATTTACTTTTAGAAATATATTTATTTTATTGTGTAGACTTTATTATTTCTATCTTTGGAATAAATATTAATTTAATCAAGCTTTCGTTCCTTTTTAAGGAAAAAAAAAAATCATTGCAATACTATTATTGCAATGATTTTGCAATAATAGTATTGCAATATGAATATCTATATATTAATGAAAATGGAGATATATATATATATATATATATATATATATATATATATATATATATATATATATATATATATATATATATATATATATATATATATATATATATATATGTGTGTGTGTGTGTGTATATACATATAGTTATAATAGTTAACTCACTATCACTTTCCAATTTCTCATTTTCACCACCATGCGTACATAAACATTATTTACTGGAGTGGAGAAAGTATTAGACTGCATACGCTGTACAATATAAGCGGGTGAGATTAGAGCGATTTGTGCTTCGTGGAAGGCTAGGAAGACCTTGGCTCACTTACTTCATATTATTTGATCGATGAACTGTGAAACTTTATTATAATACCATCGTCACGTAACGAGAGGAAAAGATACGTTAAGCGTTTATACCCGTAGCTATTTGCTTATATTATTGTTTCACGCTTTATCCCACTACTGTAGATGGACGTCAGTATCAAAACCCTCTGTTCCCAATACACACACAGTTTCACGCTTTATCCCGCTCATAGCAGGGCAGAGGGAACCGCAGGAAACGTGAAAACCTAGTATCAAACATTCCCAATTTTCAGTTCAATTCGAGACATAAGTATTAGGTATTGGATAGCAATGTCACAGTTTCTTGTTATTATTGACGCCCCGATTGGGTATCGAACCCACAACTGTTTACAATCAGATGCTGTGCCGCTGAGCCACGATATTAGATAAGACAAAACTTTTTTTAAATTTTGTTCAGGCACAAATACGAATTAGGTATATACATTTTTATTTTAAAAAAGATATCAAATTAAATATAATAATATAAAAATTAAGTCATAACTGTTAATATCGCTTTACAAAATCACATCTCCATACAAAAAAAGCAGACATAGTCATAGACAAGTGGTAGTAACAAAAAAGAAATAAGGTCCAACAAAGAAGACTCGTCGACCTTAAAACTTTCATAGTACTTTGCCTGCCAAATGTTTGTATCGAGAGCATTACAGTGCACATTTATTATTAGTAACGGAAGTTTCGCTTTGTTTTAGATGATATTACTTTTACTTGGTCACGAGCGAAGAGGGAAAAGAAAAAGTTTTTAATATGATACAATATAGGTACATAACAAAACACAGGCAAACTAAAAAAAAATTGAAAACTAACCCTGGGCGATGTGGTCCCCACCTGCCGACAATGAGTTAGAGTAAATATTTTGGTGATCTATAATAATAATCATTGATAAAATCGAAAATAGATGTGATGTCAGTTTACGCCAGACGTTTTCACTTCAAGGTGAGATTTGGTTCGCGGCGTAGATAGACAGAGCGCGCAAAAGTCAATGGAAACGTACAGTCACACTCAGAGATGACGATTAGCAAATAAATCGTATTTAATGTTAATTGACAATTCCATGTGCGATTGTTTTATTTAAACGCAACTTATATAAACAATGACAAATAATAAAAAAAGAGAAAACACATCTAAATATAAAATTAAATTATAATTTATATAAAACTACTTGTTAATAACCTAATGCCGGTGCCACACCACGGCTTACATACCTAATGCACTGCATACCATATTGTTACCTTATTTCTTATTCGCATTCACATTTACCGTTCACTTGTTCAAATGGACTATGAATATAGTCAAGACCCTAGTGAAAGGACACTGTCTAGTTATAATCAAACGTTTTATTTCTTTAAAATATATATATATATATATGATAAATTTATTTAAAAACATTACTATCTTAATAAATTAATATATAGAATAGTTTCTTTACACATGGATAAGTATAAATAATATCCAAATCATTATTTTTTTTCATAAAAATCCAGACCTAAGATAGTTGTGGGTTCTAACTCAAGATCAAGATCAACCTCCTCTTCAGGGTTTTGTTTATCCAATGTATATACTTATATATAAACCACCTCATAGAAAAGCAGAGGGCAGAGTGTTTTAATACTAATACCCATCGTTTACGAATCTACTTAATAATTAAGTACGTGAAGATAACCATAACCATTAATTACGATGAAAATGTAACAATTTTGTTACATAAAATATATATAAAATAAACATTGATATGACAACATTGGCAGTATGTATAGTACCTTGAAACAAACAACGACCGAACCCACAACCATCGTCAAATACCGACTTATTACACCACGAAGCCTACCTGTATTATAATACCTGAAAGAACATTTCAATAAATACCTGAAGCCGTCTATCGTCATCTCTAGCGCGTTGCTCGGCCTGCCGTTTCCGGCGTTCCTCATCTCGTTTCTCGCGTTGCGCCTGCGCAGCCGCGGCGTGCGCGCGCAGTTCATCCAGCCGCTTCCTTTGCTCGGCTTCGCGACGCTCTCGAGCTAGTCTCGCTCGGTCTAGGGCTTCTGTGGAATATATATCTACGTTTAGATTATGAAATAAAACCATTATTATGTTTCTATACCTATGTCATACATAATGATGTATAATTTAATGAAGATTTTTAATTTGTTATGTATATGTTAACGTCTTCAATAATTCTTTCATAAATGCATATGACACTATATTTTTTAAAATATCATAATTGTGGATTAAGTAATTAGATTATTATTTAACAAGAATTAGTAAAGTAATCAAATGCTTTGGTTCTAGTCAGCTAACATACTTACATCGACAGATATGTATATACACACATTACATATACATATAGTAATTCACTCATCTCTAAAACGTTTATAATTTGTTTTACAATTTTATGTTACTACACTGAAGAGTTTATTTAAGGTAATTTAAGAAAATAGTGTTATAAATGTACGTTATATTTTAATACAGTCGTTGTAGCTAATGATTGTGACACTAATATAAATGTTTATGCGCAGTTACATACCTACATAAGATTACATTAATATTGTAAAGCTACAGAGTTTGTACTTTTGAACACGATTTTCTCAGAAACTATTGGTTCGAATTAAAAAATCTTTTATATTTTATATAGTCGGCTAATCGATAAAGGGCTATAAAAAAGACTATAGGTATAGGCTATAAATTATAACATATAGGCTATTATATGATAGAATAAGTCATATCATATGCTACTCTTAGTTCTACTTGACCAAATTGATCAACTACAGATCGTTGCAACCATTGATATATGCAAAGAGCTATTCATCATAAATACGAAAAGTTTAAAATAAAAGTAAATATAAAGAGAAAAAAGATAAATGTTCTAGAATAACTCTTTTTTCTTTAAAATTTAATTTTGTGCGTTGAAATCGAAACTGGGGCGTTCAAAAATCATCCTTTCTAATATTCGTAAGATTTTATAGCGGCGTCATTATATTTCGTTGCGGTTGATTCTGAAGAACGTATTTTATTAAGCGCAGTATCAGACGGCGTGTAAGTTTTATTGGAGATTGACATGTGAGGGAAAGTGGTAACAAACGTTTCTGTAGCTATAGAAGTATAAGTAGGTAGGTATATCAAATGAGGACTGCTTATTTTTCACAATTCCTCATACATACTGGATAGGAAGAACAAAAAACCAAAATTTACCAAAATGTAATTTCAAGGTATTCTTTTATCAATCATAATTATCTATTTCAGAATCAAAACCTGCAAGTATAACATAGGTTGTGTAATGATATTTATCAATTATGTAACACACTGGTTCCCAACCAATTGTCCACAGGTGCCAAAATAAGCATCGTGAATATTTTTTTTAATGCAGCGAATGTGAGTTATTCTTGATTATGATAATAACACATACTATAACGACTAGTTTTTACTATTACTTCTTTATACCTATATACATTACATTGTGTTGGCTGTTATTAAAGATAAAATTATCAAGAAGATAGAAGAGGGAAGAGCGTTTTAGTTTAGGATATGAGCATTTACATTTACATTTTACGTTAGCCTATAAATGAAACATACTATGTAACAAAATATTTATAAGTCCTGTATAGTGTACAATAAATTTGTATTAGTACGTATCTAACTTCCTAATAAATAAATAAATATATAAAGACTATCAGAACATTATCTAAATAAGGCATACCTTAATTTATAACTAGAATCAATAACAACCCTTCGACACAGACATAGATATGTAAAAGCAAGTTATTCAATAAGCGTCCTACTACCGTTTTGACCCAATTATAACCCACCACGTACGCCTACACCATGCCTTATAAATACAAAGGTCAATCCACACCGGCATTGATCCACCTACATATATAAGACAATTCGGCATGCTCATTAATATACCTATAGAAAACTACGATTGAATGCGTTAGACAAAAATAATATGTGAAGCAGTTATTTTTAATTGAATTTAAGTTGATATAGAAAAGACTTTTTCTTTTATTTTTAATGTCTTGCAACGTTTTATTTAAAAAATTGTGTAAGTATTAAAATTCTGTGCAAAAATTTAATAAACATATTTCTTATAACTACTAGGTAAGTAAACGAGCAGTATATTTATATTTTTATTTTTAAGTGACAGAGAAGATTTAGAGATGGACTTATATTGATGGTTATATTTCATTATAGAAGTATGTATCACGCGATGCATCGAAAAGGCGGAAAGCGGGGACGGAGAATGCTGGGGAAAAAAATAAAGGATTTATAAAGCCAGTCATATATATAAAAACATTCACAGAAACTACATTTCTAAATAAACTTTAACTTCAGCTAATAAATTTTGCCACGTACCTACATGGCAAATTAAAGGTAATTTAGATTAGGCCATAAAAGTTATTTACAAATTCGATAAATCTAGACATATTATAGTGTACTAAGAACTAACCACTAAGAGCTAACTATTTATTTATAATATAAAAAACCTAGGAATGTGACTCGGTGCGTGTCTTAGACACTGTCGATCTGTTTACGTTATCAGTGAATGCTTTGAATTTCATCAGGTGTCGATCATTAAAATAACCACGTACACAACACATTTTCTACATACAAGAAATCTTAATAGATATAAAAATAGTTATTTTCAGGTAATAATGTGAATAAGTTTTTTTGTTGGAATAATAGTTAAGTAAATTTAAAAATTAAATATAATTAAAAAGCCATTTTTTATTTATTAGCCAAAATATATTAGAAAGCTAAATTAAAAGTCAAACCAAACTAAAATAGTCACGTTGGATCGTGACAATTTCAAAATTGGGCGAAACGTGAAACGGAGTGATTTAACACTAGGTTCCCTCTTACTTCATTTCTTCACGTAGCAAATAGTGTGATGCTATTTTATACTATTAGCTTTACGCTTTATCCCGTACATGGCAGGATAGGCAGAGGGAACTGCAGGGACCGTGGGAACCTAGTGTTAAGACACTCCGTTGCTTCGTCCCCGCTTTCCGCCTTTTTCGAGGCATTGCGTGTTAAGTGGCAGAACTCAACGTCGCGCTTTGCCTAGTTTGCCAGAGCAAAGAAAATGGAAATAGAAAAATCCATCTTCTCCGACTGGGGATCGAACCCAGAAACCGTCGCGTTACAGGCAGACGTTGCGCCTCTGTGCCACGACGGTACTATTAGCATTATTTTTATTTAATCTTGAAAAAAGATATACTGAAAAACGAATAAAGGGACGGAATTCTTTCTTTTACTTTTAAGATATGGAATCCTAAGAGGAATTAAAAACGGTAAATTCAATAAAACGGTAAAAGATTTTTTTAAAAGAACTATGAACATTGCCAGATGTACGTACGTACTGGGCACAAGAAACTAGACTGCAGGTGTATACGACAAGTTAAATCTAAAAATACAACAACTACGTGACCCGGTTTTGTTTGTATGAAAAAACAATGGCAATGAAGAGCCATTAAATAGCTAAGAATTTTTTATACTAAATAAAATTAAGTAAATAATGCTGACATGAACCAATATATATAAAACATATGTTTTCAGCTTCATAATTTAAGAGCTACCTCGTCCGTATATAGTAGTGTCAAGACATTTCACCTGAATTCGAGATATCAAGACATCGTTTACGAGTATTATTTACGTGATACTTCACACTGCTCATGGACATTATTTTCAAAGGAAACCACTTTAAGCGCGCATTGTATTAAAACAGGCAAGATATATATTATGAATGGAAAATAATATTAAATATTTTTTTTTAATTTCACGCTTTATCCCGCTCATAGCAGGGCAAGTAGAGGGAACTGCATGACCCTGCTTTCCGCCTTTTCGGGGCATTGAGTGTTGAGTGGCGGGACTCAACGCTGCGCTTTGCCTAGTTGCCAGAGCGAAGAAAATGGCAATGAAAAGATCCATTTTCCCCAAGTGGGAATCGAACCGACAGACCGTCACATTTACAGGCAGACGCTACGCCTCTTCGCCACGGTGGATTACATAAAATTAATTACAAACATCGTTATTATTTGTAACAACTTTTATGAACACTAACCTTAGTTTCTTATAATATACGTAACACGTACTACACTCAACTTAAAGCTATCGCCATTTGAGAACTAAAAGCTAATACTTGTATAAATTGAACGTATTAAACGTTAATGGAGATTCACTATAACATTTTCGTTACCTTTGTAAATTATTAAAAAATATTTTATTTCGTACACTTAAAAACAAATCTCGATATATTGTAGCAAATTATAGAATAGTTGACATTGGAATGCGGTACGTACAATCAATAGATATTATTTATTATACATTCGTAAACAATATGGGGTCACGATGATGGAATGCTAGCACACTCATAGACAGACGCAAACAGTAATTGTTGGAACAAGTGACATTTCTTGAATGAAGTTACCGTCGTAGTGCAGTCGTTTGGTTGTACGCGATTGATGTAGGTTCAATTGTTTATATGATGAATGGAACAAATATTAATATTGTAATACGTCTACGATATATCTACTACATTACAAACGATTTATGCTTCAAAAAAGGCTATAAAGGATAGCAGGGACGAACCGACAGACACCGTATACCGTATATATATATATATATATATATATATATATATATATATATATATATATATATATATATATATATATATATATATATATATATATATATATATATATATATATATATATATATATATATATATATATATATATATATATATATATAATATATATATATATATATATATATATATATATATATATATATATATATATATATATATATATATATATATATATATATATATATATATATATATATATATATATATATATATATATAATATATATATATATATATATATATATATATATATATATATATATATATATATATATATATATATATATATATATATATATATATATATAAATATATATATATATAAATATATATATAAATATATATATAAATATATATATATATATAAATATATATATAAATATATATATAAATATATATATATATATATATATATATATACATATATATACATATATATATATATATATATATATATATATATATATATATATATATATATATATATATATATATATATATATATATATATATATATATATATATATACTCTCCAAAATATTATTTCACCTCATGTTATCTGCACATTGGTTTTAAATAGACTTATCATGTTTCACTTTATCTTTGCATGAGATCATAACATGTTACTTGTCTCGTCTTATTGCAGGGTTTTGTGCATTAAATTAAGACTATATTGCAGAGAAATCTAGACATGACTTTTTTCTTGGATATACATTCTGTAAATGAAATGTATAGTAATTGAAATTGTAAAGTAATTGAAGTGTGAGTAGAAATTAAGTGATTTATCACCAAACTCTACAATTCACGTGTAGATTACAATTCTGAGACTTAACCATAACATACTTATTTCTCCTGGAAAGTAACCTTAAAGCTTTATGTATATATCAAACTTTCTTATAGCCGGGTTACGTGACAAAATAAAATATATATCGCACGAGAGAGCCGTTTCTTCCATTTTATAAAAAAATAATAAAGAAAAAATATCACCAGTACGATATTTCAACATCTTCTAGACAGTTTTTATCTCGGGCGTCGCTTTTTACGCGAAACCATTATTAACCGAAGTTGGGCACTCGTGGCAAAAAACGCAATGTGACTGGAAAAGTCGATCGAATCGTGTCGTGTGCCGAGAAACTAGCCTTAGCCTTCGCATTTATTTTGAGAATAATTTCACAAAAATATATCATTAGATGTTTTATTGTTAAAGACTATACTAAAGTTGTAAATTTATGACTGCATCGTCATTGGAAAGAATACTATGGATTATTGTTATAAAGTTATTGCATTTAATGAATAAATTATGTCATTTAATGCAATTATGCAAGATCTTTGTCCGAATACGATTGCAATAATTAACGAATCATTTCAAATTCATTATTTTATACATCAAATAGACCAAGCACGTTAATTCTATAGTAAGCCATTATAATACTATAATTTTAACTTGTCGTTGTTTAAGTGTCGTTATGAATTTGATTTTCACTCGGACAAATACATTCCACTTGTACTTGCACAGACACTTGTTACCACAAAATACTTGCACTATTAAATACAATTTTTACAATTTTTAATAAATCATCGTAAATATTCAAAAATTCACCTTATAAAGCTTAGCTGAGCGAAACTTAAAAAAAAATCAGTAAAATGTCAAGCTCGGTGATATTGTAATCAGATTTTGCAGTGTAAAATTTTGCGCAACCACTCGAGTAAAACATCTGTCGCATCATATGGCTTTTAACCTAATTTTGAAGACGACAAAAATCTACCTTTAATAATTTCTTAAATGTTTCTTGGCTGTTATTATGGTTACTAAAAATATTAATTATTAACATAGAATATTTTCATAATAGTTTTACGAATAACCATAAATTAATCAAAAAGAAAATAAAAATTCATATATAAAATAAAATTTTTACAAATGGCGACAGCGCCATAATGACAAGTTCCTATGAATACGATGACAGGTACTACTAGCAAGGTTGGTAAGAATAACGTGCTCTATTTAGATACATCAAGAGAAGAGAGAAAGGTGGAGGCTTCAGGTTGGCTTGGAGAATACAATACTGAAAATATTGAAGAGAAAATAGGAATAGCTACGTTAAAAGTAGGATACCTATATATGAGAGTTGTTATCAGTGGAGAAGATGATAGAGTCAAGTTAAGCTAAGTTATAGGCTCGAGTGAAAGTAAAACAAAAAAAAAACTCCCAACTGTAAACAAAAGAATGAGAACTTAATGAAGTAGTAATGATTATGCCTTATCAACTAATATTTAACGTTGATAAGACGGTTAGAAACTCGATAAAAGGTCAATATCGTTTTCCTTTAGTATCTAGTGTGGTCGTTTAAATCATTTAATTGATTCGGATTAATGGCTAAGAATAAACCAGTAAAGATTGCAATGTTTTTTTTATACATTTAATTATAGCTTCATGCTGTGTCTATAGCAGTACTTCCGTTTAACACCCTGTTTCCAGTTTTTGGTCCTTCGAGACATTGAGTGTTAAGTGGTGGAAATCAATGTCGGTGCTTTGTATATTTACAAAGCAAAATAAATAAAATAATCTATTCTTTCTGGTGGGAATCAAACTCTCACACAACAACCTCTGCCTATATTAAACTTTCATAGTAAATTCATAAAAAAAATATTTGCAACTATAATGAAAGAGCCAATGAATTCTTTACAATTATTAATTTTGTCGTGAACATTTAATTAAAAAATCACAAATATACTATTCTAAATTTTTGCACTATCCAAAGCATGACCATCAATTTAACTAACCAGACTGTAGTAAGAAAAAGCGACAGTTTTATACAAAAGTATGAACGTATAAAACAATTACTTTGCAATGGCGTGTAAATGTGCAATCATATAAATTAATATATGACTAAGTCGATCGCAATCAAACAATTTATATGACAAAAGTTAGAATTTATTTTTATGACAGCTTATTTTCATAAATATGCGTAATGCACGAAATAAGAAGAGAAATGTAACGGTAGAGTGACATTAATATATTCTCGATTTTCTCTCCTACCAAATATGCTTGACAAAAACAAGATGAGGTCAAAGTAAAAGTATTTATATTACTTAGAGCGAGAATTGAGTTCACAACCTTAATTAAGTAATAAAAGTACAACATATGATTTTACAAATTAGATTAATATTTTTACTTGCGTTTTCAAATGAATAAATTAAATAGCACCCCAGGAACTTCTATGATCACAAAATATAACCCTTCGAAAGTATCTTCTACTGGAAAGTAAGCTTAAAGCTTATATGAATATGCCACTGGGCGTATGCCACGATATAAGGCCACTTATATCCACCAGGCTGATGATAACAGTCAATAGGAGAAACGGAGAAATGGCAACGAGGAACTAAACAGTCGCTCTTAATAAAAAACAAGTTTACAATAAAGTAATAAATAAAGGATGCTGAAGAAGAAGCTAGTTAATTAGCTTTTCTAATGAGCATGAACAGCATTTAGTACAATAAATGGCTTTAAGTAATTCAGATAATTGTGATAGTACAAAAAAGTGTTTCAATGGAAGAAGAATTACAGAAAGAATATTTTAAATTTAAATAAATAGTGACTCCGTTCTCTGTCAGTACCCAATTAGAGATAAAGCGCTAAGTTAAGTTAAATAAGCCTCACATTATAGAACAAACTGCATTTCTTAATATTTTTTACATAGTAGCCGGCAAGTAATCATAGTGAAATTGGATTATAGCTCGCTCTATAAACATGTTACATGCATATTACTTACTGTTTTCGATGTCGAGCCACCGTTAACTCCGCTAACAAGATACAATTTAATTTAAATAACTTTTAAAATGGTAATTTAATTTCAAATATACTAACACACACATATACAAACATATTATTTAATAATTTAAATAATATATATCTATATGTAGACATTAGATATAATAATAAAGAATATTTGTACAGCAGCCTGTTTACGTAAAATATACATTGTTTAATATAACGATGTGAAAATACATCTCAGGGTCAAAATGACAAATAAATACTATTATACTTATATGAAGCGGCATACTCTACTTAAGTCTATAATTAGTTATGACTTATAATGAATGAAAACGGTTACAGATAATAAAAGCATGACTTTTATGAGTAGAAATTTCAATAACAAAAGTTAAATAATAAATATATTTCGTTTTTGTCATAAAATCGAAGGCAGACTATGTTATTTTGTTTTTAAATGAAATAGTCTGTCGTAGATTTTATGGTAGAAATATATATATTCAATATTTAACTTTTTAACAAAACGATGAAGTTAACTTTTAAGAATAAATTATATAATAATGAATTTTTTAAATTAGTCATATTTCATTACTTATTTTACTTTTTAACAAAAGTTAATCGTGGACATAAAGTAAAAAAATCGATTAAAGCGGTGTCATGAGTCACAAAATTTAAAACCTGCCTGTTAACTCGTTTCAGTTATTCAATACACGAATTCGCGTAGCACCGGCTTCAATCAATATTCCGTGCCGCATTTCCCTATCCGTATAAGATTTCCGAAATACGCGAATTTACGGTTCGTTTTGTATTTCTTAGTCATACAATTTAGTACAACTAATTATTACAAGTTACCTATAAAAACATTCTTATGTCTAAAACACGAAAGAAAAATAGTTAACATTATAAGATCTTTGATTATCGCGATTGTTAAATATTTTAAATAAAGGAATTTAAATAGATTATTCGATATATATTATAACTTTTTGGAAACCCGACGTTTGGAACACTTAGCAGTAGAAAAACGGTTATTCTGAGAAATAATGAGACTTAACTTTTTTATTTCGGTCAAAAGGATAATCTAAAATATAATGCTATGCTGCTATATAACTATATCGATTTCCATTTGAAGAAGGAAAATAAAAAAATATATTATTTCAATTCAAGTAAGTCAATATAAAGCATGTAAATAATCGCCTACATTTTCTACATATGGAAATTATCTTTATAATGACAAAGTGACAAAAATTTTATCATCACCGCATTACCTGTGCAAAATGCACCTTATGCCAATGGGATATAGATTAAATTTGAACAAAACATTAACACAGTTCATTGTACAGAGACACTGCAAGGTCGTTCCATATAAGAGTGTAATATTTCACAAAATTTAAAAATCACACACATTGTTTGGACCGAGGCGAATAAAAATTAAAATAAGAATTTTTAAAACTAAGTAAATCTTTGGCGATATAAAAGCGAGCCTTGGATAGAAATTGGCAACAAAAAATAGAAAGCTCTTCAAGATTTTACCACCGTTACGTATTCATTATAGAAAGTTAATTGTGAAACAGTTTCAGTTGGGTTTCAGTTACAGTATAGCTATAAATGTACCCATTTTATATGTAATGTAACTTTAAATATATTTTATATATTTTATTCTTAAAGTGTACCAATTTTCCTTCAAAGCGTATAAAAAACTAAAATAATTAAAATAAAGTCTATTAAATTCCTCTGGGTGGGAATCAAACTCACAATCAATCTGTGTACAGTGGAACTTCAAGCTTTTAAACATAATGTTAAAGTATAGGCTAGTAGAAGAAGTTATATTTCAGATCAGTACATTTTGTCCTATATTCATACAAAATACTTTATTTGAGGCATAGCCTCCAATATCGTAGGCAATAAAATGAAAAATATCATTTTTTCTCATTTCTCTCTGGAATCTTCCCTTAGTCTCTCTCTGTCAGTAACTCAGTAATCGAAGAGAATTATTAATAGATATAATTGATAATAGCATTAATATTCCAAATATAATAAGTAAATATATTACC
The DNA here is from genome assembly GCA_037178615.1 of Dione vanillae. Lineage (NCBI taxonomy): Eukaryota > Metazoa > Arthropoda > Insecta > Lepidoptera > Nymphalidae > Dione > Dione vanillae. The sequence goes on from JAZFAU010000223.1 coordinate 1,342,495, forward strand.
ACTGCAGTTTTGCCAAATATTTAATATGAGGAACCTAATAAATTCGTAATAGACTAAAAATAAACGTACAGTCAGTGTCGCATATTGGCCTATGAAAAGGTCATTGTTCTATAAAAGGCCTGTCAACATTTTGTTCTAATATCAGCGATGATTAACTAATCCACTTTCATAAATAAATTTGATGGTAATAGGTTCATATCTCTATAGTTTTGGGGCATGTTTATATTTGTATTATATGCAGGTACTTCCTTGTTGTGACCAGACAAACACCAGTTTTAGGTTAAGCTGTCTAGCACGCAATGTCCTGAAATGAGTGCAACATTGTAGTCTGGTGTAACTTGATATCACATCCTTTATTTGACCCAGAAATGCACCATTTTTAGCAAATACTAGAAATAAAATATGGAAACTTTTTACATCTTTTCAAATCTCTCTGCCAATTTGTTTTGGCATTTTGATATTAAATAAATAGATTATTTAATAATTAGTTTTCTTTTATATATAAAGCTACATTAAAATAGAAATTTACTCACATATTTTAGTTTTATACCTGAATAATGATCAAATTTTTAAGTTTAGAAATATCTTATTATGTAGAAAACATAATAACATAACAGCAATAAACAAGTTATCTTAATTTCATATACAAGATGTATATATAACATAAAAGGAGTTTACGAAATTGACAATTCATTAATCTCCCTTTAATTCACCTTGGTGCAAATTCAATGAGGCATGAGACAAATATTTTATGCTAAAAAAATTCATTTGACAAATTTTTAACATTTACTGGAACAACATTAAATTATTAATATTAAAAATTAGCACTAAACTATTGTTAAGTACTTAGATAGTTAAGTAAAGACAGTTTGAGGTTATTAAACCTTTGCTTTGAGTCTGTCTGGCTATTCAACCTTGTTAAATTGACTATGCAAACTTAAATTTTAAAAAGTGCTTGTTTGCAGCTAATTTTAAATTTGCATAAACTACATATGAAATTATAATTAAATATGGCATATATTATAAAATATCCAGCTTGCCTTTAAAATTAATTAATTAATATTAAGCAAATAAATAAATTTTAAGAATGAAATCATTCTAAAATATATGATATTTATACAATAAAACTATATATACTAATGTTGAAAATCAACTTAATAAAATAATTTTAAAAACAGTTATAATAATTTGTACAGCAGCCTGTTTACGTAAAATATACATTGTTTAATATAACGATGTGAAAATACATCTCAGGGTCAAAATGACAATAAATACTATTATACTTATATGAAGCGGCATACTCTACTTAAGTCTATAATTAGTTATGACTTATAATGAATGAAAACGGTTACAGATAATAAAAGCATGACTTCTATGAGTAGAAATTTCAATAACAAAAGTTAAATAATAAATATATTTCGTTTTTGTCATAAAATCGAAGGCAGACTATGTTATTTTGTTTTTAAATGAAATAGTCTGTCGTAGATTTAATGGTAGAAATATATATATTTAATATTTTAACTTTTTAACAAAACGATGAAGTTAACTTTTAAGAATAAATTATATAATAATATATTTTTTTAAATTAGTCATATTTCATTACTTATTTTACTTTTTAACAAAAGTTAATCGTGGACATAAAGTAAAAAAATCGATTAAAGCGGTGTCATGAGTCACAAAATTTAAAACCTGCCTGTTAACTCGTTTCAGTTATTCAATACACGAATTCGCGTAGCACCGGCTTCAATCAATATTCCGTGCCGCATTTCCCTATCCGTATAAGATTTCCGAAATACGCGAATTTACGGTTCGTTTTGTATTTCTTAGTCATACAATTTAGTACAACTAATTATTACAAGTTACCTATAAAAATATTCTTATATCTAAAAAACGAATGAAAAATAGTTAACATTATAAGATCTTTGATTATCGCGATTGTTAAACATTTTAAATAAAGGAATTTAAATAGATTATTCGCATATATTATAACTTTTTGGAAACCCGACGTTTGGAACACTTAGCAGTAGTCCGTAGAAAAACGGTTATTCTGAGAAATATTGAGACTTAACTTTTTCATTTCGGTAAAAAGTATAATCTAAAATATAATACTATGCTGCTATATAACTATATTGATTTCCGTTTGAAGAAGTAAAATAAAAAAATATATTATTTCAATTCAAGTAAGTCAATATAAAGTATGTAAATAATCGCCTACATTTTCTACGTATGGAAATTATCTTCATAATGACGAAGTGACAAAAATTTTATCATCACCGCATTACATGAGCAAAATGCACCTTATGCCAATGGGAGATAGATTAAATTAGAACAAAACATTAACACAGTTCATTGTACAGAGACACTGCAAGGTCGTACCATATAAGAGTGTAATATTTCACAAAATTTAAAAATCACACACATTGTTTGAACCGAGGCGAATAAAAATTAAAATAAGAATTTTTAAAACTAAGTAAATCTTTGGCGATATAAAAGCGAGCCTTGGATAGAAATTGGCAACAAAAAATAGAAAGCTCTTCAAGATTTTACCACCGTTACGTATTCATTGTAGAAAGTTAATTGTGAAACAGTTTCAGTTGGGTTTCAGTTACAGTATAGCTATAAATATACCCATTTTATATGTAATGTAACTTTAAATATATTTTATATATTTTATTCTTAAAGTGTACCAATTTTCCTTCAAAGCGTATAAAAAACTAAAATAATTAAAATAAAGTCTATTAAATTCCTCTGAGTGGGAATCAAACTCACAATCAATTTGTGTACAGTGGAACTTCATGCTTTTAAACATAATTTTAAAGTATAGGCTAGTGGAAGAAGTTATATTTCAGATCAGTACATTTTGTCCTTTATTCATACAAAATACTTTATTTGAGGCATAGCCTCCAATATCATAGGCAATAAAATAAAAAATATAATTTTTTCCCGTTTCTCTCTGGAATCTACTCTTAGTCTCTCTCTGTCAGTGACTCAATAATCGAAGAGAATTATTAACAGATATAATTGATAATAGCATTAATATTACAAATATAATAAGTAAATATATTACCACTGCAAAATTTTGCCAAAAATTTAATATGAAGAACCTAATAAATTCGTAATAAACTAAAAATAAACGTACAGTCAGTCAGTGTCGCATATTGGCCTATGAAAAGGTCAACGTGCTATAAAAGGCCTGTCAACATTTTGTTCTAATATCAGCGATGATTAACTAATCCACTTTCATAAATAAAGCTGATGGTAGTAGGTTCATATCTCTATAGTTTTGGGGCATGTTTATATTTGTATTATATGCAGGTACTTCCTTGTTGTGACCAGACAAACACTAGTTTCAGGTTAAGCTGTCTAGCACGCAATGTCCTGAAATGAGTGCAACATTGTAGTCTGGTGTAACTTGATATCACATCCTTTATTTGACCCAGAAATGCATAATTTTTAGCAAATGCTAGAAAAAAAATATGGAAACTTTTTACGTCTTTTCAAATCTCTCTGTGAATTTGTTTTGGCATTTTGATATTAAATAAAGAGATTATTTAATAATTAGTTTTCTTTTATATATAAAGCTACATTAAAATAGAAATTTACTAACATATTTTAGTTTTTTTTTCTGAATAATGATCAAATTTTTAAGTTTAGAAATATCTTATTATGTGGAAAACATAATAACATAACAGCAATAAACAAGTTATCTTAATTTCATATACAAGATGTATATATAACATAAAAGGAGTTTACGAAATTGACAATTCATTAATCTCCCTTTAATTCACCTTGGTGCAAATTCAATGAGGCATGAGACAAATATTTTATGCTAAAAAAATTCATTTGACAAATTTTTAACATTTACTGGAACAACATTAAATTATTAATATTAAAAATTAGCACTAAACTATTGTTAAGTACTTAGATTGTTAAGTAAAGACAGTTTGAGGTTATTAAACCCTTGCTTTGAGTCTGTCTGGCTATTCAACCTTGTTAAATTGACTATGCAAACTTAAATTTTAAAAAAGTGCTTGTTTGCAGCTAATTTTAAATTTGCATAAACTACATATGAAATTATAATTAAATATGGCATATATTATAAAATATCCAGCTTGCCTTTAAAATTAATTAATTAATATTAAGCAAATAAATAAATTTTAAGAATGAAATCATTCTAAAATATATGATATTTATACAATAAAACTATATATACTAATGTTGAAAAATCAACTTAATAAAATAATTTTAAAAACAGTTATAATAATTGTAGTATAATACAATAAATTTGACTGTTATTAAAGATTTAACGAGATTCCAAGTAGTATACTTGGAATCTCGTTAAATCTTTAATAACAGTCAAATTTATTGTATTATACTACAATTATTATAGAATTTGACCAAATAAATTAAGCATAATCAAAAATTAGTGTAGCTAGACAAAATAAATGAGGCTAAGTGATGCGAGGCAATAATGTAATATTAGCTCCTACACACATTGAGTCATTTCTTTGCATAAGGAATTCTTGTTTGGGCGTGTAAGATTTATAATTAACATTCACACATAATGGAAATAGGGATATTTGAACATTTAAATTTATTCACAAAATAGTTGAGGTTATTTACTTATTTTTTTTAATAAACTTAGACAAATGTCAAATTTAAAATATATTGTAAAAGTATATTGGCAATATATTATTGCATGTTGTAACTTTATTTTGCTTTCTGCTCAAAAATATTTCAAATAATTTATTTTTTATATTTAATTAAGCATTTTATGAACTTGGAATTGTTTAACAATACAAATATTAGTATGTATAAACTTATTAAGAACCTACACGGCAAAACTCCTTATTCCTTGTTAAATATTTCAGAAATAGAGCCTTAATATTATTATATATAATAATTTTGTTATTTTATGCCTTTAGCGCTTCAAGGTATGATTGAAATGTGCTGTCTACGATATATAATTTCTATATTTATAATTATTTTATTCGATTTAAATTGTCATTTCTTTCAATCTAACTTCAAGTTACAATGGCCAATGCAGCTTGTATTTATCCAGTTAGGACGCGTTTTAGGACAATTTTTATATTTACTACTATGATTTTTTTTATTTCATCTGCAACAGTATTCAAGTTAAGGATTTCATAGATTTCTGTTACAAACCATGGCACTATAATTATATGACACTCCTATGTATGACAGCATTGGCATATTAATTTATAATTGAAGCCTAAAAATTGTTCTCTTTTTACTGCATATACTAGGTAACCTAATTTAAAGATACTTGATTCCCTTGAATAGAACATTAGAGATTTATACTCAGTTTTTGTAAATTTTAAAATTGAATAAAACATAATACTATTTTATTTTTTTTTAAATTAGTGGTATGTTCAGAATGGTAGAATTTATATCTATCTAATAATTTCTAACAAAAAGAAATCAATATATTATGCCTTATTAAGGTAAAAAAGAGGTATTTTTTTAAGTTTCCACATTTTCACTATGTTACTTGCATATATTAAGTCTATGGTACTTGCATAGTATAATTAAATTTAAAACTGAAGTGTCAAATATAATTTATTCGTAAGCATAATTTTTTGACTAAACACACAATTTTATTTGTATAACTGTTATTAAAATAAATAGTAACGCAAAGAATTAAAGTAAGCCAAAAAATAACAAATGCCTATTCTTTTAATGAAGCATTTATGACATCTGTTGTTTGTCATTCCATCCAAGGTCAACATTGATAACCTAAACGACATCCAAATATTTATAAATCCCTATATACATGCAAAATTCAGTTTTAATAATGTTTAAAACACATAGACAATAAATGGTTTATTTAGTTTTATCGCGATTGTCCTTTATAAAGCGATTTTTTAATAAAGATAGAGTCAAGTAATAAACAGAGCAATTTGCGCATAAAAAATTGATATAGAAATTGATAAGATAACTAGAAAGTGAGATCGTTGCAGTGCGTATGTGTGCTGTTGTCTTGAAAAATTTATGCACATACATGCAAAATACGTACTTACGTCAGAGCCTCAATTGATAATGTAAGTCATGACTCAAAAACACACATCATACCTACTGTGTAATCGCATTTGCATTCCACTTAGTTAAACGCCGAAACAACGCAAAATGAATATATAACGGGAAGTATGCAGGGAATCCGGTAAAATAGTATCGTAGGTGACAAATGACAGGAGGTTCGATAGTTAGCTTATTGCATTCTTCGCTCGCCGTCTGGCAGGCTTTCCTCTAAATTTAGAACATACCGCGACGTCAAAAGACGTCCAAACCGAGATGAAAAACAAAACATGATCCGCCGGAGCAGCATCGGTGTGCGGACTGCGGAGTGCGGACATTCTCGAAAGCTGTCCGAGCGACGTGGGGCCACGACGCGGTTTAGGGTTAGACAGTTTCGATCACATTTCACACTAAAACGGCACGTATCGATTGTAAATGCGTAATACCTTTGCTCTCAGCTTTTTCCGTGAAATCCTTCACGTCATCGACCATGTTGCTCGTTGACAGTCACTCACTGTACACTTACTATTCGAACATATTTGGGTAACTCATAGTTGGTAGAGCAACTCCAGGCAGACGGCCTGCCAGCGATCTATACGACGGCACTTCGTTCCGTTCACTGCCATACCCGAGCGACGGGGTTACCAGTTCACTCGTTGTGTTGCCACTCGTTGTTGTTACGATCTACTGACTTTTATATATTTTTCTCATACATTAGTTTAATTAATAGAATGAATAATTAAGTTGTAAACATATGCATGAGAATTAATTTTAAGAAATCTTTTAATTATGAATTATTAAACTGTAAAGCTTTGCACAATTTTCAAATTAAAGAAGTATAGTTTAAGGTTTCTTAAAATGGCTGAATATGTGCATGAAATTTCATCGTTTTATATCTCTTTATATGCTAATTTAGTATGTAGAAGAATGAGAATAAATTAAATGTTATAAATGTTACTTAATTGTAGGCAAAAATTTGAATGATGTCATCACTAAAGTAAAATTGTCTTAAGATGGCGTCAATAAAATAAATTACACAATTAGAAAACAATAAAATAGTCACAATAACGATAATAAAAGTAGAACTTTACAGGAAAATTAATTAAACCACTGCCTTTTTATGTATTCTTTTACATAAAATGGAATAGAAAGTAAATAATCTGTAATTTTATCTGTGGCAAAAAATGACATTTTGCTTAACCATTAAATGACGAAGATGACTTTAGAAGAAAATAACATTCCAAAAATGGTTATTTAAAAATGCTTTAAATTTTTTATTTTAAATTATCGATTTTAAAATTAAATTAACAAAAGATGCTTTGTTATTCGTTAAATTTTAAATTATGAATTTATCTTTTAAATATATTGATGCTTGAACATAACAGACGTACAGTGCCATCTAGTATTCCAATCGACTAACACAATTTTGTTCTTTATATTAAGAAATAGATGGCCTTCATTTCATAACTAAATAAAAATCATTTGTCAATTCTTATATAAAGTTAATAATTTTTAACCTTTTAACCTTTACAATATAATTTTAGTTGGAAAATGTAAAAATAAATATTACACTTGTTCTATATACTTAATTCTTTTTAATTTTTTTGTTAAATTTCTTATAGATTTATTACTACAATAAAAACTCGATTATCCGGATTTGCATGGATTCGTGATTATCCGGATGATATGTGATGGCCTGTCATTGAATTAAATGTAACCAAAAAATATACGAGTCGTATTTGGAAAAAGTGGCTTATGTTAAATATTTTTCAACTAAATGCAATAAAATGCTTAATGCATTTATGATTTTCGTTAATACGTACTCATTATTTTTAATGAATATTATGTAAACTGATTTTATTAATAACCCGATTTTATTTATATTTATGTATTTCCGATGATCCGAATGCCTTATAACAACAGTTAGTTGTGTTAATCCAGTTTCAATATAGTACGTTTTTTATATTATTTAATAAAATGCTGTTTAAAATTTACTGTTAGACCTGGTTTTTTCTGTAGGAAACTGTTTTTTCGTTACGATCGTGCTTTTTTTAATAAAAAATATAAAAAACTCAATTAAGTCTTAATAACGTTCCTATTTGGCTTGACTTTATTGTCATATGTAAATAAATTATAAAGTTATAAGTATTTATTTCCCATAAATCAATGTAATATTCAAACAACTCTAAAATATTATTATTACTTACTTTTAAAATTATTGCTATAATTGAATCATGCTTAGTTCTAAAGTATTAGTTAGTAAGTAAGTATTTTGTTAAACGTGTACTGTCTAAACTACTTTGTTAAGTATAAAACAAAATCCTTCTTGTTGATTTTCCGATTTCGATGTACAATGATTCAGAATGATTCCAGAGATGAACACTGCAATATTTTAAGGTTTCTAATGTAATCCCTTTTACATGGCCAATTACTTACTTCTGTCCCTTTTTTTGATTGACTTCTATAGAAAATAATACTTACTACTTATTAATGTACTGTGTAATAAATAAACTCTCTACTACTGACTTTAGTGTCGTCCTATATATTTTTTACCATTCTTTCGACGTGCCCAAACCACCTGAGCACGTTCTTCTTCATTCTTACTGTGACATCCTCACTGGTACCTACCATCCTATGTACCTCTTCGTTGCGGATTCGATCAGCTAAACTGACTCCGCATATCCATCGAAGAGATCGCATCTCCACAGCATACATCTTTCTTTCATTCTTCTTCTGTAATACCCACGTTTCACTGCCATATAAAAGCGTCGGAACCAGAACTGCATTGTGTACGGCCAAACGTGCAGCGACCCTGATGTTCTGCCGTCTCAACAACGCAGTTAAGGCACCGTTTATTCTGTTGCCGGTAGCAACACGTCTTTCCACGTCCATTTCGTATCTATCATCTCCACTTAACATACTTCCCAAGTATTCTACTTCATTCGTTTGATTTTCCATTCACAAAAATCTTGCATTCTGTCCTTTGTCTTACTTGCATTCAGGATTAGACTATCAGTTTCACACTCGTCTTTCAGAATAATGACCAATGCTCGCAACTCGCATTCTGATGATGCAATAAGCACTGCATCATCTGCATACAACAAGCAATTTACTTTCAGGTCACCCATTTTTACTCTCGTGTCACTTTCTTTCAGTCAAATTAAAAAAAAAATTCAAATTCAAACTATTAAATATTTTTATTTAAATAGATTTTTGCAAACACGTAAATTGTTGAATTAACTTGTCTCTTCAACCAGGTGACAAGACATGTCAAGAGATTCAAAAGTATTAAACATATGTTACAATTTTATTATAAAGTAAAATGATATTGGCAGGACATAATTCCACACATTTGTATCTGGTGAAAAAAATATATAAAAGATTGCGGAAGTTCATTATTGACGCATATACTTCGTCACTTAAACTATATAGGTATTTACTTTTTTGGAGGAACTGGTATGTTGAGTAAAAATATTTTATATATTTATTTTTATTATTTTGTTACTCTTTAATGTATTTTTTTTATTAGCTTTCCGCTTTATCCCGCACACGGCAGAGTAAGACACTGCGTTGCTTAGTCCCTGTTTTCTCCGTCCCCGCTTTCCGCCTTTTTTGAGGCATTGCGTGTTGAGTGGCGGAACTCAACGCCGCGCTTTGCCTAGGTGCCAGAGCGAAGAAAATGGAAATAGAAAAATCCATCTACTTCGACTGGTAATCGAACCCAGAAACCGTCGCGTTTACAGGCAGACGCTTACTCCTCTGCGCCACGACGGTCCTTTTGATTTAAAAGGTGATCTTATAGCTCTTATATTACAAATAAATATAGTTTTTGTACACTTGCTGTAACATATAAATGTCATAGACTAGTCGGCATTATCAACGTCTGTCATTTATCTAACTTTTTTAATTGCCAACTTTGTACATGTATGTAGTGGTCTACATAATAAAAGGTCTTAGAGATTAACAGAACATTTAGCTTTAGATACACTTTAAAAACTTCGTTATTATTCAGGTTAAAAACTTCGTTATTAATCACAGTAAGTCACATTTTTGTCAATATTGAGTTAAGCGCATATTCAGTTCATACATTTTTGTATATTTAGAATTTTTGTGGACCGTCGTGGCGCAGAGGCGTAAGCGTCTGCCTGTAAACGCGACGGTTACTGGGTTCGATCCCCAGTCGGAGAAGATGGATTTTTCTATTTCCATTTTCTTCGCTCTGGCAAACTAGGCAAAGCGCGGCGTTGAGTTCCGCCACTCGACACGCAATGCCTCAAAAAAAAAAAAAAAAAAACGGCGGAAAGTGGGGACGGAGAAAGCAGGAGCTAAGCAACGGAGTGTCTTAACACTAGGTTCCTACAGTCCCTGCAGTTCCCTCTGCCTACCCTGCCTTGTGCGGGATAATGCGTGAAGCTAAAAAAAAAAAAAAAAAAAAAAAAAAAAAAAAAAAAAAAAAAAAAAAAAAAATTTTTAAATATGGCTTATTTAATGAAATTAACTTCCGCAGAAACGCCTAGAATTAAAATAAAAACTTTAAACGTCTTTTTCTGGAAAATATGTCCAAGGCACTTACTGTACCTATATATCACTTTCACGGCAATGTTATAAATATGCTTTCGAAGCAAATTATTGGTAAAGGAACATAGAAAGTTATTTACTATGAAAATAATTGGTAGGTCCCTATTATTTGGAAAGATTGTGTTGAAGCTGGTTAAATTAAATTTCCAAAGGAAAAAAGTATCTTGCTTATGTTCATTGAAAAAATAAAAAAAAAAAACGAAAAGTGTACGAAAATAATCGGCCAAAATTATAAAGAAATGAGTGGCGATTGTTATATTACAAACATATAAGTGGGTAACAAAACACTAACACATATATATGTCACGCTTTATCCCTCATATCATGGTAACCGTGAGAACCTAGTATTTAGACACTTTGTTCTCCGCTTTCTGCCTTTTTCTCGAGGCATTGCATGTTGAGTAGCGCCTCGCTTTACCTAGTTGCCAAAGCGAAGAAAATGGAAATGAAAAATTCAACCTCTGCAATTGAATTGAATTGAATCGAACCAACAAACCGTCAAGCAGACGGACTTTATAGGCAGACATTACTGTGCCACAATGACCCTCACGAGTTACAATACAATACAGTAATAAAACAATACAATAATGAGAATATACTAGATAATAAATAAAAGAATTATTATAATAATTAATAGTCGGATTGATCTCAATTGAACGCTCGTATTGCGTTAAACGACTTAACCATACAACTCCGATAGTAATTTTATTACATTTCTCACAGTAGCTACCTGTAAATAGCGGTTACCGCAATAAACTAGCAAATACTGAAACTACCGGTTTATATTTATCGTTTAACATTCGAAAATTATATATCAATTTAACGATTAATTATATCTTTTGTTTTGAATTTTCAATTTGAACTAGTTCGATGTAGTAGGAATTGTCAGATCTGACAATAGATGTGAGTTCAAAGCTATTATTTAAAATTGCTTCGTTGTCTTAGAGGAAGGCAATGTGGACGTTGTAGGTTCGATTCCAACTTAGAGAAATAATATTTGTATTGTTGTCATGTTTTAGAACAATCAGGAATATCCTTTGGTATGTCCATCAGCAAACTAAGAAATCGGTAACATCGCATACAGATACAGAGAGTGGCTAGAAGCCTAATCTAATGTCCCAGCATAGCAGCTTACTATATGTTGTTGATTTCAAAGTCAACCAATAGAGGCATAAGGAAGAAAAGAAATTTTCTACTTCTCAAAGATTAAAGTGCAATCTTGAGTTCCACTCAATACGCAAAGCCTTGAATTCTCCACAAATGGGGAACGAGAAGAAGTGGCAGAACTGATGTTGGTGATTCTTACAATGAAACACTACGTTCATTAAACCGATAATACGATTATTAACCTTGTCACAATTTTAATAAGTATATTAAAGAAGTCAATTATATATTGATAATAATATGTATTATTTTTGTACGAGTCTTATATATACTGGGATATAGCATAATATATACTTAGGTAAATATATTTACACAACTCTTTATTATTATATATTTTTCCTTATTCAGAAGCAAAACAAATGAGATTGCCTTATATTCAACGATTAGGTTTTAATTTTTCTTTACTTTAAGTAATAAATTATGTATAATAAAGTGTACATATATTATAAAAATTAGGACGCCTTGTAAAATTTTAATATGTTATTTAACATTTAAATATCTTTATCATATAATCTATTTTAAAATCTAAACAATTCGTCCTTCTGTTTTATATAGGATTTGTTTTCCTTTCTTTTAATATTTTTTTATTTAATAAATAGTTTTTATTATAATTATTATTAAAAAATTAAAACCCTCATAATTATTGGCCGATGGTGAATAAAACTTGATAATGATAAAAAAAATTATACAATTTTAAACACAGTTATATGTTTGTAATGATTAATCTTTCTATACATAAGTTAACTAACAATTCGCGACACTAGACCATAGATATTTTATATTAATTTTATTTTCTTGAACAAATAGTATTTGCAGACAAAAATACCGATTTAGACAATAATATACGATACAATTTTTTCACACAACTGCGGAACGGCTAGCGGTAATATTTGATACGAGAGTTGATACGACATGGGAACCTTCGAAGAGCTCGTCTACTTCCACTTTTCAGGCCGGAAACGCACCTGTAAAATGATATCATATGTGAAATAGAAGGACAAATTGTTTAGATTTTAAAATAAATTATATGGTAAAGATATTTGAATATTAAATAACATATTAAAATAGTACAAGGCGCCCTATTTTATATAATATATGTACATTGTATTATACATAGTTTATTACTTACTGAGAACCGTCGTGGAGCAGAGGCGTAAGAGTCTGCCTGTAAACACGACGGTTTGTGGGTTCGTACCCCACTCGGGGAAGATGGATTTTTCTATTTCCATTTTCTTCGCACTGGAAAATAGGCAAAGCGCGGCGTTGCGTACCGCCACTCAACACGCAATGCCTCGAAAATGGCGGAAAGCGGGGACGGAAAAAGCAGGGATCAAGTAACGGAGTGTCTTAACACTAGGTTCATGTGGTCCCTGCAGTTACCTCTGTCTAACCTGCCATGTGCGGGATAAAGGGTGAAGCTAATAAAAAAAATATTACTTAAAACAAAAACAATTAAAATGATTAGGTTGAATAAAAGGCAATCTCACCACTAGGGGTCGTGGGTGTTCACCGCACCTAAAGTAACCGTTAGCTTTGCCTTTCCTATAAAAAATGTCAATAAAAGCTCCTATAAGGCTTTCGTTTCTTTTATTTTTAAGGCACAAAGAGCTCAAAACTCGCTAGATCGTGCAATCCAATCTATAATTTGTAATTTAAGTTTTTTAAGTGTTATTTTAGTTTAATTGTGTATATATTGGAAAACAGAAAACGAGGTGATGTATAGTTAAGAACCTCAATAATAATACAGTACATATGTAAATTATTTAATATACGGACACATAAATATTTGTAAGGTCGTAAATTTAAATTATGTTTACTGCAAATTGAATACAATTACGGTCTGTCCTTGATTCTTGGTCTGTTTAAAACAAAATACATAAAGGTACCAATCGTTAGTTCACGTTATTAAATATTAATTTGTTATTCAAGTAATAAGCTCTTTCCGGTTGTATTAAAGCTCTCTCTCTCTCTTTTTATATTGATATAATTGTCGATATAATGTAGAGCTTTTATATAAACTTACTTACTTACCAAAATAGACGTAATAGTAAGTCACTGAATAAAGGGTAACAATAATATTTTAAAAGTTAATATTCTTTTTCTTATCTTTTGATACAAATATTATAATTACGACCATATAAATATGTATCTACGCTTATTTTAATATACATTACACTTATCTAAGGCTATTTTTTTACCATTTCACAATTCATGTATGTTTCAAGGCTATTATGAATATATTATTAAAATTTAACAGAGACCTTAAAGTTTGATGCTAAGCTCTCATTAACATAACATATAACTTATACTTATGAAAAACGTGAAATATGTCACGTAGATAATATCACTAAAGCATTCCTTAAAGCGAGCTTTTGACTCGAAAATCATAACTAGAGTGTTGAACCTTAATGCTCTTTAAAATGTAGTTATCCTTACTAATTATTACATTTCAATTTGACATCACTGATTGAACAATATAGTATATTAGTATTAACATGCCTATGTTCTAACATTACTATTGAACGCTAAAACTAGCTGGCAATTTGGTAATTACTTAAACTTCTATACACATATAAAGAGATCAATTAAAACAGGTTTGAAATAAAATACTTAAGCGAATAATTATTCGACTATTCTACATATATATATATATATATAGGCATACGAGTTCAATGTTACTCACCAGCCAGTCGAACTAGAACGCTTACTTGTAAAACGAATATACAACCGAGTTAAAGTGGGAATCGATTTTTAAAAATGATAAATTAATTAGTAACGTTTCAAATCGGTCGAGTGATAGCGTGCACCTGACTGGCTGGTCAGAACTTCGTCAGTAGGCGTTTGACTTTCGAACGGAGCACTCGGTGCGCGGCAAATAAACATTTTACCGCCATTTTTTGACATATTCCGACGTTAAATGAAAATAAAGTTATAAATAATTTCCTGTGAACATTGTAAATGTAAAATGAATAGTATACTTACAAGTTGTATATATTGTTGAAAAACAAAATAAAACTAACAGATTTTAGAGTGATTTTTTTAGTGTTTTTAGTGAAAGTGTATATTTAGAAAAATGCAGTCGCTTAAATTGTTCAGTGGATTACTATTACTTTTAGCTGTTATAACAGGTGAGTTTAGATTTTATTAACACGTTAAATTAATTCTAAAATTGACTTGATTTTAAAAGTTTTTTAAGAAACAGTAACCATAATATTTTTAAAACATTAAGTAATCAAAGCTTATCAACAACTTTTGAGTAATACAATTTTAAACATAAAAAAAAAACGAAACTCGGCCAGCTGTTGTTTTAATGAGTTTAACCATGAAGTACGCGAATATGTTGATATTTTTTTGCGTAATTATGTAATGGCGTTTCCGACACGAACGAATATTGACATTTAACTTCACAATAGTAGGTTAATTAAGCTTAAGCTTACCGTTTGTTCTTAATATGTTATATACTGTTCTTAATATTAACAGCAATAACATGTATTTACATATTATATTTACACATATACATAAATTTAGTGTATTTACAGTTTTTTCTTTTTTAATGCACATGGCAGGATAGGCAGGAACCATAGAAACCTCCACTCCGTTGCTTAGTCCCTGCTTTCTCCGTCCCAGTGTTTTCGAATAAAAACTTATTTCAGTTTTTTTAAACCCATACAAATAAACATTTGATTCCTTTTATATTAATCTCTAAATAAACTTACAACGTGTATTGTATATATAATAGCTAATATATATACAATATATTAAATATTTTATTACTAATGAGCGTACTTTCCCACTTATATTTATATTATAGTCAAGAGTGAAAGTGGCGATGCCCTATGTATAATTTAGTGTCTGTTAATGATGGAATTCGCTTTGACACTCCCATTTGTTATATAAATATTTGAATTTTGATATTTTTAAACATATATATGCAATGTTTAACATAATATAGCTAATCTATTTTTTATTTATGTAGATTTGTGTGTTACGTAGTTTTATAAAACGTAGCATACGTTACAATTATAGTACAGTTATTTATGAATTTATCTATAAAATTTGAAAATTTCAAAGAATAATGATATTTTGACTGTAAATTAATGTGAAATTTGAAATTTCGAATTTTCTTATAGATCCTTTTTTTCTTTCATTAAGTTTCTCCGTAGATTCTATACAAATGATAATATATTTATTAAATGCATATTATATAAAAATAAAAAATTAATATATGTTTCATATTCATAGTTTTGGACAAATATACTTATGAACAATTCAGTAATGATAATGATTTGACGTAACATATTCATCATTGTTAACTTAATTAACCTCTAATTATCCCTAAATTAATAATTAAAAATCTTCATTATAATTGTTATACCTAAGTTTATTATATTAAATAATTTATTTCTTTAATTTTTTAACGCATTTTAACGGGATTTCAAACATTTGAGCCTTTTTCTGCACATACATAAAAACTTCGTGTCGAACTTTAACATGATACTTTATAAATATAAACAAACTAAAAACTACAAAAGTTGTAAAAATGTATGTATTCAATTTATTTTTTTGTCCTTATAAGGGTATACGAGCAATTGTGATTGCTTCATTTTAATTATTAATAAATTAATATATTAAGTGTTATTATTTTTTTATTTCATAATAATATTTTTAAACCCTGCTATATGTGGTATAAAGCGTGAAGCTATAAAAAATTATTAAATTTATCAATATACCTACTGACTTAGTATCTATTTAGTATTATCATTTTCTTAAGAAGACACAGTGGTTGTGGAATCTATGCCTATAACGGTGCAAACTGGAATGCACCTGACATATAACACGTGTTGACTGGTTTTATATAGAACTCGATCGATTTAAGATGGATTATCATTACTAGATCACTTGGTTCAATTTTATTATATTTGCTTGATTATATTTTTATTTTCTACCATTTGGTACAAAGATAGAAAATTCCATTAAAACGTAAAATATATCATACATATTGTATGCAGTGTTGTAGTTTTAATTTATTCTTCTTCTTGTAGAAGTTAATTATTATTTATTAAGTTAACAATAATAGAGGACCGTCGTGGCGCAGAGGCGTAACGACTGCCTGTAACGCGACGGTTTCTGGGTTCGATTCCCAGTCGGGGAAGATGGATTTTTCTATTTTTCATTTTCTTCGCTCTGACAAACTAGGCAAAGCGCGGCGTTGAGTTCCGCCACTCAACACGCAATGCCTCGATAAAGGTGGAAAGCGGGGACGGAGAAAGCAGGGCCTAAGCAACGGAGTGTCTTAACACAAGGTTCCC
This sequence comes from Dione vanillae, assembly GCA_037178615.1. Taxonomy (NCBI): domain Eukaryota; kingdom Metazoa; phylum Arthropoda; class Insecta; order Lepidoptera; family Nymphalidae; genus Dione; species Dione vanillae. The sequence goes on from JAZFAU010000223.1 coordinate 1,359,582, forward strand.
ACGGTCCCTTCAGTTTCCTCTGCCTACCTTGCCATGTGCAGGATAAAGCGTGAAGCTAAAAAAATAAAAGTTAACAATGTAAAAAACATGAAATAAAAAACAATGTGAATGTTTTGCATCAGATTTACTAATTATTACGACATCGAAGAGCGCGTTTAAGTCTTTTGTATGGCAGATATGCTTAAACACTTCAATATTTTTTGACACAAGTCGGATTCTAGTGAATTTTTATACTGTTTTATTTTAAAATCACATTAAATAACATATTTTTTTTATTTTTATACACATTTCCTACAGCACATACATACAGTTTACACTAAAATATTTTCTAAACTATTTATATTTAGAAATAATTCATTAGATCGCGTCTCCTTAACAGAAGTGCGTGAAGATATGTGTGGTGTGTACAGTAATCGTTAGTAATGTTATACGCAGTATACTTTATTGCAGAAAGTAAAATTTATTTAGACTGTGACAAATACTTGCACGACCGATTCTAGACACTTATCAATTGTATAGAAATATTCATACCTACATATAATTAGATTTTTAAAAGTTGTGAAATCTTATTACTTAGTAGATTTAAATTTCTAAATGATAGTTCTAGGCTTCTTCTCTATTTAATGTAATGTAAAATGATATTTTGGATTACATTTTTTAAATTCAGTGTTGCTATTTTTACAAATTTATTATGTACCAGTCAATTGTATGGACACGATTTTCAACTATTTTCAATTTATTGGTAATAATTATAGACATACCTAATAACAAAACAAAAAGCCCACGTTCTACAGAAAAAAATTGCTTCACGTAGGCTTTATGCAATCATTTACTAAATTTAATTATACGGTTATCCATGTATAGGTGGGTAAAGCGTATAATCTATTATTATTTATAACACTAAAAATTGATGTTTTACAAGTTTTGAATGAATTGACCAATAGTTACGAAACTGATAGAAATATATAGCATTGAATATAAATATATATATATATATATATATATATATATATATATATATATATATATATATATATATATATATATATATATATATATATATATATATATATATATATATATATATATATATATATATATATATATATATATATATATATATATATATCTACGAAGATATATAGAAACTAAGTTAAATACATAGGTAAATTTGTAATTTTCGTGAACATACTCGTATACAGTAAAGTAAATGATTCAAAGTTCCCTCTGACAACCTTGCTATATGTGGGATAAAGCGTGAAACTAATTTATTGTTTAATTAATAATGAAAAAGTCATAGTTTTGAATATATGTGAAGACCGTTGTGGCGTTGAGGCGCAACGTCATTCCCAGTCGGGGAAGATAAATTTTTCCATTTTCAATTTATTCGCTCTGGCAACCAGGCAAAGCGCGACGTTGAGTTCCGCCACTCAACACGCAATGTCTTGAAAAAGGCTTAAAGTGGGGACAGAGAAAGCAGGGACTAAGCAACGGAGTGTCTTAACACTAGGTTCGTATGGTTCTTGCAGTTCTCTCTGTCTACCCTGCCATGTGCGGGATAACGTGTGAAGTTAAAAAAAAATTGTGTACATATATTAATTCTAACCCAATTATGTTAATTTTGAATTTAAGTTTTCAACATATTTATGTAATAATTGATTTGATTAACCTTTTCTATAAAATTTTCGTAAGGGCTTTGACAAAACTTTAAAAATTATATAATATACTTTGTTGTATAACACAACTATTTCTACTTATAAATTTGTTTAACAGATATAAAAGATTATATGTTAGGTTGTTTTTTTTTAATTTATATCGTTTAATTAATTAAATTACGTAGGTTCTACACTTAAAATTTTAAAGAAAATTTTAAAACATTTAAGTATTTAAACTTCAGTGATATATAAATATAATTGCTACTTACACTATAAGAATTGCTTACTTCCCATATACTCATAAAGTGTTAACAAAAAGGGCGTTAGCCAAAATTTTTAATACAAAAACATCATAAATTACTTGTAGTTTTATAACATAAATCAGTGTGCATAACATTCGTGAGTTCCCTCCATCAACTTTCCCTGTTAACGAAAGTTTTTCCATTTTGGTCGCGTATCAATTAGCATAATTTAGGCTTGTCCGTCTGTCGGCGTCCGCTGTGTTTGTAGAGTAAAAGTGGCGTTCTTTTAAACAATCAAGATGATTTTAAGCGAAATTTAAAAATGAAAGTTGCATACAAATATAATAACCTAACTATGTTAGAATTGAAATTAAGTACAAGGATAAAGATTCATCTCACCTTGTTATATTTAAATTAGTTAAACCTCGTTCAAACGATTAAATTATGCAACTATATAAATATTCATACTAGATGAATGTATTCAGTAAAGTTGTATAAGTCTATATATATGAAAACTGGAATATACAATACACATACGTCATATATAAAAATATATACCTGTAATAATACCCTGCTTTTTGTTATGTATATGAAATTAATTTATATACTCTATATATATGTAAGTTCATGTGTATATAAGCAACATATGTACTTTAAAGCCAAAGGGAAGAGAAGTAAGTAAGCTTTGAAGCTCTTTAATAATCATATTATCAAGAAATATCTAGCTACTAATTTAATATAGGGTTAGAAAGCTTGAATACAAAATATTTAGGTGTAACTCAAGGGAAAAATTTACATATAATTTATAAATATATTAAAATAATGAAGATCTATGATAGCATCAGTTATCTCACTCTTACATCAGTTCACTTGAAATCATTTTGAGGTCTACAACAAATTTCCGCTAGATTTTTATCAATTATATTTAATAATTGACGCTTTTAAATTATTATTATTTACATATATTATGACATAATATTTAAAATAATAAAATATTTAATATCTTTGCCATTTAATTATTTTTTTAAATAATTTAAATAAATTTTTACTAATATATCCTTCCTTTTTTAATAAAAAGCGTTACATAAAATAACTGATAACAATATCTATTGACGCCCTTTTACAGTACCTTGAAGAGTATATGTAAATTTAAATAATTTTACAAACGTGCATCTTATAATAAATGAATAACAATTAAAATAAATTAACCATTACAAATGATTTTTTATTATACAACCTTCAAACTTACCTTCTTCTATGAAGAATGCATGATGTGGAGTACTTGTTCTGTTGCAATGGGAAGCAATTAAATATTTCATGCTTACGTCACGAAGGTCGTTCGTACGACCTTGTTCCGGTCGTTGTATGTAAAATTGGATGCAGTAATAGATTTTATTATATTATTAAATAATATGATTTTTCTATTTACTCAAATGTTTGGTTGTGTAAATCTATGCCTTTTTTTCTTCAATATATTTTTTTCAATGTTAGCAATTCATTGATTAACTTTTTTAACTTTTTCTTATATCCGCAACTCGATTTGATTAGGTTTTGAGTTTATGTCGGGTATTCTTAATAAAGGAAGAAAACGTTTAACATTGATTCCACCAGAGGCGCCATCGAACCGAATTGCCCTAGAAATTAACAAGAAAATATAATATCTAAAAATATTAACGATAGCTCATTTACTCATATAACTAAATAAATTATTATTTTATCATCGTTCTAGAATATATGAAAGCTAGGCGGTAAAATAATTATAGTACCGCAATTGAATAAATCAGCTAGGTCGTAAAAATCGAAATGGCCAGGCGGTTTCAAGTAAAACGATAATATCTTTACATGAATACACTTTATTCATTAAACTTTACATTAGAGAAAGTGTGTATACCATTGTATGTAGTATACAAATGTGCTAAACATTTCTCTTATATTAATTTAGAATTGGTGTTTTTTAGATTGGCTGAAAAAATAAAGTTACAAATAGAAAATTATTTTTTCTTCATGCGATCTTAAGGCGCACGCACCACCTTAAGATCGCATAAAAATTTTCTAAAGATCCTATTACTTTATTAATATTGGGTAAGAAGAGTGAACTTAGTGCCATGTTCTCTGTTCTCCGTTTTATACTCAGTTTAGCAGTGGAATGCAATAAATAACTTTGGCGACACTCACGTTAAAAAACAATTGCTTATTCTAGTATTGAACTCATCTCGGCTGCATTTATAAAATCAGACATTGTCCTGAATCACGTTGGCTTTATTAGACAATTAGACAATAGATTATGAAATAGTAATTTCATATACATTTATTTTTATATTGTGTTTTATAGTTAAAGGACGAATTAAAGATCAAATACAAGTTATTGTTTTACTAATTAAGCTTTAGCTTTTCCAAGAACTAAATACTTAGCCGTCGTGGCGCACAGGCGTAGCTAGTAGTAGTAGATTTGTTGGTTCCATTCCCACTCGGAGAAGATGGATTTTTCCATTTCCATTCTGTTCGCTCTGGAAATTAGGCAAAGGCGCGGCGTTCAGTTCCACCACTCAACACGTAATGCCTCGAAAAAGGCGGAAGCGGGGACGGAGAAAGCAGGGACTAAGCAACGGAGTGTCTTAACACTAGTTTCGTATGGTTCCTGCAGTTCCCTCTGCCTACCCTGCAATATGCGGGATAAAAGCGTGAAGCTTAAAAATATTTAGTACAAATGAAACATAAATTTCAAAAAATAAGAAATATAGAAAAAGAGCTTAAAAGCTTTTCCATGTACTACTTTTATAATCAAACTTTTATATTATGTCACCTGCGTTTTCCCTAAGCTGTAAAGACGGTAAGTTTCTAATGCCCATGTATTAGAGTCAAGGGCGAAGCGATGAAAAGGCGCGATGACGGTCTCGTTTAAAAAATCCCACGACATGTCCGCCGTTGTGCGTACAAAATTTGCATAAACTTTACAATGGTATTTAACAGAGATTTCTGGTTATACTAATGTACTCACTTAGTGTCTACAATAACGTGGTTTCCTGTAAAATATTCTTCCACAACTGTATAAATAAAATTATTTATTGATTTGCATAGACTTTAATCAAAATAGCTGTGCATTCGAACCCTATTCGGTGTATTTAATCCTAACATTAATTTGGCTAAAACCTTTACAGCAAGACAAGTAGCGATTAAATTAAAACAAGATTTTGAATTTATATTAAAGACGGAGAATGGAATATTTGGACACTAAGCTCGCTCCATCTTGCAAGTTGTGGTATAAATCTTTAAACTTAAACAAATATAAAGCATTAGGACAAAGACCAGAAACAGGGTTAAAATATTACAATAAAGTTAAGGATGTAGCTAACTATTCAAGTGTTTCTCAAAAATTACAATTACGCAAATTATAGCTACTCGACCTTAGCTTGGCTCATACGACACGATCGAGATAGTCTAACTAGTTATGTAAGGTGTCATTACTAATGCGTGGTCATTTGTGATGCTAATACGAATGTATAACGCAATCTAATAACTTATTTATAAATTAGGTAAAATTGATACTGAATTTTACCTAATTTATAAAAAGTTATTAGATTTGTTGAGTTACTATTCAATAAGATTTTTTTTAAGAAAATCAATAATCTACTGTGGAAGAATACATACAAGAATATAATCTCGCAGTAGGTTTTTGATTTTCTGATACCTATATGTACAAATTTAAAAGAACACTTAAAAGAATAAAACAATATTTTTACTTAAGCAAAGAAGCAAAGAAAGTATATCTATTTCTTATTTGTAGTCTGTTATTTTTAAAATTGGTGACGACGACCTAAATTTTTTAAAATAAATATTTTATTCTTAGCTAGTCTGGTACCTTGTATAATATAGCCTATGAGCCTAAAAATGGTTAAAAGCTATAAATAAATATTTCAATTTCAAAATCAGTAGCTTACAATCCAAAACATATATACATATAGAACATAATTGCATGTTCGTGTAGGTATATATTATATATTTTTGTAAATGTATGTAATGTAACATACATATATAATGTATGAATTAATTGAAATAATAAATTAGATAAACTTACTTATTGTCTTATGGGTATCATATATTTGTTTATGTTTACTTGTAATAGTTTATATTTCTTTCTCATCTTTCAATGTAAAGTATTTCTTTTCGCCCTAAAGGTTATCTGTAAGAGATGGCTAAAGATCGCCTAAGCTATAAGATCGCCTTTTGTGTATTTTTCTCATTTGTATGTTATCATTTATAAATAATGAAATAAATAATAATAATAATAATTAATAATATACAGATAAGCCCGTGAGAAACGTTTCGAATTCTTTATTTAATTCACAAAGTAATTATAAGTCAAAAACACATAATTAAAATATGTTAACAACTAATTCTTCTTATTTTGTGTATATGCTAGTAATAAAGATTAATTTTAATTAAGCTTTAGCATAATATGTAAGCTTAAAAGCTTTAAAGTCGCGAAATACATAATAAAATACTTAGTTTTTCGAATTTCAAATAATTTCATTGTATCTAATAGTTGCTTGCAAAATTTACTGTATAGTATAGTACGTATACTAATCTTCTATGTTAATACTAAATCTTAAACACCTATAATTATAAGTAACTAAAATTTAGTTAAAATTTTCAAACTTTGTCGTCAACTATTACCACATCGACCTTCCACACCATCTTTCTATTTGTATATTAAATATTAACCAATATTTACGGTTGTGATGAAAGAATTAAGAAGACCGCTATTTTGTCAACTATTTATCACCTCTCTTACTTCATAAGCACTTTGCCACGTACTGTTAATATGTATGTATGTATGATGAAAGTGGTATTACTCTTAAATAAGAGTTTATTTTTTGTCTCAGAGTCGGTTGACTTTGAATATGAAGTTTTAAAATATTAATTGATTATTTATTCACATAAACTTGTAAATCTTTTCATACTGTTCGTACATCATCTTTATTCATTTCTATATGTACTATACACTACTCTATAATATGATGTTATATAGAGTATAGCTCTAGTTGAACGAAAAAAAAGGTCTAAAAATGCTCTAATTGCTGGTCTGTTGCAATTTCTATCAAAAAATGTTATGAACTCAAAGTAATTCAATTAATTTATATTTAAATTCCAATTTCTTAATTATGCCACTATGTTAATAACAATTTATCTATTGTATAGTGTTAAGTAATAGTAATCTCATAAGGCTTAAACCGCATACGCCTTAAGTTTCATAATTATTACACGGGTCAACACGAATTTTGAGTCTGAGTTCTGTACCTCTGGTTTTGATTACTTATGCCTAACTAATTAATGAAAAAATATTTTTATCTAATAAAGTTTGCTTTTGTAGTTACTAAGACGAAATTTTAATTTTTATGAAAAAGCTCTATTTTTTTATTTAAATTATACGTAAAAGGAAAACTGTTTTCAATTCACATATTTTTACTGACTTTAATTATACAAGACGGCATAAATAAACCCACAAATATAAAAAAGAATATAAAAAAGACTTTTAAAATGAACAGATTTGGTATTTCTTCTGTGTAAGTTGGAACTTTCTCGTATGATCCCCCAAATGTAGTCACCCATCATGTTTTCATTATATTGTCCTTGATAACGCTTTTCAAAGTTCATTAAATCTTGGTGGAAACGTTCCCCTTGCTCTTCTGAATATGCACCTAAGTTGTCTTTAAATTTATCCAAATGAGCATGTAGCATGTGGACTTTCAAAGACATTCTGCAACCCATAACTTGGAAGTTGTGAAGCCTATCAGTAATAAGCTCCGCGTAATTCTCTGCCTTTCTTTTACTAAGAAAACCATGAATCACTGCTTTAAGTCTGAGCCGCTCTTGTCTTTTGTGGGTACTGACGAGCTGTAGGAATTGTTCACTGGCCATTATTTTGTTTGTTTGTGGACCGATGAATATACCAGCTTTAATTTTAGCCTCTGACAATTTCGGGGAAAATGATTTTAAATATTGAAAGACCTCAGAGACTCTTGACGCAGAGCCTTAACGAACTGCTTCATCAAACCTAATTTAATGTGCAATGGAGGCATTAAAATATAATCGGGCTTCACAATTGGTTCAATTTTGACATTATGTTGTCCTATTTGAAACTCACTCGGTTGTGTCCATGAGTGCTACTGGTAGTGAAGTGCATTGGCTCTACTGTCCCATAAATAAATGTAACACGGATATTTAGTGTACCCCGCCTTGCATTCCCATCAGAAATCCAACCATTTTGAAATTACGTTTTGGAAGACATTTTAAGCCTCACAACACAAAATATGTTATTCAAAGTATAGTATACGTTTGCAAAGTGCGCGCGCACACTGTCGTGGACAGTTTGTTACTCCTGCCTTACTCCTACAGCGCCCCCTACCCCGCTCCTGCAAAGACTTCTAAAACAACTGCTAAAACACTATAATATTCGTTTTACATTGTTTAAAGGTACAAAAGCAAATTTTATTCATTATAAATAGAGTTTCTGCTTTTATTTGGATGTATACGATAAGAAAACATTCACTAAATAACAGACTCAAAGAAAAAAAATTTTTTTGTTGACTTGTGTTATTTATGTAGATATATAAGTGGACTATTTAAATATATATAATATTCACACAGTGGCGTCTGATTGATACACGACGGTGTAGCGGGTTCGATTACTACTTGGGGAATTTTTGGCTAATTGTCAAAAAGTTAAGAAGGACAAACGAGCATTAGGTTTCCTACATCTCTCCTGCTCTATGTGGAAAATAGTGTAAAGCTATTTATTTATTTACTAAGTACATTTAATTATTATAAAATTGCTTTTTGACCCTTTTATTGAGCTATCAGTCGATCGAGCTATCAAGCTATCAATTAAAAATATCAATGTTAATATATTTTAAACTAATGCACTTTGAAAATCATCCTACAAAACATACGCCTATATTTACGATTATTATGGGTCCTCTATGATGATATCAATAATTAATTCCTTTGACTAATTTCGTCATACTAATCAATATAGACGTGAAACTAGGCTAATGAGAGAATCATGTTTAATTTAATCATATCAGATAAAGAATCATCTAAAGAAGACCCGTTTTTGATGTCATATGTCCCAAGAACTTCGCTTATGAGCATCGTCAACCTCGTTTACGTTATTATATATCGTTTACCATATAAATGTAATAGAGCATTTAACATGAGTTCCATCTTTTTTTACGTAAGTGGAAAACGTGTCAGTAGAATGTGTTTTGTGTAAAACGGAAATTGGGTGAGAATAAAAAAATAAGAAAGTTACGAGGGTGTATATTTTTTTTACAGCGCTTCCAGATAGAAGCACGGCATTGAATTATACTCACCATATAATACATTAGGTGCTAAGTTGGGACCCTCCACCATTAATTTGCCTTTAGCTATACAAAAATGGCAAAAATACAGTAAAGTATTTTAAAAAAATATAAAAATAAAGCTAAATTATGCATAGTAACTGGAGACATATATAGTAGGAGACAATAGTAATTTAAATAAAATTTGCTTATGATTTTTCTATATTAAGTATATCACTATTTTTGTCTAACATTTATTTTTGCTACAATTTATTTACTAAGTTTTCCTACCTGTTTATTATTTTTTTATTAAGCATATATTGCATATATTTTCACGTTATATTCATTACGGTAGTGCTTTCTTATTTAACTTTTCTGTAAAAGGCTATACAAGTCAATAGTTTCTTTTTTTTTATCAAAAAACGTCAAATAAATGGCAATTATAACATACTTAATATAAACGATTAAACTTAAGAATTCTGGCTATCCTGATTATCCACAAGATATTTAAGAATTTAGATCCTGGTTTGAGAACAAATCTTTTACATTATAACGGCCTTATTCATAAAAAAGTCTTATAGAACGTTTTAAGTATACTTTAGTTAACGCGTCTTTAGGCTTATAGACCGTTCGATAAATGTTTGTATTCATAAACGCTCTATAAGCCTTCTATAACTAAAGTGTCACTAATTTGATTTAAACGTTCACAATGTTGCCACTATACTGAAGTCGGTCGACTTGTTGCCGAAAATACCAGTAAATCCACAGATGATAAGTGACAAAGTGACATAGTATGACCACAGATAATATTACGTACAAAAATATATTGTTGGATCTGGTTTGACATTTACCGGCTTCATTTACGTCGTTGTTATCACAAAAACACGAATGTTTATTTTATTTTAGTTTATAAACTTACTTAATTTTTAAAAAATTAAGTCAAAAGAAGTAAAACGACAAAAAATTGAAAATTGTTTAGACGTGGACAAGTATTACCTATGTTCTGTGCACCTTTCTTATGTAGAATTTATTATTAATAAACTTGTTAATAACTAAATATAGTTAATAAATATCGAACAAAATGTCAATTGTTATATTATTTTGTTTACGAAACTGAAATTGACACTCTTGATGACAAGCGACTCGACGACGTCATATCAATGCTCATATTAGTATGAGCTATAATCAGCTGTTATATGAATCGGCCATCTTTGGATGTTAAAACACTCTTATAGTAGGGATCTCGGTTCTATAACTTTATGATAGGTTTATAGAACTGATTGGCACTAAAATGCTGTTATGAATAACGTTTTTTGAAAACTGTACTATATCGAGTCTTCAAGCGTGCTATAACTTTTATGAATAAGGCCGTAAGTATATAATAACACGCATCTGACAAGCATAACTATCATTTACTAGCACTTAACATTAATCATCGTCTCTGTGTGCTACTACACAATTATATTTAATTGCAATTAGTCCGCAAGCACATACCAATGACCTTTTCTACGGTCAACTGAACAACAGCTATCAATGACGGTGCTCTATTCCACGTACAGTAACAATAATTTACGGTCTTCGGTGAAATGTACAATAGAAACGGAGCGTATAGATTAAATTGGCTGTGACAATCTGACATTGACTCTGTTATTTGGTAGAGCTTTCATTATCAAAACTATGTGCAAAAAAGACTTTTTATAGAGCTATATATTTCTTTAAAGTTCTAAAGTAAGAGTAATATTAGAATGTCACTAGTTTATATTTGTGTATTAGATTGTTTTCATTAATGATGTTTATAACAAAAGAAAGCTGAGTTACAATTATCTAGTAAATATTTTTTACTAATCGTGCCACATCAGCACAATGTCCGACAATGATTGTCCTGGGTTCGGGTTCCACTCGAGAAAAATGAAATATTTAATCTATTTTTAATTTAATTACAAGACAAATCGCGGCGTTGAGTTCCGCCATTCAACACACATGGCCTAAGAATTTCCTCTAATTTTCTTTGGCCCATTTGCGGGAAATAACGTAAAGCTGTTTATATATATTCATATTGCTATGTTGTTATTAATAAAATGCAACTGTAAGAAAATTATAAGATGAATTCTTTGCTTTATTTTTTTGTCCCCAAAATTAAATTTAAATAAAAAATTATTAATTTTAAAAATATCATTAATTATTTAGCTCATAATGAAAGCTTAGATACAGTTATAAACTAATACAGTTTTATGTTACCTGTCTAATGTAAACTTAGTACCTTGACGTTACATGACATTGTTGACTTCGTGTAGAAGTAATTGGCTTAAATTACGTACGTTGAATATTGTACTAGTAACAATTCAATATGTTAAAGCATATACAATTATTATATAAAGAAAAAGTGTTCAAAAACTTTTTTTAGATTTTAAAAGAAAAAGAGATTTTGGTAAAACAAATTTATCAGCGACGATCCTACATTTGTATGTAACGTATCCTGGCATACTTTGGACATATAACTAAATAACTTATGACAAGTAAAAAAGCAAGAGACCCAATACCTAGAGATACCAATAAACACCAGCAATCCATCTAGACACTAATCGCGTCAAATGGAATAAGTCCATACGATACGTACGTGAGCAGTAGTGAAGTCACGATCCTTAACACTAAGGGACCGACGGAAAATAGAGAGCGATAAAGCAAATATTGTCATTCAAATAACGTGGGTTTTTGTTTTAAATAGCGTTTTTAGCTCATCTTGAATTAAATCTAAATTTTCTTTATGATTTAAACCGTACAGTGTTATGAATTTTCGCAATAAAAAGATAACTTTAATAAATATAAGATGTTTACGTAACACGCGCATTGGAAATCCCATATTACATTTTATTTAATATCTTTTCTCGATTTAATTTTTAAAATTTTTTTCAACGCTAACTTTGACATACATCTGTATATGTGCATACAACATACGCATATCAACATACATATATATTTACAGGAAAACAGCAACAACATAACATATTAAAATCGATCTAAAATATATTTATGAATATATTTGTGAGATATTTTTTTCATTTAAATTTCACGTGTTAAAAAATATTTTATCAGAGAGAACTTGACGAGTATGCCTTCAAATCCAGATCAGTTGTATTTTTTAATATTAAAATTCACCTGGACGCAAGCGACACTGTCTAACCAGAACGAGATGAATCAAAATACTTTTGAGTTGAATTTCTAGTTATCTGTTAATATTTTATATACCCATATATATAGATATTATAAAATATTTGTATAAATATTCTGTTCCTACCGGTAACTTGCAAATTTAAAATTAAGGCCACTCCAGTGGATTGAATGTGCTTACATTGACTGGATTCAATATGATCTTGGGGAAGTCCATAACGAAATAAACCAACTGCTGGCACTTGGCAGAAAATAACTCAATTTTAGAAGAAAATATCTAACGAATGGTAACTAATTTTAAATTTAAGAAGACATTTAAAATATTTCGAAATTGCCTGACTTAATTTATTTTGTCCTTAATACTGATATAACGGTTCAAATACCGTAATATGATGCTGATGTTATGACATTCGTATGCATATATTATAACGAAATAAACCCGTTCAATGTAAGAACGGTTCCGCTAAAACGTCTTAAAACAAAAATATAATGAATCCTCTATTACATAAATTTATATATACACAGTTTTTTTATGTTTCCTTTGATTACGTAAAACTTCCTCAGTTGGAAACGATTACACTCTTCCTTACCTAGCCGGGACCCTCTTCCTTACCTATTCGGTACCTGTAAATGATAGTAGTTTTTTTTATAGCTTTACGCTTTATTTCGCTTATACCGGGTAGAAAGAGGAAACTGCAGGAGCCTTAGGAACCTAGTGTTAAGGTACTCTGTTCCTTGCTTTCCGCCGTTTCACCGTGTCGTGCCGTTTGGTAGTGCCAACAACATTCGATCAAAATATATTCTTCAGATAGTTGTCGCTTCTGGATTTTGGTGCTTTTAATGTCTTAGTAGCGGTACCGAAACTTGTACTTAAGATAAGTACAAGTTCAGATCCACACTTTGGTGTATTTTATATTAATAAAATTAATTATCCGTTTTGGATATCCCTAAATGTTTTAATTATAGGCTAATCTTTAATTCTGTATTATATTTAATTAATTAGAGGCCATCGTAACGTTGGTTGTGATTTAATTTCCCCAGTGTAGACAGTACAGAGGTATCACTGAGTTACTGAACCAATCAGCGCTTAATTTTTCAAATTTATAGAATATATTGCAGAAAGAAACGGGCATTCTTTTAGTACGTTTGAAATTTACAAATTAGTAAAGAATTTTATAACTTTTAGTATAAATAGTTGTTTTCTGATAACGTTAACTTTACTATCAAAAGTGTCTAATTACAAAGCATTTATTATTGACTTTTATATTTATGATAATATCTTCTTAAACCGCTCCACTAGCATTTTAACTTACACATAGTGCAACGCAGTGCAAAACTTAGTGCGTAGTAGATTTCAACAAGTGGGTTTTTCTAATGTTCGAAAGTTTATAACTGGTTTTGGTCGTCATTACAGTCTAACTATGACTAATATTGTGAAATGAGATTAAAACTATTTGTTTTATACTATATTTAGTACGTCACAAAAATGTGGATTTCATTGCCGGTCGAGATGAATATATTTATCTTATTTTATCTCATAAATATATGCGGCAACGGGGAAGTTGAATACTCAATACAGAGTTTCTTGAACCCACCTTGCGTTTTAAATTTTTTTTTTTATATTTTAATATAAATATTAACATACAAAAGAAGTAAGCAATATACAGAAATGCTGATTCTATTAGGTATCTTATATTTAATGACAAAACAAGTTGGAAAACTTCCTGCTATCTTATATATATAATTACTACTTCTACATACGCAACTCTTTATTTTCTATTGTCAAACCGTTTTCATTGTATTAGGTTTTACATAGTAAGTGAGACCTTTCACCTTTCTTACATGTCAATGTGACTAACATTACTATGGAGGAACTATTGCATAAATAGGTTATATCACAGTCGAGCGCGTACATTGAATATTTTTATACCATATTTCTAGGTTCAAATTCGATTTTTATTAAATATATATAAAATATATTATATATAAATATGATTTATGCCATTAATTTTTCTAAATTTAAATATATATAAATATGATTTATGCCATTAATTTTTCTCTAATAAACTCCTGGCTTTTAATAAAATTGATATTATTTTTAAAGATGTCCAAGGGTTTTACAGAGGCGCGGATTTAGATTCCGTAATATTTAAAGTTTTATAAATTTAATAATATAATAATATTAAATATTTTTTTCTATATAAAATAACATACAGATGTTTGTTCTTTATACAAAATATAGTATCTAATAAACAAATTGTATGCTTATCTTCTAAAGCTACTGTTGTTGTAGTTAGGTTAAATTAAACATCAAAGTTTTGAAATCAATACTTTCATATACTTGCATAAATACTCATGTCTTTCAGAATTAAAAAGCTAATTATGTAAATTTTATAAAATAAATATTATTTCGAGATCTTATTTTTTTTATGTTTTTAACTTTAGGATTATTAGACAGATAGTCACATTGTATATAATCACTAAAATTTTAATTATTAACTCTATATTATTCATAAAAACAAAAATTAGTTATGCTTAAAATACAGGTACAAGAAATTACAAATAATAGTAAAAGTTGAAATAGAAATAAGCATATACATTTATGTGCATACATACATACATGCATGTCCATTGTGCAAGCATACTTGAGCATGAAATTTCTCTTGGAGTTTGTGAGACTGTAACATACCGTACTGTACGCGGTACTTTACGTTTCTCCTTAACAATAGCCAATATTTACAATGTTTGAGACTTAGAATTGTTTTTAGAAATGGCATCTGCAAATTAAGAAATATAAATTATTATAAATTCACTTTAAGAGGTCGTTATAGAAGAGTTTTAATGTATCTAATTCGTAGTTAGTTAAGGCAGTTGATAATAAGTCTTTAATAAATCGTTTTTGACGTCTTATCGGCAGCGTCTTTATTGTTGTATCAGTTAAATATTACTAGTAGTCATGTTTGGGTGATGGAAATATCCTAAAATCCCTACAATATTTCAACAAGGTGAATAAAAAATCGCAACAAGTGTATAATTAAAGAACACTGCTTGATTGGATAGATTGCTTGGACAGTATATAATTCGATTATTGCTTCACGCTCATATTCTGTAAAGTAACAGTCTAATAGTAAACATACATTAGCTAAAGTGAACCATCACTTTTAGTAGACGTTTTACGCTCTAAGGTTAATGAGAGATGCGCGTGCGACGTGAAAATGAAGAGCTTATGAATTAACTGTTTTATTGAAAGCGTTTCCTCCATACTTAAGCAACGCTCCAGAAGTGAGATGCTGTCGTAACATTACTTAATGTTACTAAGTAAAATATGATTATTTTGAAATATGGCTTTGTGCAAAATTATGTATAAAGCACAGTGTTATAGCACAGGCAGTGCGTTATTTAATTATTTTGTATAATTACATTTTGTAACACAAAAATTAAGATTATAAAATTCGTTAGAAGATTTAACAATATTTTTGGAAAATATTTTTATTTAATTTTCATTTGAACTTCTTACATTCAATAGAAAGATTACGTACGCCTATTAATAGAACGTTGGGTTATATTTGAAAGTGTAAAAAGAATTAACTTTTTAAGAAGACATTAAAAACATTAGACACTTTAAGTGAAGCATTATCAATTTATTACTTAAGTAAAATATCGATGAAACTGTCGTAGATTTATATAAATAATAATAAACTAAATGACAATAATAATGACATCGTAAAATTCATGGATTCTTAGACACGGTAGGATAATTACAATGTCACACTAAATTTTACGCTTCGTGAAAGTAAAATATCCAAATAAAACGAGGCTTCACACTTTTCTCGCTAGGTAGTAGGGACCTTGTGTAAAGACTAATTGTTCTACAATTTTCGCCACATTTAGACATAATGTGCAGATGACTGGCGGAACTTAACGCTGCTCTTTACCAATCAAATCGGAAAATAATAATTTTATCCAAGTGGGATTCAAAATCCATTATCATCTCAAGTAATGATGTCATGAGACTTACTTGTTAAAAAGGAGAAAGTTTGTTTTAGGATATTTCCTTGTTAATTATATTAAAATTATTCAAATTAAATATGACGCAATTGTTTCAGGTACACTTAATATGGTGGTACTTAACGTTGCGTTAAATACTTACGTATTGTGTAATACGAGCTTATAATTTAAGATAATTACGGATTTACAAATAAATTATGTGTTTCTTGTAAATATATTAATTAGACATCTAATTGGTGGAAATTAAGTTTACGTTTGAATTTCATAATAAATGACCTAAGAAAGTTGTAGGTTTCTCAACTAAAGGTTTTTGTAAAAAAAAATAATTTCCTGCTAATTTAAGAGTCAAATAAAATATGTATGTAGTATTTAGTGTATGAGTAAGATATCTAATGTATTTTGTAATATATTAGACAAAAGTTGTGTTGTTGTGAATTATAATTCACTATTTATGCGTTCTACTAGGCAATGATATGTTCTCTTTATTAACATAATTGCCTAACTCAAGGTCGTGACCTTAGAAAATTAATAATATAATGCGTATATATGCCTTCTTGTATACATAATATACAAACATTTTTATTTTTACACAACATATTTTACATACTACAAGACTTTAGGAAGTGTTATCAAGATTACATAGAAAACGTTGGACTAAAATTGTTCTATATATTTCAATATTGGTCGAGGACACAGGTAAGTTAATGTTTATATATATATATATATATATATATATATATATATATATATATATATATATATATATATATATATATATATATATATATATATATATATATATATATATATATATATATATATATATATATATATATATATATATATATATATATATATATATATAGAAGGGAAAATTTTACTTATCACTACCTTCTTCATTCAAAGATTTTTTTGTTTAGGTACTTAAGTATTACATACAGCTACGAGCAGGATACAGCCTGAAGCAAAAAAAGAACTCAGCCATCGACTATTTTTATCTGCACATAAATTTGAAAAACACAAACAAATATGCCTAAACAGCTTTAATAATAGTCTATGAATGCTAAAGTTGACTTATGCACTTAGGTTTAAGGACATTATGGCAATTATTATAGCATCATATTTACGTAGAAGTTCAAAGCCAAGTGTCACTTAGCCAGTAATATTTAGTAGTTAGTGACAAGAAGCGTGTTAATGCTCAGTTTTAAATATAATTATTGTCATAATATTTTATAACTTCAATGTTGGACTTAAGCATATATTTGTTATCTTGTTATTTATATATTTTTAACAAAAACTTTATTTAGTATATCTATTATTATTAACTAATATCTTTTATTTATTAACTATTACCTTTTATTTAGTAGACATAGAGATCCTCCGAATCCTACATGAACTTGATACACGGCATTTTGTGTGGTAGAAATCAATACTTAATTAAGAAATATTTTAAATAATCATAATTATTGATTGCACACGTACACGCATATGTCGCTTGTAAACGCGACAGTTTGTGGGTTCGATTCCCATTGGGGAAGAGTGGATTATTTCGTTTTAATTTACTTCCCTCTAGCATCTCCACTCAACACACAATATCCAGAAAGAGGGACGGAGTGTCTTAACACTAGGTTTTACGGTTCTTTATGTTCCCTCAGCCTATCTTGTATACAAGCAATAAAAAAATAAATATTTTAATAAATATTAACTTAATATTAATAAATTACGCCACAACAAAAATTTCAACATATTATTACTGTACCTACAATGTAGTATAAAGTGTATTGGAGGTTAATTTCCCTCATATTGCTATTAAACATAAAAGATTTCCAATATCAATTTTGTGTTGCATTAACACGGAAGCACTCAATAAGCAATTATTAATAATACGAAATTGCTTTAAGTAATATTTAGTTGCTAGTTTTTCTAAGTACGTACACAGTGTATATACGTACAATGTCTACGTGATGTGTCGCCTCATCTTTTTTGTTAATTGATTTTGAGTTACGAGTAATTGAATGAAACCAATGATGGAAGACAGTTCGTTATAATACTCGTAGATAAGCTTTAGATATTTTTTAGCTTCACGATATATCTCTCACATAGAGTAGAGTAAATCGTATTTTGAAGAAATCTAATGTTTTCACACCCCATTCCTCACTTACTGCCTTTATGAGGCATTACGTGTTGAGTGGCGGAGCTCAACGCCGCGCTTAAACTTGTTGCCGGAACAAAGAAAATTAAAATAATTCTTCTCACAGAATGGGAATCGAACTCACAAACTGTCGTGTTAATGGGCAGACATGCCTTTGCGATGGTACTCTAACGTTATTTTATTGAAATATAAACCAGGGCGTAGAATGCTGCTCTCCTGTCATAAGTAAGTAATGTGGTTACTTACACTAGCCTTATTACAAGCTTGTTTTAGATTACTAATAATTTTAAGTACCTAATTTTTAAAATTCATGTAATGGCTTCATTTTGTGGTCAGCCTTATTTTTTGCTGAAATAAATGTTGGCTAACCTCGTTGGATGAAGCACTTATGTATATGATAATTATGATCTTGGTGAACACAGTATTGCTACACATACAGAAGAATTGAAATCGCTGTCGTAACGCAAATATAAAGTTCAAATATTTTTGAAGTAATCATGATTTAAATATAATTCATATTATTTTTTTACATTAAATTGTCTTATAAAAATTACTTAAAAATTACTTAGAAAAATTTGGACGCAGCAGGGTCGAATAAATTATTATAAATTTTATTATTATATAATTAATTATAAATAAATTTTATATGTTTTCTTTAAGTATTTTTTCTATCATCAGTGTGGATTAACACTCTAAAAATTATTAAAATAAATTGTCTTATGTTAGTCATTTACATTCCATATGAAAACGGCATATAAAAAATTACGGAGACAAAATTAAATTTGAATTGGTGTTTAAATTGTTAATTTAAATTTGTATTGATAATGTTTTTAATATCATTAATCATAGGTACAAATTACTTGAGAAAAAATTGAATTTTATTGTAATAATCAACTGAAGTACCGAAGAGACAGTTATTAAAACTACAACGAATATAAACAAGCGTTGATAAAACGCTAATTCCTTACATTACAAGGCGTAACTACCATGACTTAAAGGGCGTGAGAAGAGTATACAGAGTCACTATTCAATAAATACGTGCGTGTCGCTTTATAATTTTGTACGTTATGCATTTCCTAATAAATTGACGTATTAGTAATAATAAATTGTATAATAGTAGGATATTTTTCTGCCTTCGTGGCGCAGAGGGGCAACGTCTGCCTGTAACTCGACGGTTTCTTGGTTCGATTCCCAGTTGGCAAAGATGCATTTTTCTATTTCCATTTTCTCTGCTCTGGTAAACTAGGTAAAACGCGGCGTTGAGTTCCGCGACTCAACACGGAATGCCTCGAAAAAGGCAGAAAGCGGGGATGGAGAAAGCAGGGACTAAGCAACGGAGTGTCTTAACACTAAGTTCCCACGGTTCCTGCGGTTCCTTCTGCCTACCCTGCCATGTGCAGGTTAAAGCGTGAAGCTATATAAATATTTTTTGCTTCATTTGAAAGCTTCAGTAGTTGAAGCTTACAAACGTTAGTATTTTTTAGCTCTTCTTGTATCCAATACACAGTAACGAACATAGTAAAGACACTCCGCTTAAATCTCCGCCCAATTTTGTCAAAATCGTTCACACATAATAATCATTAACTTGAGTAGTTACCAAACTAACTATTTCATCAGAATTCTTCTGGACAATAGTCTTTTAATACTATTTTGTCATATAAAATAGTTATGATCCAAAAAATAATTGAAAGAAAAGTAATATTTACTGAGAAAATATCATGGTTATACCAGCTTATGAGAATCAGAGCCAAATTTTGTTACTTCGCCAAGAGTTTGTTATGCTAGGTAGGTAGAGAAATCTAATGACAAGATACTACTTTCTCCACTTTTATACTTAGGCGTACTTTACATAGCCAGACTGAGTTAATGATGATATAATATTTTGGAAAATGCATCATTTTGTCGAATGGTATTTAAACTAAGAAGCATATGTAAATATATTACAGAAAAACATTTTTAAAAGCGAAAAGCGGAAACAGGATTGTCCTAACCCTAGGTTCCCACGGTTCCTGCAGTTTCCTCTGCCTACCCTGCTATGTGCGGCTTAAAGCGTGAAGACGTAAAAATAAATATATTTCTGATTCACAGTTTCCTCCCAATTTTTAAATTATTACGTTTTGATTGGCGGAACTCAACGCCGCGCTTTCTCTTCTACCGTACCGTATTCGTACTTGCATTGTAAACGTAAACAGCCACATTCTCATGTTTTGCGCTCATGTTTTTTATAACAGACCAGAATGTAAATATTATTTAGTATAATGATCGTTATCATATTAACATTGTAGATTTAGATGATTAAAATAACACAATAATTTTTCCTATGCAAATATATATTTCGCAAAATATTGTGTTTTATTACATATACAGTAAATAGGTAAAGGTTGCTTATATTAGTTGAGTAATTTTTTTTTATCAAAAACAACTGTAAAACGACAAAAATTTCGCAATTTTTATACCCATCATTGCAATTATGATATGCATTAAAATTACCAAAGAACACCATAGCTATAGTCTTTAATGTAAATTACTACACTGTGTAATAAAATGTTGTGAAAGTTAACTGGCTTATAAATCTTATGGTCATAGGTCGTGGGTTCGGTTATTGTGTGGTACAAATAACTATATAATGGCCGTTAAATAATTTTATCACCTGTATAAGCTACATAGAATAGGTTAAAGATCAATGAATACTTAATACCTATTTAATATATAAGATCTCTTTAGTTAAACCAATAAGAATTAAGTATCTAAATATATAATTTCAACTATTTATGTACAACACAATAATATTACGATTACGTTATACTATCATCCTTTGTAACAAAATATTAATAGTATTTGACCATATCATTCTATTAATGTAAAACGATTTGATCTAGTTGGCAAAAATGATCTGTCAGTTATATAACAATCAATTCAACATATCCGTGACTGTTCTATCTGTATAATGTTTTTTGGAATTAAAAAAAAATCTTACTTAATCTCAGTGAAGTCCTAACATGCAAGATATTTAAAAAAGACAAACTTTTAAAGCAACGGTTTCTAACACAACCTATAACCTATATATAACATAGGCGCATTCGAACATCTTTGATAAGTAAGCGCAAGTCGTGACTTCGTGAAGCAGCGTCTTTTTGTTTTACCATCGGAGACACACACCTTATTTTGCAATGAAACTTACAAATTAGTAATAATTATGTAGGCAAAATGTATGATGTTTATAAAAATATATTTACTATTTTTTTGTAATATAGGAAAAAAAATACTTTTAATAATAGAGCATTTACAAAAATTTTTTCTGGTTTATAATATAATAGTATAGAAGTATAAATAAATAAAAAAAATATTGTTTTCCACTTCTAAAACAATGTCATAGTTACTACTTAAACAACATATAGTTTTAAACACAATATTAACTTTTATTAACACTATTTTGGTGACATTTAAAACAAATTAAATTATTTTAAACAACGATTTTCCTTAATATTAGCAAATAATAATTAAAAAAAAAGAAAACATGTCAAAGAAAGTAATATCTTAATGAAATTGGAAAGGTGTAGCTGAATGCCGTGAGTGAAATTTCGTTGACTTAAACATTACTTGTTTTAAGCCGTCCCGATATAGCCTTGACCGACCAGTATTGGATGTATGGTCGATACGCGATATATGGATGCGGTATACTATTATGATGTAAATATATTTTTATAAGTCTTGTTGTTGTTCAAAAATTATTTTAAAATCGTCGTGACGCAGAGGTCTGCCTGTAAACGTAAAGATTCGTAAGTTCGATTCCCAATTAGGAAAGATGGATTTTTTATTTCACGCAATGCCTCGGAAAGACGAAAAGTTGGGAACGCAGTGTCTTAACACTAGACTCCCACGGTTCCTGCGGTTCCCCCTCGTTGCCCTGTTATGTGCAGGATAAAGCGACAATATAAAAAAAAGATAAAATAATGTTTATGGATAATATAAGATATTAAATATATAGCACATTATTTTATAGAATTACAGTTTGTCTGTCCATTTGTCTTTTTACTTGTATATATTCACTTGTTACACTAATATTATAAAGCTACAGAGTTTCTTTGATTGAACTCACTAGTCTTATGAATTATTTCTACTAGAAAAATAAACTTTGTAAAATGTTCAATTTGTTGAGACTGGCTTTTGGCTATACCATATCACAATGATAAAAGTATACGAATAAACAAGCATATATATATATATATATATATATATATATATATATATATATATATATATATATATATATATATATATATATATATATATATATATATATATATATATATATATATATATATATATATATATATATATATATATATATATATATATATAAAAAGGTTAAATGTATGAGAAGAAAACTGCTTAGCATTCTATGGATTCACCGTGCGGGTGCCGGGCCCATTGCGTTGTAGGAAGAGGAGCTCCGATCAGCGCTTGGGACTTGCGACCCAAGTGTAGGTTTAAAGGGGCCCCTTTAAAATGCATTAACGCTCACCTTCACTGTCCGAGCTCCTCCCACTACCTAACCAAATTTTAAATGATTCTACCAAAGCCGCCTTTGAAGTGCGTTCTAGAAATGAATTTATAATTGCTCTAGACAGGCCGAGATCTTTTAGTAAACTATAGAGAGATTTCGCTGTTATACCTCTCGCTCCTACTTCAACCGCAAATAAGCTAACTCTAAACCTATTCCTGGTCAGTTCGTTTGTAAGATCGAAGTATTTATTAAGTTTTAGATGGTGACTTTTTGGAATATTTGTTTCCCACGGAACTGTAAGTTCTACCAGTACTACGCGTTTTAGGCTTCGAGAATAGAGAAAAATATCAGGTCTGGATGACGAAACACAAATATCCTCAGGGATTCTATACTGTTTCTCATACGTGTCCATCATAAGTGTCCAATCGGGAGCTGGATCTAATATAGAGAAAGGTTTTTGTGTGAGTTTTTTATAAAAACCTTCTTTCACAAACTCTATTGAGCGTTTGTTGGTTGTTATATTTCTCTGTGCTCTTGCTACAGATAGACTAACGGCTTCACGTATGATTTCTAGTACTTTATCGTGGCGCCGCGAGTATTGACCACTATCCAAGAGTACCCTACACCCCACCAGCATATGTTTAGCTGTCCCTACTGCCTCTTTACAGATGTAGCAAGATTTATCGGTATCTTTACCCCATCTTACTAAATTACTTTGATCTGGAAGAGTCATTTGGAACGCATTTAGATAGAATTTTAATAGTGCTGGAGACCAGTCGTGAATTAGGGTGCGCCATTTTAAAGCTAAAGGGATACAAAATTCTCCTATAGTTAGCCACTCGTTTTGCATTTCTAAACCCAATGCGTGCACCTTATATTTGTCGTTCTCGTCTTGCCGAATGAAAGATTTTATTATGTCTATGTCTTGATCTTTCCTCTTTGATCCTAACCCTAGTTTACTAGATTGTGCTCCTATCATAAATTGCTTATGGAATTGAAGTCTTGACTCAAGCTCTGGGACACTTTTGTCTTTTGGGAGTGAGATAACAATGTCATCCCGTGATTTTCCCAGAATATGTGTTTTGGCGACTCTTAGGTGTTTATAGAGCTCCGATGGTTTCTTTAATCTCAACCCAAAACTATTTTTGTCTCTAAATAAGGTTGAGGTGTCCGCCGAATGCGCTAGCCCAAGCCAACACTTCAGTATCTTTATGACACTTGCATCTAACTTTGTTAACAGGGTCTTATTGAAATCATACACGAGGAAAGGCCAATTCAGACGCGATGTTAGAAAATTGTCGTAAATCCAAACTTTCTTGACATTACTTATAGGTTGATGATCTACCTTCTCAAGATCCGTCAAAAAGCTGTCGACTAGTACATCTAAAGATGGAGTGCGGCCTTTGTAGTCTATTTTCTTGCCGAGAAATTTAAAAGGTGTCGCTTCGGAAACTATAGCAATGCTTTTACCGCCAATTTTAAGTCCCGGATCGTATGAGGTATATTTAGTGTTTCGCCTTCCCAGACATAAACAGTGACACTTACTAGGTTTTGTCCTCATTCCTTTCGTCCACGCACAAAATTCGTCTACTTCATCCAATAGCAGTTGGCATTGCTTTGGGTTCCTAGTCAGTATCGCAAGATCGTCCGCGAAAGCAAGGATGGATTCTGTGTACTTATTGTTGAACTTAAACCGATAACCCCATTTTTTCTCTTGTTTAATTAGATTATCTATTAAAATATTTATTATAATATTAAATATTAAATAGTATTATTACATATAACATAAACAAAGTTAAGCATAACAAGAACTAATTTCACGCACATAAATCAATTATATACATGACGCAGGCTAACGATACTTATCTCTATATATTCAAAGAAGTTTCTCTTGACCTATGACTTATAGTTATTGTGCTTAAGCACTCAAAATGTTTTATTGGATATAAAAAATCCGTTTGTACCCAATTTTACATACTTCATATAGTGGAGTCGGTAGCTTGCGGTCTCATGGTCGAATATACAGTCGATAACTCACGTGAAAAAATTCCTCGTTCTACTGATGTTGCTTATATTACTAGCTATATACCATTTAGTGGCTTCCAAATTATACAAGTCGATATAAATATATAAGTCTATAGAGCTCCATATGTGCCTACATAATTGTATGTATAAATATTAAATTGCAAATGAATTTCACTTTAAAAGAAATATTATAAAACATAATTTATTGGTAAAATATACATATAATATTTCAAATTATAACAATATACCACCTTCAAACGCAAAACATTCTTGACGATATCACTTTCACCGATCAACAAGGTATAGTCGTCTACACGCTATAATGAAGAAACGTATTAAGCATTATTATCTTTATTATAACACACTTCTAAAAAAGTTAAATTATTTACAAAATAATGTACTTATTACACAAATTTTTATTTTCATATATTACAATTTAAGGTGCACAGTACATTTCCTAGTAGTTTTATACTTCTGTTGTAATTTTTTCTCAACTTAAGGTATATGTGCTAATATAGAAGAGATTAATAATCGAAGGATTTAAGTTCAAACAAGTTTAGTTCTATACAGATTTATTTTTAAAGACAAGTTGGAACCGATACACTCTTACAATGTGCTTCAAAAGTATCAGTATGTATAATATTATATAAAATAGATTACATAAATAACTTAATTATTTTATTTATTAAGTACTTATTATTATTTTCGATATGAGCGCTTTTGTGTAAGAGAAATGCGTTTATTTTCGCATTCGTACATAATATTGCTACATTGGCGCTAATCTGCTTGTAAATTGATGATATCTTCGAAGTGTTTCGTTATACGTTAGTTAGCAGCGGACAAATTAAATGGAAGCGTATAATATGCGAATTAATAAGTAAAACTTGTGTAATATATGAATATTGGTAATCGTGGTTATTGTATATATGAAATGAATTTCAATGATGGCGCTGAACTAAATGCTGTTATACATATATGTAAGATAAGATTTAAGTGACAATTATTACTGATAAAAATACTTTTTTACGCAATATAAAAATATCTCACTGATATGATATAAAAAAACAGTAAGTTTCACATAAGTATAAATTTATTAAAGAATATCCTATACATATATCTTCCTTAATAAATTTATTGTATTCTATATATTTCTTACTAAAGTTAAGCCTTAAACAAAACTTTTGTTATGGATGAAAATATAGTGAAAATAATAATTTAAGACTTCAGAGAAATGTATATAATGATAATTAATTTCTAAGAAAACATGCAAAAACTTCATACATTAGTCTGAATTACTCTGAATTGCTATATTATTAATATCTAAAGCGGACTTTGTATAAAGGTGGCAGTAGAACAGTATGTCAGTGAGCTTCAATATATATCACAAAAAAGACACTTTCAAGACCACCTTGGTCTCAACAAATGGACCAAGGAGGCCAATAGAGCAATTGTAATGTGATTGAATGACCATTCAGGCAAATATATTACGTGAAAGGAAATAAGAAAATAACAATTTTGGACCGTTATATTTGTTATAATATTACATAGTTGATATTCTGTCGTAGCGCGAGGGGCGTAGCGTCTGCCTGTAACCGCCAATGCCTCGAAAAATGCGGAAAACAGGGAACAGTGTTTCTTAACATTTCGTTGCTATGGTCCCTGTGGTTCCCTCTATCTACCATGCCATGTGGGGAATAAAGTGTTAAAGTGTTAGTGTGGGGAATAAAGCTAAAAAATGTTCTATAAAACCTGAGATGCCTTTAGATATTTCAAATTAATTGGGTGTACACATATTTCGAATTAACCGATCCAAACTCTATAGTTAATCTATAAGTTGCTTTTTTATTCTATAAGTTCATAATTTGTGTATCAAGTTACTATGTTTAAATTGTTATAAAATAGATTTATTACAACCTTACTTATATTTTATTCAATTTCTTGCTTTATTTGATAATTATTAATTACTTTATTATATACATACTTTATTAGAGACAGGACACGCAAAGAAAATCTAGTTTTATGCCTCTTTTTTCTCCACTTTCCACCACATCCATTTCGATGATAAATATACACTCTAATCATATATAATGTTATATATGAAGTGATTTTACAGCTAGAACAATGCACATGCACACGTTGCACATTGTTTAGACAGCAATGTGCAACGTGGGCTATATATTTTTTGTACCTATCTCACAAGCAGTCGATAGATTTCTTAAAACACACATTTAACCTATGTGATGTAATATATCAATTCAATATAACTAATCTTTTTATTTCCAGTAACAAAACTTAAACCTTTTTATATTATGTTCCTTATTACTTATTGTTACGACATAAATATAATTTTATTACAGTACCTTTATGGGAAGATGTGGTGAAAGCTTGTGAATCAATTGTTTTTATTTGCTTTGACACTGTTATTGATATATTTTTATAGTTTTTACTAGTGACGAAGGGTCCATACTTTTTTTTAATTTTAATTAATTAATGATATTTAATTATTAACTAACAATAATCTTACTATAAATTAAACTATAAAAGATTTGTTAAGTAACTGTGTAAACTAAGCTTAATTTTTCTTAATCCTCATTTAGATTTCTTATGATTTTTTTACGTAAACTTACCTATACAAATATTTCTTTATTTTTCACTGATGTATATTAATATAATTACGTTAAAGAATTTCTTTATTTAATTACTTGTCCAGTTCAAATAAAAAACTGATTCAAACAAACTTCGCGTTCAATACAATAACGCGTTCAGGGTACTGTTGGGGCTGCCTCGATGCTGCAGCGCCTCAGGGATGTTCGCTGAAGCGCGTGTGGACTGCTTTTATGCACTTATGAGAAAAAGATGCGGGTCTTTGGTGCGCAGGGTACGAGGTAGTGCCAACAGTGTCCTGAACATGATATCCAATAGACTGGATTGCCTATACTTGAATCATTGCTGTTCCGTTGCAAACGGGATGGTGCAGCGGTGATTCATGTGTAGGTATGGTCCATATATAGTAGCATTATTATTAAAAAAAATGTAAGACTATCTAACCTAGTATGTAAGATAACGATATTTACTAACAATAATGAGTCTCTGTTACTTAAATAAAGAATATTATTATTATTATTATTTAATCGAAGAAGACTTTAGTCTATTTATAATAAAATTCGTAGTTCAGACGTAGCTTACTGTTGCTTACAACTAGAGTGACCTTAGGCACTTAAAATATATCGTATGTCAAAGGTCACCGTAAGTTATTCGCATTTGTCAAAACTAATCGCGGTACAAAATGTATATATATGTTATGTGATATATATGTTACGCATATAACTTTTTTATTTTTATATTTTCTTTTATTTTATACTTGAATATGAAATATATAAATTAACCATATCTATAAAGAAATTAAAATAATAACTAAAAAATATAGAAACGCTTTGAAATTCATATCAACTTTATTTTATTTTCAAAAAAACTAGAATTGGTATTAGCATATTTAATTATTATTCAAAAGATAAATATCAAATAATAATAATCCACACAGTAACTGCGCCACAGTATACTACCTAGTGTATTTATATTTCATATAATATGTACTTCTACATTTATACATATAATTAATATTCGAACGCAAAAACTTGTCGCGGTATTGATATTGGTGCCGAGTGTCAACTACTTAAAAATATTTACAAGGATAAAAGTAGTACAAATCTAATTATTACTTAAACAACGAAGCTTAGTTTATAGCTATGTTGTCGCGTGCACGTAATGAGCCTTGTTACTTTTTAAAACAATAGGTAATACTTGTTTCCAACATATAGTAATAATTAATTTAACTATGAAAATAATTATTATGAAAGTGGAATCATGTTTGTTGTTTGAAATGAATTTGTTTTTTTATATAACTGTTTTTTTATATAACTGGTTCTGGAATAACTGATTTAAAATTACAACGAAATCCTCTTAATATCCTTTTCTTTTCATTCAAAGTCTGTAGAGTACTTATGCTTGTGTTCGAATTGTAAATTTTGACAAGAGTGTCAGACAAAATTTAAAAATAGGATTTTTATAGTCTAATCACAAAAAAAGTCTATTGTAAACCTTTTTTTTAGTTCATATCACATTGAACGATATAGCCTGCAAATTTTTTTTTTTTTTGTTTTTTTTTTTTTTTTTTTAGCTTCACGCTTTATCCCGCACATGGCAGGGTAGGCAGAGGGAACTGCAGGAACCATATGAACCTAGTGTTAAGACACTCCGTTACTTAGTCCCTGCTTACTCCGTCCCCAATTTCACCTGCAAATTAAGGCTTGTAAACTTTTAAGTCGTACTTCCTGTTGACCTACAATTATAAGAGTACGCAACCCGCTCGCACTTAACCGATATTTATATAAATATGTTATTTAAATATCGATAAAAGGTACTTTTATATATATAACACTTGGCAAGAAAGTTGTGAACATGGTATTAGAGGAAGGAAACATTTATGAATCCAGGCGATATAATAATTACGACATAGCTTAACCGATAGCTTCCTGTTAAATGAAAGTAGTTTGACAACTCGGTGGGCAAAGTAAATCTAAATATAACGACTTACGTGGCTTCGTAAAAAGTCTCCCTATTGCTATGTCAAATAACATAGCTTTGCCCGATGTTTCTTGTCAAAAAAAAAGTCAGTCAGTCGCCGGAAGTAATCAAAATAACTGTGTTATAAATATAATATAGGTTATTTATGTGTCAGATAAAATTCAGATACGTATGTACGCTACATATATGATACTGTGTACATTTGAAAGAACTTTTGTTTGTATATTTAATTTTTCTTTCAACTTGACTCTAATATTTAAATTAAATAAGAGCATTGCGCTTAAATTTTAGTGGAGTGAAGTGGGTGAAGGCAATAAAAATATAAGAATATATAGAAAATACAAAAATATATTTATTTACTTAGTACAATCACGTTCGTTTATTAGATGTTAAAACGTAATAAATAAAAAAATTACACTAAATTTTATTAACTTATACTAAAATATGGCATAAAAAACTCAAGCATATAAATAATATATAAAAACTATTAAAACTCGAAACATTCTTGTAAAACGTAATATTATTAAACAAATGCTAAAGATCCGTTTAATACAGTTCATTCGGACATCGTGTTTTGAAAGTGCTGACGGCCTTGCGATTGCCGACATGTCCGAGCTTTACTGCGAACGTGCATACTATGGAATTACATCAAACTGTGACGTAGCCCATGGTCAAGTGATGGACGGATAGACAAGTGGTCCATTGGCTTGTACTTGTGATGATATAACATATATTTTGTTTAATTATAACATATTTATATTTTCATCTAATTATATCATTTTATTAATAGATATGCCCGATTTGTTTTTTATAAAATTAACTTTAGATGTGGATATATGCTTTCCGTATACACTTAAAACTTGCCTCATAATAAATATATTTAAGGTATATCAATGTGAGTCAGTTATCTGATTTTGGCAACGAAGGTAGGGCGTTGACGCATTAAATTGTCTTACAAGGAATGTAATTGTGAATGAAATTTTTATTATTATTTTAGCATTCCAGCATATTTTATTATAAATTTGTCTGTAATGTTATATATTTTTATATTCATATTTATAATATACTTAATATATAACGTATCGATCTTGTGTTCCAAAGTGAGTGTAATATTTAAAAGTTTACCCATTTATGTTATTGCAATAAAGAGTTATATTTTTAAAAAAAATTTTTGTAAACTTGGAGCGGCTGAGTTCGTTGAAGTCTTTTGTATGTAAAAATGTAATTACATAATATTTTAATTGCTTTTCTATAGCAATTTACATGAATATGGGTAAGAATTCATTATAAAGAAAAAGAAACTGTTTATGTCATGGTATCAAAATATTAAAAATTATATTTTTGTTCTTAAAAGTAATTTAATATCAGTAAAACGTCTGTATACCAAAAATATATAACTTTATTTTGTAAACATAGTTAGAATTCCATGTGGGTATTTCTCGTGGCCTCAAGTACCAAGGTTACACATGAAAGAACAATTTTGGTCCAAACCGCTTTATATATAAATACAAATATATAATCACATACATAGAGTGCATGTTGTTAGATTTTAGTTAATAAATAAATAGTACTATAAATGGATATTTATATGAAGATTTATGATTTTATAACTAATTACGGTATATATAATTGTGACATAAAACATGTTATGTTGAATTAGTAAAATATAAAAATAAAAATATGTTAATGTTGCCATAGAATTGTGATCGAATGATGCCGATTTTGTTTTTTTCTTAATCTTTTAGCTATTTATTACAGCGCTTTTTTAATTTGTATGATTGAAAGCATTTAAGATTGAGTTCACGAGATCTATAAAGACAAATCGATTTTAAATTTTTAGTATTATTTTATCACTTATATTTAATTTCTTTATAATTATTTTAAGTAATTGTGAAATATCTGAACACAGATTATCATTTTCTTGTCACTTTCTATTGGCATCTAAGTAAGTAATAAAACAATAAAGTATACACGAAAATCACATTACACAAAGCACAGTTAATCTCTCGATTGCTCTACATATATCGGTGCGTGGTGTTCCACAGAAATGAAAGAAAGGTTACGTTACGTCGTTACGATTTTATTGCTATAGATTGATGCATATAACTCACGAGAATTATAGTATATTCAAAGAAAGTTGCAAATAAAGTTATAGGGAGATGTATTTATATTTTTAAGGCTACACTTTTTGTTACAAATGTATGGAGTGTAGAAAATTTAGTAATGTCCACTATAAATAATGATTGTGTATATTTTCTATTAAGCTTCGAGACGTTTTTATGATATATTCAGTTAAAAGTTACTTTGCTAAGCTAAAATTAGTTTCATATATTTTTCTTCTGTTTACATTCCGCCTTTAATGCCTAAAGGATTCAAAAGCAAAATAAGAAAAATTAACAATTTACAAGGTAGGCAAAGTATACCAGGGAAACAGAGTGCCTTAGCACTCTAAGGCACTCTGTTCCCCACTTTCCGCCTTTCGAGGCATTGCGGTTTGAGAGGTGAAACTCAACGCCACGCTTTGCCTAGTTGCCAGAGAGAGAATAAAATGGAAATGAAATATTCTATCCTCCCCAAATAGGATTCGAACCCATAAGCTGTCGCGTTTCCAAGGAGTAAATAAGTAATGATATATTATTAGGCTTTATCTGCCTTCTTCAAAATGAAAGTCAAGAAATAGTGTGAATATATAGATGTACGTTCCCAAACATAGAAACAGTTTCATAAATTATAAACTAGACAGAAGTGCAATAGGTCAGCAATATTGCTGTTGAATTTCAAATGCATTTATAGCTTAAACGTGAACTGATCTTTGGTAATACCTGCCTTTTAACTTCAACTATCAACAATCAATGATATACAGATTTCTTTGATCTTACACTGTATAGTTACGAAAATCAAGAGGTTTTCTTAATACCTGTAGGATAATAGCTAGATTTTAGTATTAAACTTGTCGTACGCTTTGAACCTAGTACTCTTAGATTCATGGTGATTTCATAATAAGAGGGTATGTCTAATTTCTGTATAATATTATATTTTTTTCATTTTATTACTATATAAGCATATGGGGCAATCAAGATTTTATTTTGTTCACACCTTATTACAGCCACAACTGTAGTAACATAGACTTAATCATAGATAAATGAACTGGTCCATTCACAAGCAATCATTGTAAATAGCGCGTGAAAAATTATACTATTTCATATAAATGTCTCCATTCAGAGTAAAGAAATTGTAACACATATTGCGTAAGGGAACATCATCACAAAACGATTAACGTTTCCTTCGGTTGTTGAGGCTAGCCTAGTGAGCTTGTAATACTGAAAATATACAGAGCTTTTGGTTGCTTTTTTAAACTATAATTATTTTGTTATAAAAATATTTACAATGCCGGAAATATATTTCTGTTTAATTAATTAATTAAAAAAATATCTTAACAGTAGTGATGGTGTTAGCACCATTCAATTATAGTAAGTCAATTTAAATATATGCCACCGAATATGGTAATAGCTGATCGCTTTAGGAGAATGTTAATCGTTTTAGCTCTATAAAAGTAGCATTTTATTAATAAATATAGCTTTTAAATTTTGAAATGTTACGAAAGCTGGACATTGTAATATAACTTTCACATAGCTTTCATTAATATGGGTTTTAATTTCACCATAGAAGAAGTGTTTATTATCTACAACACAACACAAATCACATTCTGAAACATTCCTGTAAAAATGTAATAAATATATAAATTAATATATATATATATATATATATATATATATATATATATATATATATATATATATATATATATATATATATATATATATATATATATATATATATATATATATATATATATATATATATATATATATATATATATATATATATATATATATATATATATATATATATATATATATATATATATATATATATATATATATATATATATATATATATATATATATATATATATATATATAACTACCAAATATCAAATAAAGCTTGAGATGCGTGTCGAAAACAGCGTAGTGAATAGCATCGAGTAATTTTTCACGTCAATATATTTAACATCGCTACCAGCTGACCATGCGTGACAAGCACTTTCTCACGCGAAAAGGAAAGTGACGCGCTATTATATACATTATTAAATCATGTACGCATATCGGATATTCGTTCCTCTGTATCGCTGTTAACATTGTAAGGCTATTAGTTAAGTGAATATAAACAAATTGCTTGCGTTTTAAGTACACATTTGGAAGTGAAATTCGTTAGTAAAATTAATTCTTAAATTTCTAAAACTTACGTTGGATACTAATGAATTTTAATGTAATTGTGATGGCAAAAATGTCAAAAGTATAGCTTCAAAAACATACAAAGAATCCATGATCTAACTGTTTTTTGGTAATATCTTATATTAAACTTAAATGTATAGTTTATTGTAATCATATCGTTATTGAGTAATTAAGAAAAGATATGATGAAGAAAAAGTATACTAAGTTGTCTGGAAAATATCTTTTAAAGAGATACGTTACCTTTATCTATGTATATTTTTATTCAACTATAATGTACTTACAATAAGGAAAACAATAAAGACATTTTCTCTACAAATAAAGAAAGCATATAAACTATATACAATAGCTGAAAAGAAAACAAGTAGATCAGAAACGCGATACGTAAATCACTCGCTTAAGCGCGATCACTATCTAATTTGTCGTAAAAAATCATTTTTCCTCTAACTGACTGTACGTAGACGTATGTATAATAGAACAATGAGGAGAAGCGATTGTACGTGGAAACTGATTTTCACGCCAATTTACTGCAGATTATGAGATATAATATATCCATAGGTTTTATGTATGGCTGTAAATTTAATATGATTATCTGTGTAAAATAATCAATAATTTATAGATTATCTATACAATATTTACATTAATATTGTATACACAATACCTTGTGTATTAATTTAAAATATATTAATACATTAAGATTGCCTTTTACGTTTCTAATTATTTTCTCATTTATATATATTATTTGATATACACATAAAGAAATTAATAATAATAACAAATAATATATTTTAAAACAATACATAAACAGTATACCCATATTTAGTCTTTTTCGTTGCTTTCAACAATTTTTTAAGCGAAGTAGGCAGAGGGCATCTATCGTTCTCAATTTTCCGCCCATCAAGACATTTAGTAGCGGAACTCAACGCCGAGAGTTGTTTTGCTTGTCTAATATATTTTAGATTATAATTGATGAGTGTTTTTCTTTACTTTACATTATAATATTATATATTATATATAATGTATTTATCGTTAGTACTATACATAGTAACCGTGCAACTAACAAAATAGCTTATTGACCAGATGACAGAACCTAATTATGTTACACTTATTGCATTATATTACTAAACCCTCCACAGTGTATGGAAAGGAAAGGCTTACTCAACGAACGTTATGCTCATACGCATGGTCAATGGAGGTAATTTTTTGAATTATATTGAGTAACAAGGATGTGATTGTGCTCGAAGCATTTACATGGTACTGTTGGTCGTTTTGTAATACTGATTTATGATTTTTCATGTTTTTCATATGAAAATGATTAGCTTAAAGTTTAAAATATGTAAGTTTAAAAAAAGTAAAATATAATTTTTAATTATTTTTGCTATACAGCGGCGTTGGTAGAAAATATCTAATGCTAAAAGATGCTAGTTCCTGCTTTTGTCCATTTTTTATATATTGCATGTTAGGTGAAGGAATTTAACGTAGCACTGTAAAAAAAAAGTGCGACGATAACTGGAAGATAACAATATCAAAGTGACGAAATGTAAGTAATTAATTTCTTTAAATAAAGATGGAACTTACAATAGTCGCGTTTACAACCAGGTCTTACTCTTACGCCACGACGAAACAAATGTTCACCCCATTAAATCACTTTAAAAAAAATATATAATTTTACTTTATACGTAACGATTAACCAGGTTATAAGTACACGTATTATGTATATGTTTCATAATGTCATGTTATACGGTGAAAACTTAAAACATTAGACCCCATTTTAAGAATACAAATGCTATAGAAAGTGTTACATCCTTTATAGTGACCGACGCTGTCGAATCTATTTCTGATTGATGTGACTTTCACACTCTAAGTTAAGATTTTGAGAAAAAACAAAAGAAAGCATTGGTAATAATGAAGTGATGGTATTTTTTACGTAATAATTTATGTTTAAATTACACTTAAATAAAAAAAATGCAGACCGATATTTTATAAGATGCACACATTTTTGGCACGAACAATGCTGCTAATACTGAAATACTATAACGTGCATAGCAAATATTTTCATATACAAACAATAATACATGAAAAATGATTTAATTAAAAATTATACTTAAAAATATGTTTAATTAAAAACAAAGTATGCTATAAATACATATTTAAGGGATCTGAAACCATTTGAACGAATACCATGGAGCATGGGCTCATTCCATTGTAGATAAATACCTTAAAAATTATAATATATTAAGGTAAAAGCACTAATGGTGGACAGTGAACCAATAGATGACACTTTCAACAATTAAGTTCAATATTAAGAATATTTTTACTTGTATGTCACAATTATTAGTACCAGAAAATGGTTGCTTCACCTGTTAATCAAATAGCACAACTATAACAACGGTCTTCTGCTTAAAAAGTTAAAATAGCACCAATTATTGCGAGCAATGTGACGAAGTCACACGTTTTTAATCATTTCTTGTGAGTTTAGCTAAGTACGCCGCAGCGTTACAAGTGATTTTAAAAAATTTTATAAAGATATTGTTTTGTTATTTGTTATGTTTTGTATTGATATTTATATTTTCTAAACATTTAAACAATTCATTATTTGTTCCGATATTATTTTTGTAAAAAATCATAAGTGTCTATTATTGGTACCGAAAACAGTCAGATTACACTAAAGATGACACGCAAGTCTACTTTTGGTGCAGTAACGAAATCTATTCCTAAGCGTAGGTTTATGCAATTATCAACACTATTTTCAACAATATAAGTACCTACTGTTAAAATTGTGACAATATTAAAACACTCCAATAGCAAACAGGGTGTCAGCTTTTGGGGTATTTTTTTTTAAAGGCGGATTTTTCAAGATGCCACATTCAAAATCAAAGGAACTGGAACATGACTAAAATTTTATTCTTATAAAACTTTTGATACTTAGTCAAGGATTTCAGTTAATGCTAATAAAAAGAATTTTATAATATTCAGTTATGTCATTTTAAGCTTATTTTATAATATATTTGATGATTATTATATTCAGGCTTGCATGTCCACTATTGGTACAAATAAGTGTCAACTATTTGTGTTTTGATTTATGAAAGTGTCATCCTTAGGGTCATTTAACTTAATTAATAAAAATGTAATTTTTGTTTTAATTTACGTTGATTCGGTGGGTTTTTAGTTTAAAATATACTTTTGTATAAACTAATGTGCAATTAAATTTTTTGTTTCTTTTGTATTTCTTTTCCAATAAAAAAATATTTTTGTATAAATCCTGTGTCATCCTTATAATGTCTACCATTACATTACAAGCCTTTACCTTAATTAATTAATTGCAGTCACAGTGCAGGTGAACTAAGTTTATGATTGTTCTAAGACGTGACATACATGTGCGTAATATTTGCAACAGTACAATACAGTAAGGTCAGCATAAAAATATAAATGATTGTTAAATATACCCATTGTTTAATTTTGAATAATATTATATATGAGTCAAAGGTTGTCTGGTACTTTCGGGCAACCTTTGTGTCATAAATAATTTCTCTGACCGATAAAGCCTTTTGTACTATACCCTTTATGTATAAATGTTACAAATATCCTTATATCTTGACTTGGTGTTCAATAAAGAATATTTTATATATATATATATATATATATATATATATATATATATATATATATATATATATATATATATATATATATATATATATATATATATATATATATATATATATATATATATATATATATATATATATATATATATATATATATATATATATATATATATATATATATATATATATATATATATATATATATATATATATATATATATATATATATATATATATATATATATATATATATATATATATATATATATATATATATGTATATATAGTCAAAGTCAAAGTCAAAAGTCAATTCCGTTGCTTTAGTCCCTGCTTTCTCTGTCCCCGCTTTCCACCGTTTTTGGAGGCATTGCATACTGAGTGACGGAACTCAACGCCGCACTTTTTCCTAGTTTACAGAGCGAAGAGAATGGAAATACAAAAATCCGTCTTCACAGAGTGGGAATCGAACCCACAAACCTTTGCGTTTACAGGCAGACGCTACGCCTCTGCGTCACGATGGTATTCACTTATACTCACTCTTTAATAATATACTTACATATATTTTCATTACAAAGACAAACGAAATCTTAAATCATTATAAATCTATGCCATATTCATATAAAACTATGTTACAAAACACATTCTATGCGTATATTTTGCTAGCCATACCTAACCTAGTAAGTGGGACCTTTCTCCATGTATCCGGCAGCGACCGGTCGTTGATTCACAATTCGCCTCTTGACCGCTCAGGACGTTGACCGGGGAAAGTGTTGATTCTAGAGAATATATTACTCATATTATAATGAATGACTATATAACAACTGTATGTTAAAATCAGAAGTTCCATAATGAAAAGTGAAATTTAGTTTTTTTTTTCTTTTTGTTAGCTTCACGCTTTATTCCATACATAGTAGTGTAGGTAGAGGGAACTGCAGGAACTATAGGAACCTAGTGTTAAGACACTGTTGCTATGTCTCTGCTTTCTCCCTATTTTTTACATTTTTCTAGGCATTGCGTATGGAGTGGCAGAACTCAACGCTGCGCTTTGCCTAATTTGCCAGAGCTAAGAAAATTGACATAGACAAATCTATCTTCCCCGAGTGGAAATCGAACCCATAAACCGTCGCGTACACTAACAGGTAGACGCAACGCCTTTGCGCCTCGAAGATCAGAAGTTCTATAATAGAAAGTGAAATTAATTATCTTATGAAATTTTTATTTACTTATTTTATTAAATAAAGAATTATACATACATGATATGGATATCATTGCTTCTTTCTTTTAACTTATTTTTACAAGTAAAATATATTTTTGTCTCGCTAATTTATTGTTTTAGCAGTCGTTAATATCAGATGATAATTATAATAATTTTTTCTAGTGATATAACGTGTAAATCCAAAGAAGCCATTTTAAGACAAGTACTTAACTTTTCTTTGTTTTGTTGCTAAGCATAAATCTAAAGCTTTCACTTCTAAAGTTTGACATGAATTATAGCTCTGTTCTTATATTCTAACATAAAATAAGAAATAAAAAAATAAATAAATGCAAAATGAGTGGCTAACTATAGGCGAATTCTGTATCCCTTTAGCTTTAAAATGACGCACCCTAATTCACGACTGGTCTCCAGCACTATTAAAATTCTACCTAAATGCGTTCCAAATGACTCTTCCAGATCAAAGTAATTTAGTAAAATGGGGTAAAGCTACCGATAAATCTTGCTACATCTGTAAAGAGGCAGTAGGGACAGCTAAACATATGCTGGTGGGGTGTAGGGTACTCTTGGATAGTGGCCAATACTCGCGGCGCCAGTATGGCGACAAAGTACTAGAAATCATACGTGAAGCCGTTAGTCTTTCAGTTGCAAGAGCGCAGAGAAACATAACAACCAGCAAACGCTCAATAGAGTTTGTGAAAGAAGGTTCTTAAAAAAAACCTACACAAAAGCCTTTCTCCATATTAGATCCAGCTCCTGATTGGACACTTGTGATGGACACGTATGAGAAACAGTATAGAATCCCTGAGGATATTTGTGTCTCGTCATCTAGACCGGATATTTTTCTTTACTCTCGAAGCCTAAAACGCGTAGTACTGGTAGAACTTACAGTTCCGTGGGAAACAAATATCCCGAAAAGTCACCACCTTAAACTCAATAAGTATTTCGACCTTACTAACGAACTGACCAGGAATAGGTTTAGAGCGAGCTTATATGCGGTTGAAGTAGGAGCGAGAGGTATAACAGCGAAATCTCTCTACAGTTTATTAAAAGATCTCGGCCTGTCTAGAACTATCACAAATTCATTTCTAGAACGCACTTCAAAGGCGGCTTTGGTAGAATCATTTAAAATTTGGTTAGGTAGTGGGAGGAGCTCGGACAGTGAAGG
Organism: Dione vanillae; assembly: GCA_037178615.1. Lineage (NCBI taxonomy): Eukaryota > Metazoa > Arthropoda > Insecta > Lepidoptera > Nymphalidae > Dione > Dione vanillae. Next base: position 1,399,544 of record JAZFAU010000223.1, read on the forward strand.
TGAGCGTTAATGCATTTTAAAGGGGCCCTTTAAACCTACACTTGGGTCGCAAGTCCCAAGCGCTGCTCGGAGCTCCTCTTCCTACAACACGACCCGCACGGTGAATCCATGGAAAGCTAAGTTGTTTCTTATTTTTTCTATAATAATATATCACAATGGACTTTTTAATCATATTACATGAACGAGTTTGTTGAATTCACTGACTCATGCACAACTAATCTGAATTGAAAAAAATCTTTTTGCCTCAGTTAATCCTCTTAAGTTATATCATCTCACGTCGTTTCTATGTAATATATTGTACCAGTGGTCAGCATTACCTCAAACACTTAGATCATCATGTTTCATGTAAATTAAACAAAAGAACATTTCTATTTTATAATGGAGATGAGCTACAAGTAAAAAACACAAAATTACACTAATATATTACTTACAAAGCGTTTTATTAGTTTTTTACATCCAATCAAAACGCCAAATACGTCAGATTGCGTGGCAATGCGCAGGACGAGGTGAAATCTAGGCCGACTCGCTCAGATCCTGGACTTTCGTAATGTAATGTGTAACGGAACACAATAGTTAATGCTGTGAATAATTAGATGAAGGGTTTGAGGGTCAACGTTGCAACACTCTACATATTAATATTATTTAAGTAGTTGTAGTATAGAATTGCATAATGGCAAGGTCATTTATTTGTATGTTGTTTTGTATTTTTTAATATACAATTTTGTATAGAAATGTAGTATAAATTATGAATTTGTATTATATAAATTAATTAATTTTTAATTAATCAACTTTAACTTAAAAATTTGCGTCCTTACTTTTGATATATATATATATATATATATATATATATATATATATATATATATATATATATATATATATATATATATATATATATATATATATATATATATTATATATATATATATATATATATATATATATATATATATATATATATATATATATATATATATATATATATATATATATATATATATATATATATATATATATATATATATATATATATATATATATATATATATATATATATATATATATATATATATATATATATATATATATATATATATATATATATATTAAATATAATGTGTATATGTTGTATTGATTATATTGTTTGCAAATAAACCTTTACGAGTATAAAGGCTATGTATGTTTGTATAAGCTTCTTAGCCAAAGACTTAATTACAGTAAAAGTTATAGTTATAAATGATTTTCTTATATTCGTAAATTATTTTTTTATCTATTTGATATGAAACAAAATTTGATTTACTTTATAATAAAAGTCTTATGAAATTAGCACTATTATGCTTTTTTTCATAGCTTAACGCTTTTATCCCGCATATAGCAGAGTAGGCAGAGGGAACTGCATGAACCATATGAACCTAGTGTTAAGATATTCTGTTGCTTAGTCCCTGCTTTCTCGGTCTCCGCTTTCCGCCTTACTCGAGGCATTGCGTGTTGAGTGGCGGAACTCAACGCCGCGCTTTGTCTAGTTTCCAGAGCGTAGAAAATGGAAATAGAAAAATCCATCTTCTCCGAGTAGGAATCGAACCCCCAAACCGTCGCGTTTACGCCTCTGCGCCACGACGGTCCTCAACTACAACTACTGCTACAACTTTTGTACTATCTTATTTAAAAATGTTTTCTTTTGTGTTTCAGAAGTCGTTCAGCCACTATGTGTTCTCGAGTCTGACTTTGGATTTAAGATAAATTGTGCCTTCAAAAAGGCTGGACTGTTTAGAGTACGGAATCTTGGAGGAATAAAAGCTCATGCTAGTTTAGGTAAGGTTATATACACAATGTTCATTTTAGTGCTTAAGTTTATAGGTTTTGTTCCAGCTCGGCGGAATGTGTAAATATATATTTAAAAGAAAATCTTTTGTATTTGTATAGAAAAAAATATATTTTCACTATCTTAAAAAAAAACTACCACTGTACAATAAAATCGTATCTGAAGTATGTATAACTTATAATATAATTTTGAATTATATATAAAGAAACAAATTAAAAAATATATTCAATCTACTAAAACTTATGTACTGGATATGTGAGATAACAGTTCGCTTTATATTCGAACTAAAACTCGTATGCGTAAACATCTTTATTTAGAAACACCTTTCATTTTAAGTGAACCTCTCACTTTTCGCTTCAGTCATATAAGTCATATAAAAAATCTTAAGAATATAAAGTAGTCTTAGTAAGATCATTATAAAATTAAAAAAAAATATAATCAGTACTGAATGAATTACAGTAGAAACTCGATTAACCAGTACGATTATTCGAGTTATCGTTGTAAAGCTTCTAATAATCTAATCTCCAAATAACCTAAAATCTGGTAGTCGCGTTTTGAGCATACATATCTAAGTACATAATATGATATATTTCTTAAAAACAACTAGTACACTCTAACGAAAATCAATGTTTGTTTAGAGATTGGAAATATTCGGCAATTCTTTCCAAATACAATTTGTTAGTACATTTAATTCCATTGGCATGTAGTCCGGATAGTAAGGTATCCGTATAACCGAGGGCCGGATAATCGAGTTTTTACTATACGTTAACAATGTTTAGATACAATATTTCCACAGGGACATACAGATGCTATTTTTATATATACGTATACAAGTTGCGTCATAGTAACATTATGACTCATTTGAAAACTACTCATATATTTAGCAGACATTACAAAAACAAATTAGGGGTAATGATGTATTATCGTTAGTAATGCAACTTGTGCTGAGACAAAGTCGGTAATTATTTCTAATTACTCAATATTCTTAATAAATATGCTACATAATTACTATGAAAACAAAAAAAGTATGTAATATGTGTATGTAAATATTATAATTTATAAATATAAAATATTGTATATTGATACAATGGTTGGAAGTTCGATTCTCACTGGGAAACTTTATGGAAATCGTCATACGACTAAGCCAGAAGCTCTTCACTAGGATGTGTCGAGATTCTTATATGTCTTATATAATTTATTTTGTTGTTAGCATCTCTGTAGGGAGATTTTTACAAATTTATATTAGCTAAATGCTAATGCATGCTATGTTTATAAAATAGTTTTTATGATTTTTAGTAACTTATTAAGTCAATACTTCCACTTACAAATCAGACACAATAACAGCAGACACAATATCTATACAACAATGTTTACTCAGTGCGACAGGTGACCTTAAGTCAAAGGCATCTAACATTTGACACTATCTAGCTTTCCAATCTAAACAATCAATAGTTTTGAGACTTGATATGCAATAATATACGTAATAACATGGTAAATCTTGACTAGAATACATTCGGTAAGGTTTCACAAGCTACTTCTTTATTTGAGATTGCTAAAAGTCGTTATTTGCTAAATCATGATATTTTTATTGTTACAAATTTCCGTATATTATAGTGCTGTAACCGATGCAGTGACGTTTCACATAATTTGACATGACATTCTGACATTTCTTAAGTTCCTATATTTATTTTTATTTGTTTAATGATTATATAAACACTTTTTCTACTTTCACATTGTTCCTTTATATGATAAAGTTTAAAAATTATTGTGTAAAAATAAACATCGTATGCAAAAGCACTTAAAATATGTCCTAAAAAAACATTACTTATATACGTGACGCATTAAATTATAATATGAAACTTTAATACTTATTAATTAATACGTAAATAATTAATTTATTTACTGAAACATACAAACAACGACCGAGGCTATACTTAGCCATTCAAAAGTATACAACTTTCTTTGTACGCAAAAAATTGTATATGACAGTATAATAACTTTAATAAATAAAAATATAATAAATAGTGCGATTTAAACTTGTATTTTTGATTTAATGTTCAAGGTTAATTAAGTAATATAAACAACAATTTGAGATTATAGTGACATGCAAATAATATTTTTGAAAAAAAATAATTAAATTAATAATAAATATTAAATTGAGTTACATGTAGTTAGTCTAGAACTTAAAAACTTATATTTATTTGTATTTGTTTTTTTTTTAATTTTCAGGTTTTAGTCTCGGTGACGAGCTCGGGTTCGACCAATCGCTAACTAATCAAGATCCTAGTAGGAGACGATCAGTTAGTTTTAAGAATGGCGCCCCTAATGTTCTGGTAGACACTCCCAATAGAAGTGGTACTAAACAAGAGGTAGGTTTTGTTATTATTAGTTTTTAGTATATATATATATATATATATATATATATATATATATATATATATATATATATATATATATATATATATATATATATATATATATATATATATATATATATATATATATATATATATATATATATATATATATATATATATATATATATATATATACATATACATATATATATATATATATATATATATATATATATATATATATATATATATATATATATATATATATATATATATATATATATATATATATATATATATATATTAAACTACTTATACGTATTTAAGTAAGCGGTGCTTATTTGGAAGTAAATTAGACACAAGTCACGCTGCGACTATGTTTCTTCTACAGCGTCATGGACAGTACTATATTATATTTTCTATACAATTATTTCAAGAACTGTATATGTGATTTAGACACTGTTATATTTTTATTTCTCAAATGAGCATCGAAGCCGTTATCATATTGTATATTATAGTAAATAAGAACAAAGACATAACACTCTTAAAAATTGTATGTATAATGTGAGACATTTACATATTGTTTTTTTTATTTTAATATATAAAAAAAAATTTATATATCATCTAATAAAGGCTCATTTTCATACAAAATGTTACATATATACATTAAATATATTAATGTTCACTAAGCTGTACAAATAAATTTTACAAAACGTGTGAACTAAATGATAAAAGAAACTACTTGTTTATATAATTAATTTGGTTATTGTTTAACTTTACACAAGAAAATTATATAACTTTTCTTGGTGTATATGCAAATTAAAAAAAATTAAACTGATTTTAAACAGATTTAAGATATAATATGTGCAATTTATATTATATTGTGTTTTAATTACTGCAAAGTTCATAGTATTACATTATCGCAATTACATATATTTAGTTGTAGTGTATATATACAATATGTAGTTATAAATAATGACAAAACTATTACATTTAATAACAGTTTAAAAACGCAAAAACATTTGTAACAGAAACAATTATTTCCAGTACAAAATTATAATATTAAAATTTATTCGATTTACAGAAACGAGCCAAGCAAAATCGTATCATGATGAGACCAATGCCAACTGTAGGTCGTCCAAACCCAGCCGCTATGGACAAGCTCTCTTCATTACACAGAGTTTCTACCATACCCGGTCCTGGTCCCACTATCGAAACTAAATTTAAGCCTGCTATCACCATGGCGAAGCCTATGCCCATGGGGGTACCTCCCTTTAAACCCTTGCCTCCAAAGGAAGAAACACTGAAAGTTTTGCCTCTAGCCTCCCAACCTATAGGATATCCAAGTGAGAAATCATCTGATAACGTATCACGCATGGTATCACATATGACAGCATCATATCACAAACCATCGCTCAGTCCATTCGTTCCTATGCCATCACAAGCTATATCAATAATAACTGCCCCAACATTAAGAAATCCCAATAATCCAAATGCCAACAAATTTTTAGATTCCGTTCCCCATCGTGTCCACGATTTGGCCGTTTATGGTAATACAAAGAAAAATGACGATTACAACAGTATAAGTGGTTACAGCGACGATGTAACTCTGCAACTTAACAAAGAAGACATAAATGCCAAAATAGCTGAGATAGCAAAAGCTGGCAACATTTCAATGGAGGCGGTGGAAGCGGCAATAATGTTGAGACAACAACAGTTGTTGAGTAAATACGCGAACATACCAATGCCAACAACAACAACAACAACCACGACAACAACAACAGAAACAGTGTTGCAATTGGAACCGGAACCTGAGATAATCGTGGCACCGGTACCGCAAAAACCAAAGAGGTATGTTTTTGTTACTTATTTACTAATTTTTCTATATTTTCTTTTCAGTGAACTGTTTTTATTTACTTTTTTTTGGTCTTCACAGTTTATCCCGCACATAGCAGGGTAGGCAGAAGGAACTGCAGGAACCATGAGAACCTAGTGTTAAGACACTTCGTTGTGTAGTCCCCTACTTTTTCCGTCCCCGCTTTCCGCATTTTCGAGGCATTGCGTGTTGAGTAGCGGTACTCAACGCCGCGCTTTGCCTAGTTTCCAGAACGAAAAAAATAGAAATAGAAAAATCCAAAATAGAGGAAAAGATTTCCTCATGGGAATCGAACCCACAAACCGTCGCGTTTACAGGCAGACGCTTACCACTGCGCCACGACGGTCCTTCATTATTTACTTAAGCCTTATATAATATTAGCGGACATATTCTATTCCAGTTACATTGTATTATGTCATAAATACATACAGACATACAATCTCACAGTCGGGTAACGTTATAGTGATTTTTACGATCTTTTTTTGTATTAATAATTAAATATGTCATATATTTTTTTAATCTGTTCCCTTTAACTGGTCTTATTAAAGAGTTTTGAAGAGTTTTATTTGGTTATATTTTAGATTTTCAGAGAAACTTTGTAAGCAGTCAAGTCTAGTATTCTATTATCATTTTTGTTTTGTTTCTTCAAAGTTTATTTTAATATATATTTGTATCTTTTCCAGAAACCCAACACAAGGTAAAGTAATGAACGCACCACGCGAGTACTACCCGGTAGGTTACGAGAAGAACTTTGACGATCATTTCCAGTCTAAAGTAGATCTTCCAGATACAACATTCCATTGTGGGGACCAGAAATATTTTCCCGGATTGTATGGGGACCAGAGTTTGGGATGTATGGTAAGTTTGAAAAAAATAAAATAATTAAAGAAAACGTATAAAAATTTCATATGTTTTCATTAAGTATTTTTTATATCATCAGTGTAATTAATACTTTTAAAATCATAAAAAAATTGGGGACTTTAGTTTACTTATATTATATTGAAGTTTAGATAATCGTTGATTACTTTCTTTTATATTTTTTATTAGAGTAACATAAAGCATATAAGAATCACTAAAAGACTTAAAAACGTAATATAGCGTAAGAAAAAGCATAGTGAAGCTGCTTCTTTCTTCAGCGCGTCACTAACAAGATAAATTCAAATTCAAATAATTTTATTCAAAATGGGAATACATGATTCATTTTTTGAACGTCAAAAACACTGCCACCGGTTCGCTAAAGTTAATACCGCAGACCGGAGAAGAACCGGCGCAAGAAATTCAGCGGGACTTTTTTTATACAAATAGATATATCTAAAAAAAATATTAAACTAAAAAACGTGTTAAGAATTCTATTTATTCTCCCACAGCGGGATATAGCGTGAAGATTACATCTAAAAAAATAAAAATATTTGGAACTGGATGAGTAAACTACTCATATACGTTATGTATATTATCAAAGTAAAGTTTATAGGTACAATTGTTGATTATTCTTTATTATATTTGTTCATAGAATAACACATAACATTAACCATATATTAATTACTAAAAGACTTTGAAACATGATATAGTCTAAGCAAAAAGCAGTTTCACTCTTATTCAAAGTGTTATAAGAAGACAAATAGATATATCTTAAAAATGGTAAACAAAAAAAATGAGGACCGTCGTGGCGCAGAGGCGCAACGTCTGCCTGTAAGGCGACGGTTTCTGGGTTCGATCCCCAGTCGGAGAAGATGGATTTTTCTATTTCCATTTTCTTCGCTCTGGCAAACTAGGCAAAGCGCGGCGTTGAGTTGCGCCACTCAACACAGAATGACTCGAAAAAAGGCGGAAGCGTGGAAGGAGAAAGCAGGGACGAAGCTGAAAAAAACGTGTAAAAATTCAATTTATCAGCGGGGTATCCAAACTAAAAAACGTGCTAAAAGCTCTATTTAGCGGGATAAAGCGTGAAGTTTAAAAACCAATTAAATTTCAGGTGTTCCACGTCTGTGCCCTAACAGACGACGGGTTGGTTATGAAATCATTTCTCTGCCCCGAATCGACTTTGTTCGATCAAACCATATTGAAGTGTAATTGGTGGTTTTACGTGGACTGCGCTAGTTCTCCTTCATTGTATGACACCAATATACCCGTGTCCAAGAGTTACCAGCTAATGAAGGCTTTGACTTTCTTCTCGTCTTACAAAAAGGCTGAGGAAGGTAAGTTCAATAGTTTAAATATATGTTTTAATCTAGAATTACGTGAAATGTAGAGCTGAATATTAAAAAAGTAATGTATAAGCATTTTATATTATGTTTACATTTTGATTGATTCTATCCTTTTGAATTACACGATAATTTATATATAATAAATTATCGTGTTATAAATATCATAGTAAACATTTTTGAACAATTTTAAGAATTTAGATGATTTTTTTTGTTAAAATTGACTAAACGACTTTGACAATATTAATTAACTATCACTGCACAGCGCGATAGCATTCGAATGTAACGTGACGATTGTGAGTTAGATTCCTACTTAGGGAAATTGATTTATTTTCATTTTCTTTGTCCTGGCGAAAAGACAATGGCGTATATTTGAATCTAAACTGCAATTATTTTGCTTTAGAACAATTGCTATAAAATGCCGGTTTGTGGGTTTGATTTCCACTCAGGGAAGGTGGATTTTTCTATTTCCATTTTCTTCGCTCTGGAAACTAGCGCGGCGTTGAGTTCCCCCACTCAACACGTATTGCCTTTAAAAAGGCGGAAGGCGGAGACAGAGAAAGCAGGGACAAGCAACGGAATGTTTTAACACTAAGTGCCTGCAGTTCCCTCTGCCTACTCTGCCATGTGCAGGATAAAGAGTGAAGACATAATATGTTGTTTACCTTTAGATTTCGTCAAATCGTGACGAAATGGAGTTACTTTCAAAATATAAAAAACGTACTTAACACTAAGATAAATGTATATTTCTGTATAATCATAGTTACATAATTTCCAGGACAACAATCAAATCCAGAAGACGTTGACGGTATCAAAGAAGCTATAACCATACTAGAAAACCAAGACACAAAACCGGCAGCTAATGATAACGTAGAAATCATTACATCATTACCTATAATCGACGAAAGACATAACAGTAACAATATAAATAACAACAAAAATAATGATTATCCAAACGTAGCCCCAGTATATCGTGGCACGAGACAATTTAATAACGCTACGGAAAGAAATAGACAAAAACCGACCAAAAATAATGAAAATTTCAAATTAATACAAGTTAACGCCGACATCAACTTCAATAATACCAAAGATGAGAACAAAAGCGACGAAAGGAAACGACGAAGATTGTTATCAAGAAACCATTATTCTACAACTAAACCTACAACAACTACTACAACAACTACTATTTCCACTACAAGCAGTACAACTACAGTTGAAGTAACATCAGAAGCTAAACCTATCATAGAATTATTAAAACAAGAAATGAAACCTATAGAAGATGAAAAACAAGAAAAATTAACAGATCAATTAGAAAATATCGACCAAATGGATCCAACAATATTGAAAGAAGCCGAAAACTCACCGCCCGTTAAAAGATTTTACAGATCAAGCGCCGAAACGAGAAACGACAAAGAAATAAAAATAATAAACAACGAAAAAGTGCATATAGTGCGACCGATTGCACAATCTTCTAATATTCTAGAAGTGCCGCAAATTTTTGATACTTTAAGACCTTACAGTTCAAGATTTAAGAAGGAAGCTATAACTATTGTTGTTCCTACGAAATATAGTCGAGACAGATCGTAGTAGTAATAAATGGATGTAGTCAAAATAAGATTAGTTTTTTTTTTCAGTATCAATAGTTCGGTTACGGATATTTTTGTTGTACGGTTGATTGAGAACGGGATACTTTGCGGTTGTTTTGTTGAGTTCGGTTGTTATGTTGAGATAATTTATTGGTAGATGTTATATGTAATTTTTTTCTTTTGTGTTTATGAGAAAACAGTATTTGTAATAAAAATATTTTGAACGGACTAAAATTTTAAAAAAAGTTAAATAATACTGAAGAAAACTATAATTTTATATTTTAGTATGGTTGTGGATTTGATTTACTACGTGAGATATTATTATTTTTTAGTTACTCGCTTTAATCAGTATATTAATCAATCAATCAAGAGGATAAATGGTGGACGGAATATACAGATTCTAGGCTTTATATATACAAAAAAAAACATTTATATATACAAAAATAAGTAATAAAAGTCATCAAAAACATATCTTTTTATCATATAAAAATATATATTTTTAATTAATTTATGAGATAACAAAATATATATCTCAACATAACAACCGAAAATGACAAAGATAAACCGAAGAACCTCATTCAACCGAAACAACCAAACTAATGATACTTCGTGTCATACGGCGGGAGTTGTTAACTTATTTATTTACACGTTGAGTTTTATATCGACGGTCGGGAAAGAGGCCTAACTTATACATTTTATATATATAATAAATAATATAAAAAAATAATATAATATATGCTTAGATGGATTTTTTTCTTGAAAAAAAATTCCTAGAAAGAGTGTAAAAAAGATGTGAATTATTTGTCTTATTATCATTTATAACGGAAATAATGATTTATTTGGAGAAACTATATATAGTATTATATATGTTTATACAATTTTGACAAATAAGTTAGGCCTCTTTACTTCAGTCTCATGTAAGAATATTTGCTCAATAGCTCTAGTTGAATCAGTCAAGTGATATTACGGTGTATGTTTTAGTTTAGAAATAAAATTGTTTCTTAATGCATGTGTTTCACTTCCCATTCTTATACTTACATATTTTACAATACATACATACATATATTTTATTTATAAACGCTTCGTTTCGCTCCCCATAAATTAGGATAGGTATATTTATAAATGAATGAATTCGTACACTTCATATTTTTTTATGAAGTCCAGCTAGCTACATTAAAATTCAGAAAAAAAAAATAAAGAACAATAATAAAAAACTAAAAAATGCGCCAATTAAATCCAAGTACGAGTCATAAATATATAGAATGGTATAAAATTTTGAACGCACCGGGATTCAAACCTACGACTGTTTATTTACCAACTAAACACTCTAACCATATATATATTACGGTCACGCATTAATTTTAAACGCTTGCAACAATTACAACATATATATGTTGTCAATATGTATATGCATATTAAAAACATAGAAATAAACACACACAAAAAATACAAATAAATATTTATTTCTTTTTCCGTAGACATGCACAAAATTTCTCGCACAGTATGGGCCCCACAGCTATCATGCCGGCCGCCACCAGCGCGGTGCAAGCGGACAGACAAATCATTGTGCACTGTCTTTTGTTATATATAATAAATTATAAACATTAAAATGCCTTCAACGAGTAGTATCTGTAACAAAATGTTAAACAACATTTATTAATAGATATTTAAACCCGGTTTCACTACTAGCTGATAATGTTCCAGATAGGAAATATGTTAGTTATCTGAGAGATAAAGAACAAATGTTTAGATGATTTCACAAGTCTCAGACAATATTATCTAGCGGATACACAGACCTGTGTAAACTATCAACCTTTACCTGGTAGATATCATTAACTAAAAGCTAACTATGTTTTTAATTTTTATATAAAATAAAATAGAAGATTATATGAGTTTATCGTATCGTATTACAGTTTAACAGCATTTGATTGAAAACATAAGTTCCTGGGTACGATTCTGTATATGATATATACAACTTATCTTCCCGTTTTTCGTCTAAATTAAGGTGACTAGTAGAAAATTGGGTACATCTTACCATCTTTTAAAAAATATATAAATTATATATTCATATAGGGCATTCCTACTAGGGCATTCTCTAATCAGGACATTTGGCGAGTAATGTAGCAAAGTTTCAGAGTAAAATAGGGCGTGCAGATAATTAGCTTTAGGGTGTCAATACTATTTTAATGAAATAGAAATTTCGACTTTCCGGTTACGAATTCTGATTTTACTGGTAAACATTTTTGTATTTCAAACAACTAAATATTACTATCAACATAGTTTTAAAGTTACACAATAAATTATAGAGATAACTTTTAATTATGTTAGTTCACGCGTTAACCCGCATATAATTAAAATATCCCGCCAGAGTGAGGGATCTAACCATCACAGTTAGTCACGATAAAGTGAGTACTTTTTTGGTTTCAGAGCATAATTATTCAAAGCATTTTTTTTATGACTTCAACCTTCATTCCGCACATAGCAGGAATCGAAGGAAACGTACAAACTTAGTGTTAAAAGACTCCATTCTCCACTTTTCGTCGTTACGAAGCATTGCGCGTTGAGTGGCGATACTAAACGCCGCGTTTTGCCTAGTTACCAGAGCGAAGAAAATAGAAATGAAAAAATCTTTCCCTCATAGGAGTCGAACCCACATACCGTCGCATTTACAAGCAGACGCTACGCCTCTGCGCTACAACGGTCCTTTGTTATAAAATTCCACAACTTACACAAAATCACTTCAGTAGATATATATTATATGTCACTAGGGCACTAGTAGGGCATCCCACAATCAGGACATATGGGCACAGTAGGGCACGCGCATTTACGGACACAAAGTCCCCGGGTACAGTAGGGCACGCAGATAATGAGCGTTGCAGTTGTTATCAGACTTAGTAGTGATATACAAATCATATGACTTGTAAACTGATGGGATTGAACCTGTAACGAATGACAAAAAATAAAAAATATATATACGAAAAGATGTTTTTAAGTTACATTAAAATATAATATATTTTTCTACGAGTAAAATCAACTTCAAACATGGCATTGTGGTTCAAGTTACAGACACTGTCTCACAGTGATATTGACAAGTATAGGTACTCGTTGTCTTAGTTCTACATTTGTCAGTAGTTAATAGATAATATCTGATAGATAGATAGATAGATATTTATCAGATATAAATGATTTTAGTTTTTTGTAGGTACAAAAAAGGGCTACTCAACTAATTTATCAAGCAAAACCTTCTACTCTATACTCTAGGCTTATTGCTAATTAGTGAGGAAGATATAAAAAATGCAGAAATACATATAACGAAACTCTTAATATGTATAGCACTATTCATTTATAGCATTTTTGCTATAATATTACAGTAGGTACTTTATGTCAATAAATAAGTAAATTAAATTCCTTACATTATCTGAAACAAAAGCTTTATACTTAAACTTTTTGTCAAAAATAATGTATTTCTTGTTTCTTTTTAAAGAGAAATTTTCAAAAGTTTTTTATGCTAAAAATAAAAGTGAGATTCTCGCCAAAGGTGAAAGATAATGGAAGCGATGTGACGAAATACCAGCGTTTATGTTAATTGCTTAGAATATTTAAATTAAGTGAAAGTTTCAATTTATTATTTTACATATATATGATGATAAACATAGTAAATTTGATTCATTCCAAGACAATTTGAACGCAAAGTCAGCTTTACGATATATTAAACCCATCAAAAAGTGAAACGAAAGAAGGAAGTTATATTTATATATATTCATATGTTAAGTATATGTTAATATGTTATAGATAATGATATTTTTAAGTCTCCTTTCTTACACTTTGGATAAAAGAACTTTAACTATATAATAGAACCGCTATATGTACTTACGTATTATTCTGATTTCGTGCCCAGAAGAGTGCCCAGTCTATTTCACAGTTTCAAATGCCAAACGACAATCCTGACAACAGAATTATCCTGGCGCAGTTCCACAGTAATTTAATACTCATGATTACTTTAAATTCATATAAATATTACGCTCAAAATTTTATCACTTTGTCAAATTTGACGTTTGCGCACATAGCACTTTTTCTTTTCGTTGCATTTCTAAATTTAAAATTTACTTGACGTCTGTCAAAATGGGTAAATATAAAAATATATAAACTTTTTCACAAATGAAACCCTTTACTCGTAAGCCAGTGTGGGTAGAAACAACCTACGTCTAGGTCCTGATGTTTTGTTCTGAAAATGCCGCGTGGAACACGTAATAAATTATGGAATTCGACGCCGCAGTTATCTAAAGAGAGTAGAAAAATGAAAATATTGACAGCCACACGTGGAAATCAAACTTATGATCAACACAGTTGCAATCTATCGCTACCTCACTGCGTTACGATGGTCCTAATGTATCTCGACAATATTTAAAGAATTATTGATAATTAATATCTCTTTAGACTACATATTGTTTCGTTTAAGTAATTATTACTTTCAGTAGTCATCATAAACAATGTTTAATTTCTTTGTTAGATAACGTCAAAAATTGTAAACATGTTAGAAATAATATTGTTATAATATTTTATTTTAAATTTAAAAGCATCTGTTAAATGTCACCAATTACAACTATTTATTACGAGAACACTTGACATTGTTTTCAAGTTAAATATTTTGTGATTGGCAATTGTTTTGTAGGCAAAACACGTGAACTAACAGACAAATCCTTAATAAACTTGTAATAATACGGAAGCACTTGAATATTTCAATTTTATATAATAAAGAAAAAAAACACAATATTAGAAAAATAATTTATTAAATATATTACATATACTAAAACAGTTAATTTTGAAACTTATCTAATCAAGAGCAACACGAGCTTCGACATGGCGAGGACGACTTAGCTCTACACTTAGATTTAAGACATCTCTCTAATAATAAAGGGCCGCATGATATACAGGCGGCCGCAAAAAAAGCTGTTGCAAAAGACAGGCATATGAACATGTTAGAAAGAATCAAAATACAATTTCTATTTTCTAAGGCATTTGATGAATTTTTGCATTTCAAACTGACGGTAGCAGACTGGAACGCAAGCGAGTAGTGTGGCGGACGCAATGAAGGCGTAAAGTGACAGGCAAATCATCTTTTATAATTCTCCACACTTGGCGTAACTTGACGTTTCCAGATAAACGATGTTCCTGGAAAATATATATTACAATTAATATGGAAAATGCATACGTCACTATGGATGAAGATTGCGGGTTTTGCTGAGTCTTTCACTTTACGTACCGTTAAGTAGCGAAACTTAACTGCTGCTGGGGAAACGAGACTAATTTGTTTTCCTTAAGTGAGAATCGAACCCATAACAGTCACGCTTAACTTCAGATGCAGCCACGAAGTAATATAGTTTTCAACATTCAATATTTTTAATAATTACCATTTATATGTGAAAAAACATTTTTTCTAGCGTATAATAGCTCCAGCTGCCTTTTGCGTCCTTTTAGCTCTCCAGAAAATAATATGAGCAATATTCCGTGGAAATACTTTTGCTAAGTATTTATTAATAATATATTAATCAATAATGCAACGTACCTCTAAAAATTGTTTTTTAAAATCATATTTCCTTGAAATTCTCCAAATTTAAACTTTGTAATTTTACATAAATCGTGACACCACGACAATAGGACAGTGACAAACTAACTGTCATAAATATTTAAAAGAAGCTTTTCTTCTTTTACCAACATTCAATAGCCAGAATCAAATAAACTTAATATATAGTACTTTGAATAGCAAATTTAAATATTTTTTTATTGTAATTTCATACCTCATTGTACTTGATTTTTTTAAAATCTTATATTAGAAGCATTTTGCTTAATTGTTCTTGTTGCATAGATAAAGATCTCTAGCACTTTCTTAAATAAATTCTGTTATACTAATTATTTTCAATTTGGAACATGTCACCGATCACTTCATGTCACTGAAGTAGTGTCATCAGATAGTGATTTGTTATCAAATTTACAAAATATTTCTTTATTACTATTTTACGAAAATATCACTTATGTAGGAGAATAAGGAGGAGAGGAGAAGGAGAATTTCAGGCAATACAATATTGCCGATAAATGCACGTCAGGAGAAAAGGTTCACAAATGAAATTTTGGACGTTACTTTTTGTGACGCTTCTCGTGTCAGTGCAAGGATACCCAACAATACAAAAATCATCTGAAAATAATGTGCCTGACCCTAAGAGACAAGACAATAAAGTTAGAGAAACACCTCGCGATTGTAAAGCCAAGTGCGCGTCAAGTATAGCTCAGAAAGCTGCAGCAGAAGCTAAAGCTGCTCAAGCTGCCCAAAACGCTGCAGGAGCTCAGGCAGCTCATATGGTAATATTTATAACTTTTTTATTAATTTTGTAATAAATAATATTTTATAACAAGACAAATTTATATTAAAACACATTAAATTATTAGTTAGTTTTATTGTATTACAGGTTAAAACTCAATTAGCAGAAAAGGCGCTTCAAGCGGCTAAAGCAGCTGAAGCGGCTCTAGCAGGTAAACAAGCTGTCGTCGAGCAACTTCAACAAGAAGTAAAGGAGGCGGAGGCTGTCGTCGCAGAGAATACTGCAGCAGTGCATCAGCAACAAGCAGCTGTTAACGCTGCAGTGCAAGCTGCTCAGCAAGCTACTGCACAGGTAAGTATCCATCACTCATTTCAAAAAAAAAAATTAATTTGTGTAATTTTTTTGAAAATTTATCTATATATATAATTTTGAAATCCTTAAATATATAAAATAATATATTTCTTATTATATAATATTCTTCATCATTTTCTTACAGCATAAAATTATGATGCAGTCTGTGCAACTCTCAGCCCAGTTGGAAAAAGCAACCCACTGTGTGTTAGAGAAAGTTAAATATGGTTTGCAAGAAAAGTGTCACAATCTAGCTGAATCTAGATCAAGACTAGCTCACCTTCAGCACAAGTTGCAGTGTGCTTGTGCAGAATGTGCAGCTACAAAGCAAGCTGCACACACAGCGTGCTGAAGCTGCAAGAGCGGCCTGTGGCAACGCAAGGAAGAGAAGAAGATTACCGAGAGGAAGTGTTATTGATAAAAAAAGAGCTAAGCTCAAAGTTGACAACGAAAAACACAGATGAAACTTTTGCACGAAGTTTTGCTAAAAGTAATATAAAGTCAAAATATGAAGCAAATGAAACCCACCGGCAATGTCATTTTTACGATGTAAGCGGTATAAGAAATGTTAGCGTTTTAGAATAATACTGTATACTGTGTTTTTTAGATTTATTAAGACTTGTTGATAGTAAGACTTTTATTATTTTAAGCTTCTGATTCGTATAGTTGATAGACGTTTATTTATAGATTTTTAAAAATTTTAACATCGAAACTTTTGCGAACAGATTTTGCTCTTTTAGTTTAATTATTGTTATGCGGCTTAACTTGATTTTGGTCTTAATTTTTAAGTTTTCTAAATTATTGGTTACAGTTATTAAATAATACATAAACATTTCTGATTTTTATTTACTTTATTACCTGAAAATTACAAATATCGACGAATGATGAAATATTGATTCCAATTAATAGAATTGTGCTTTTTCTAAGATAACAATCATTCATTAAAGCAAAATTGTATAGAAGAACTGATAAGTTTTGTACCGATGGAATAAGAATAGTAAAAATAAATAACTACATGCAAATTAAAGCTATATAATATTTTTTTTGTAGCTTCACGCTTTATCTCGCACTTGGCAGGATAGGTAGAGGGAACTGCAGGGACCGTGGGAACCTAGTGTTAAGATACTCCGTTGCTTAGTCCCTGCTTTTGGGACGGAGCTTTTCTATACAATTTAAATATAATAATTATTATTTATCTACTATACTGAATGCATCGTTAAGGTTTTGGGGACTAAAAGCTACGTTGCTATGTTTATAGTTGACATAAGGTGAAATAGTTGCTGATATAGCAATATCAGGATCTATAAATCCTTTTGAAGGTAAGAAGTCATCGTCCTCTGATTGCAGAGAAACAGTCTGTTGGTATTTAGGTACAAATCGAGCTGGAGGTTCTGCGTATCGTCCTCCAACCAATACTTCATCATCAAGCTCAGGTTCAGGTGTCGGTTTCCGTCTACGAGAGTTAAATTTTGTCGTTTCACTCAAGTAATACGGTCTTCTCTTTCTTTCCATCGGTTCTTCATCAAGAGTCTCGCTATGCATTTCATGATGAGAGAAAGAATTAACGTCGAAATCTTCGCGGACATCAAATGGCTCAGGTCTAGCATAAAAAGGTCGTTTATTAGAAAACGCAACGTTGTTATCGTAGTTTTGCTCTTGGAATTTTTGCCAGGGTCTGAAGCTTTGATCTATATTCGTATCCAAATTGTCAAAACTAGATGGATCTGAATAAGAAGGCGGGGAGAATTGATCTGGAATATACGGGTCGAATACGTCTCCGTTTATCGGGGAACCATAAGAATCGAGCGGTGGTTCCCCAAAGTGCTTTTTCGGTGAATAATCGATAGGCTCGTCTGTGGGAGGTTCTCCAAAACTTGTAGGTTCGTGAGAGTAATAGCTAAGCGGCATTTTTTTAGGCGGACCGTACACTGACTTATATTTCATATGTGAAGGACTATATTTCGGTTTAGTTAGGCGTCTTTTGTAACTAGGCGACGCATATTTCGGTTTTGTGTTACCTTTATATTTTTTTATAGGTTTTCTAGATTTAGTTCTATAGTGAATAGGTGGGCCGTACTTTGGTTTTGGGCTTTTATATCTTTGTTTTGATATCCTCCTGTAAATTATTTTCGGTCTATGTTTGTATACTGGTTCTATTGGATAGCTTTCTATATATATTGTATCTCTTTTCGATATTCTTTTATCTGATTTCAACGGAAGTAAGCCTTGTGTACGATCATCAGCATAAGATAAATATGACGTAGCGATTGTTATCTGAAATAAAGAAAATTTAAAATTAATCTCAATAATACAAAATGATCAAGTGCATCTTGCATTCTCACGTGCAGAGTTCCGTGGCAGCAAATTACAATATAGAAGCGTTTGAAGTTCGTTACAACTTTGACCGATATATAATAATAGTGTATTTTTTTATTTATATACCTAGTGCCTAGACGGATGGATTTAGATTTAATCTCTGTTGGGGGTGCACATTTTACCATTTTGGAAGTGTTGCGTAAATTAGTTAAGAAAAAATTATATAAGAAGACTCAAAGTGATGTTTGAAGATCTGTCCATAAATACCCTATACGTATAGAGCTTGAAGAAATAAAGATAATATTTTTTTTGTTTTATTTACCAACTATACAGTTGACTGTACAGTTCTTATAGTTTTAGAAAACAGTGATTGCAAAGTGTCCGAATTCCTGTACGGTATTTTCAAATTTGGCTATAAAATCCAAAAAATGCAAGGCAAATTGAAAGAGAGAATATTACTTTAAAAGCGCAGAGAAAATCCAGAGATCTTACTCAGAGAATGAGACTTAACTTAATTTTGATAACAAACAAAATAAGGGTATTATTTAGAAAATAGTTCAAAATCTCTAGTTCGGAGCTTCAGTAGTGATGGATCACTACAACATATTGCCTCACATCTGAAAATACTAGTTTACTAGAAAACTTCTTACTTTCTTTATTAGAAAAGAAGTCTACTAGTAAATTGTGAAGAAATGTCTTTGTAAAAAACTTAAAACTTTCTCCACAATTATTTGCATAGGCATGTATCTCATAAACATGTCATATATATTAACATACAAAAAGATGTTGATATATTTTCCGTTGCCCCGATTTGCATTTGAGCGTTCAAGCTTTCTCATATTGTGAGTGTCCCTCAGGGGTCTTAGGTCTAGGTTGAATACCGTTCGCTGTCAGAATAATAATTATCTTTCTATTCTTAAAACAAAATGTAATACATATATATATATATATATATATATATATATATATATATATATATATATATATATATATATATATATATATATATATATATATATATATATATATATATATATATATATATATATATATATATATATATATATATATATATATATATATATATATATATATATATATATATATATATATATATATATATATATATATATATATATATATTACTTGTAGAATAAATTAAGTTTTATTTAATACATGTAATATATGACACAAAAATCATTTTTAATATACCATGGTAGGCATAGGTTACTACTGAAAGTTTATTATATATGCTATGCTTTCGCTTAAACCCGTGCAGCAACAGCTGTAAGTGAATTTAGCTATATATATTCTGTAGAAAAACATAAAAGGGAAGGAAAAGGGGACAATAAAGTGTCATCTATTGTAATGACAATAATCATGTTCATGTTGTTTCAATACAGATTAGTTAACGTTATAATACTTTTGGTCGGAGAATGTTATAACAAGTAAGTATAATATTTCTCAAATTGAGACAATTGATTGGTTTGGCATTAGATTTCACTTAATAGTGGATACTCGGCGTATCAAATACATTTTTATCTTAAAATGAACTTTTTATTATCAATATATATTTGAATACGTCGGTAAAAAGATTTAATTTCACAGTTTACGAGGCGAAAGAGGTATGAAGGAATCGTAGCTTTGTCGCTAGCTCTAGTTACCCCGGTACAAAATTCATGTTTCTTAATAATTTTTCTGCTATTTTTACTTTATTAAAGATATGGCTGAGATGTAGAGATCGATGTATTATATAATTATTAGTTTTGCAAATGAAACTTGAAAATATAATTATTATTTTAAATAAAACTACTTAAATGTAATATTCGCGAATTCCGGACACTTTGCATTAGTGTACCCGCGACCACGAACTAAGTCGGAAATCCAATCGGAAGTCGGAAGTCCAATCTAGCGTTATTCTCTTTTTTTTTTAGCTTCACGCTTTATTTTGCATATGGCAGAGTTGGAAGAGGGAACCGCAGGAACCGTGGGAACGTCCCCTTATTTCCGCTTTCTTTGGAGGCATTGTGTGTTAAATGTAGGAACTCGACGTCGCTTTTGCCTAGATGCCAGAGTGAAGAAAACAGATATGAAATAATTCATTCTCACCAAATGGAAATCGAACTCACAAACCGTCTCGTTTATGCTCAGCGCCACAACTGTGCCTCTAGTCTAGTTAGACTGCCTAGTTTACTTAACATGATATATTTATATCAAGTTCACATTCTAAAATTTAAATAAATGTACAGTTAACAGTATAAAATTACTCTAGCTTAGCAAAGTAGCAACGCAAAAGCGTTTTAAAACAATCTAATGCTAATAAGAAAATTAAAATAAATGAATGAGGACCGTCGTGGCACAGAGGCGCAACGTGTGCCTGTCGCGCGACGGTTTCTGGGTTCGATCCCCAGTCGGAGAAGATGGAATTTTTCTATTTCCATTTTCTTCGCTCTGGCACACTAGGCAAAGCGCGGCGTTGAGTTCATGTCTCGAAAAAAGGCGGAAAGCGGGGGCGGAGAAAGCAGGGACTAAGTAACTGAGTGTCTTAACACTAGATTCCCACGGTCCCTGCAGTTCCCTCTGCCTACCCTGTCATGTGCAGGATAGAGCGTGAAGCTAAAAAAAATATTACTTTTTCATAACATCTTATTTAGTAGGCTTTAGCATGTTATAAAAATATTTATAAAGCTTTCGTATGTGGTAAACGAGACTTATTAAGTTATTTGCATCCACTATATATTTGTCATAGAGGTATACTTGTATATACTTACTACTAATTAACAATATTGTGTTTTGTAATCTATATAATCTGTATACAGTATATAAAATTCAGAATTATATTAAGAGTACCATTACCTATTACTTCGAAGTAGGTCAGTAGTAAAGCAAGTCATTGCCTTTAAAAATATGAAACAAACGTAATACTAGCGATATAACATAATGGTTGTGGGTTTAATTCCCATTTGGGGATATTTTTTATTTTTTGACTATATCAACCCACAAATAGCGTTGAGTTACGCTAATCTATGTGCAATGATTCGAAACTACGCTTCTCTATGCCATATATATAAATGTATATACAAAAGTTTTAAAAAAATAATATTCTTGTAGTATTGTATGTTAGTATCTTATTTCACACTCGCTCTAGATGATTGTGCCACTTTACACATGACTACGCAAGTAATAGACACATTTCCTTTTATTAACCGACTTCGTATAATAAGGTTAATGTTTTCTATTCATAATATTTTAATATAGGTTTTCATTAACAGGATTTCATTTATTGGGAACACCTACGACACTATATTTTTCATATTGAGTGGAGGGAACCTAGTACTAAGATACTTTGTTTTATAATTTCTGCCTGTTTTTCGAGATATAGCTTGTTACATCGCGGAACTTAACGCCGCGCTATGTCTCCTTAGTAGAGAAGGAAAATTAATTATTTTTCGCTAAATGGCAATGAAATCAATCTCATATTTGGATTCTTTCGGATTACATTGGATTCAAATACATGAATAATTTAACAAAATAAATCAATAACTGTCAAGCATAGTATTCGTGCACATGGTGTTCTCTACATATTTTTGGTATATTTATGATTGTAGGTATTTTGCTGTGACTTAAAAAAATATCCAATTTAAATTTACGCCAGTATCCATTCATTTAGTATGAAATGCACGACAAAAAAAAATTTATTTATTTTATTATTAATCAATTTTATTTTATTATTAAAATAATAAATAACTTTGTTCTGTTGTTTAAGCGTTATTCGACTGTGTTAAGCTTATGTTGTAAATTTTCACTTTTATTCAAATTTCACTTCAAAGAAATACAACTAACAATAGCTGGTAAAATTTGGTTTGCGGTCGTATTCACGTAATTTGTATAAAATAAACTACAGCTAATATGTCTCTAACGGATATTTTCTAAAATATACGTGTAAAAATTCTAATTCCTGGATTTTTCCCTTAAGTTACATTGTAAGTTCTATCTTTTTGACAGTCTTCATAACTCTAAGCAGCTCTAGGTTTTGATTATGCGCTACATATTTTGATTGGGTTGAGTTAGAAGTTTGACAGCTATCTATTTCTCTTTGTGATTTGGAGGAAATAGTCTTAGAGACACACATACATACAGACGTGCAACAGAATCATTCTATTAGAGCTTAATTATTCCGTTTGAAGCACGAAACCCTAAAAATACTTAACTTAAAATTAGCTAAATACTCTTCAGCTAACTTTGCCTTTACTTATAAGGCCATAAATCACACAAAAGACAAATTTTATGAGGCTGAGTCGTTTTTGACGTGACAACGTCTTAAATTAGGTTGCGGCTCGGAGTCACATATGAAAAAGGTAACGTAACGATGTGTCAACTGTCACCGAACTATGATCGATCCGCCGCGCGTATCACTTGACACATGTACAATGTTTTAGTAAACAACATATATTTTCTATAGTTAAAATTTGTGCAATTTATATTATAATTATTAATCATATCAATAAATATTCTACCGAGAAAAAGACGTTGTCACGTAAAATTTTCGCTCGTAAAACCCACTTTACAGGCAACCATTTTTTCATTCTTTATACATACGTATTTGCTTTTGTTTGTTTTTTGGCAAATTGCATTAAGTCTAACATTTTAACTTAGAAACTATTTAAAGAAATATAATTTATAATAACATGACTTTCACACTTACGTTACTTTCTAGAATAGATAAGGTATAGCTCTATATTAAAGCATAAAAGCATCGCAAAACAAAAATGATACAGTAATAAAACAAAATTTTACTTTTTAGAAAGTTAAATATTTCAAATTTTACTTTTTACGACTAAAATAGTATATATAGTCTACACAACGTGCGTCGTCGTAGTATACAAGACAATATTAAGTAAAAATAAGTTAAGCTCTACATATTAACCTGCATTTGCACAGTATTTTGATAGAGTCTTTTATAAAGACGCTTAGTTTATATAAAGTTTTATGAAGACATTTTCCAACCAACTTTTAAGCATTTCCTGCTCAGAGGCAGAACTTAGCCGTATATTGTCTAACCAAAGAAGGAAATCTTTTTTTTCCAAATTTTATTATCTTTATAATAAAATGTCTCCGTACGATTACCTATATTATGTATTATTACATAAAAAATCTTCTAGAAATTCGAAAAATTGAACTTTGAACTGGACATATATCTCAAAATACACAAAAATATTCGTAAAATGATAGGCTTTGAAATTGACATACTCGTTTAGGATTGCAACATAACAGAATAAAGCGAGAAGCTAAAAAAATAAGAATTGAACCCACGACCACTAATTTAGAAAAGCTATTTAATACCGAACTCCCTGTAACTTCATTCTTCAAACAATTCAACATAAAAGAAAACTATGTTATCAGTTTTTTATCACAGATATAGAAGAAAACAAAAAACGAACTTGAAAATATAAATCATGTGCGAACGCAGGTGAGTGCTGTCACTTGGGACTCATGAGGCACGCGACGATATTCATTGTACTGTTATTCATTTATATACTATATTTATTTGTTATAATTTGTTTTACAAGCTGTCGACGTTTGCGGGTTCGATTCTCATTTGGGGAAATGTATTTATTTATTTGCTCTTTTGATAAGAAAAAAACGTGGCGTTTGGAGTACACCAAATTGTTCGAGCGTGGAGGACGCAGTGTCTTAACACTAGCTTTCCTCTATGTACCATATATGCATGCATGCATCCGATTTTCACTTTTTGAGGCACTGCGTGTTAAGAACTCAACACCTCGCTTGAAAATGAAATAATTCATTCTCCTCAAATGAGAATCGAATCCGTTGAAGGTCGCGTTTATAGACAGAAGCTTCACCTCTGCGCTACAACGGGAAAAACGAGTTAAATCACCTATACTGTTAGAGTGAGAGTAAGGCAGGTTTAGGATTACTTAGTGTTTAGACACCAGAAAATTCTACTTTTAGACCTAGATTGATTAACTTTTATATACTTATAAGATCTAATTCCATTCTTGATTCTGATGACAACCCCTGGTGACAGAGAGGACAACGCTGACTTATTGACAAGCGATCTAAAGTATAATTATTTTCAAATATATTTTGGAATATAGTTGTTTCTATAAATTAGTGGCTTCCGCAAATGGATGAAAAATAAGGAAAATAAATAAATTTCAATAAAATAATAATAAAATTTAGTGTAGAATAAAAAGAAAACAATAATAATATTTATTTAACTGACTACTCCTTCAAGTAAAGACAGTTCTTTACAACTATCTACTTACTTATGTAAACAAAATTAAAATAATAAATATTAAAGTATTTCACTAGAATTTTGTACTAAAAATAATTATAATTTAATTAAAGTATTTGCTTTTAGTTCAGCTTAATTTTTTAAATTTATAATATCTTATTTAAGGAGAATTTAGTGTTGAGTCACTACTTCTTGTATTATATACTATATTAGCACATAACATGGCCAAATCATTTTATGATCAAATAGTTACTTACCATTACTAACAAATATACCGTCCCGTCCGTCCGCATTTTGTTATTTTCACAAATATTTAAAAAAATCACTGCAAAATAAGAAAATTAGAGTTTTAATTTAAATATTTAAATTTAAATAACGTAACGTTAACGTTTTAAACGTTTGACTCGCTTGAAAGTTAACGCGATAGTGCGGTGCGTGTTTCTAGATGCTCGGAGTGCGTTCATGTGTGAAAGAAGATGTAGAGATGCTATTACAATCATATATATGCATATATATATATATATATATATATATATATATATATATATATATATATATATATATATATATATATATATATATATATATATATATATATATATATATATATATATATATATATATATATATATATATATATATATATATATATATATATATATATATATATATATATATATATATATATATATATATATATATATATATATAT
Organism: Dione vanillae; assembly: GCA_037178615.1. NCBI lineage: Eukaryota > Metazoa > Arthropoda > Insecta > Lepidoptera > Nymphalidae > Dione > Dione vanillae. Next base: position 1,425,341 of record JAZFAU010000223.1, read on the forward strand.
ATATATATATATATATATATATATATATATATATATATATATATATATATATATATATATATATATATATATATATATATATATATATATATATATATAAATATATATACATATAAATATATATGTTTCACAAATTCCTTTATAAGCCACAAAAATGGAGTAACTGAGCTTATTATAATCTTTTTAAGGTCATTTTAAAATAATGATTTACAGTTTAACTTTTCTAAGAAAATCAGATAAAGACATAATAAAGATATGGAAAATAATTTTAATAAAACGAAAATCATTTTAACTAAGGTGGTTATAACACCTCTAAATCGAATATTTCACGGACTTCGCGTTCGCTCTCTCATCTCTGATTCTATTAATTATCGTCAAACAAAACAATATAAACCACAACTAAACATACATTTAATCCTACATACGTATAGTGATATATTTAGGTTGTTATCAGTTTAGATAATAAAGACAAGTGTATTATCAGGGACTTTTTCCGCGTGAACTATACCCTACAGTAATGTAATGCATTATTAGCCTACTATAGCCTTCCTCAATATATAAACTTTTGAACATAAAAAGAGCTTTTCAATATGAATCTACTAGTTCAGTTCTTGAGTTTAAAGAAAATGCGTTCAATAGAGAAACAAATCAATTCATTACCTTTATATTATTAGTACAAATCAAAAAGAATATTATATAACTTGCGATAGATTATTACGTGTAAAAGACTTCATTAATTAAATTCAATGTCGAGATTTGTCGTCCGAGTAGGAAATAAAAATATTAGTGGCATTAAATATAGTACATCAGCTCATATATATGTCCGTCGTGGTACATGTGTAGCGTCTGTCTATAAACGCGACGATTAATAAGTTCGATTCCCACTCGGGGAAGATGTATTTTTATTATTTAAAGTTTTTTTTGCTCTAGCAACTAGCAAAGCGCGGCCACTTAACACGCGATGCCTCAAAAAAAGTGAAAAGCTGGGAACGGAGTGTCTTAACACTAGATTCCGACGGTTCCTGCAGTTCTCTCTGCCTACCCTGCTATATGGGGGATGAAGCGTGAAGATAATAAAAATAAGTTATAATTTCTTGATACAACTTCGTAAGAAGTTATTTTTTAGGTCTTAGTCTTAAATGTAAATAGGGAGTAACTGTTAACTATTACATTAAAAACATTATAAATAATGCGTTAACCATCAGTTAAATTAACTAACAGATACATACGATGTTTTGTAATACTCGAAAGTTATATATGAAAAGCACTTTTGTTAAATAACGTCGTTTGTGTGGATTAGTGTTAATAGAACGATCTTATTGTGTAATTGAAATGTTTTGTATTCTAAAGTGGCTTAAGCGTAGGCTTAATCAATTCACCTTCAGTCAAATTTCCCAGACAAAAGAATAGTAGAATCCAATGCACTTTATAACTATTTCAATTTTCTGACTTTAAATCTAACTTGCAACTATCACGTTTAAAGTCCAACGAAAGCACTGCACTACAAAGGTCTCTACATAGTAATATTACGATATATTATCTTTATGCAAAAAAATTATAAGAAGTAAATATATTGACAGTTGCGTCTCAATATATTTTTGTAAATGTTATGTACGTTAAAAAGAATATTAAACGCCCATAACTAGATTGCAACGAGTTCGCAATACTTTCATGGGGCAGTGTGTACTCTTTTAAAATATTATCCCAGAAAACGTCCAACATTGCTCTATATCACAATATAAATGAATTTGAAAAGACGTTTGTATGTTAAAGGTTATTGCCTGAATAATGATTTTTTAAATGACGAGTGAATCGCGTTACAGGCAGACGTGGCACAGAGGCGCAACGTCTGCCTGTAACGCGACGGTTTCTGGGTTCGATCCCAAGTCAGAGAAGATGGATTTTTCTATTTCCATTTTCTTCGCTCTGGCAAAACTAGGCAAAGCGCGGCGTTGAGTTGAACACGCAATGCCTCGGAAAAGGCAGAAAGTGGGGACGGAGAAAGCAGGGACTAAGCAACGGAGTGTCTTAACACTAGGTTCGTGGGTCCCTGCAGTTCCCTCTGCCTACCCTGCCATGTGCGGGATAAAGCGTGAAGCTAAAAAAAAAAAAAAATTACAACACACCTTGGGAATGACATGCTCGCTCCAGTCTGTTTCTAACGTGTCATTGTAAAAATTAATAACTGTAAAATTCTATAACTATTTTAAAAAATAAATACCGCTAAGTTTTCTCAGGTCGAGACTTTAACTTTAGTGAACCGGTGGTAATGTTTTTGACGTTCAACTCATAGATTCTTATTTTGAATAACATTTTTGAATTTCAATTTACGCATAATTCATAAATATAAGTAGTTCTATTAATTTCTTTCAATAGTAAAAGTGGAAAAACAGGTTGATGTTACGAAAAAGAATTTCACATCGATTAAGTTTTAAAATTTTAATAATTAAAGCTTAAAGCTCGATTTGTTACGTGCGTCGATTCGACGAGCATTTTTAATTTGTTTATGGTCAATTATCTTGTAGGCTTTCGTCGCCACTTATGTTATTTGTAACGATTTCACACGGTCCCGTATGGTACGGCTTGTATAAAAATGTTTTTTTTTTATTTCAAATTCTATCCAGTATTTAGTAGGATAGACATATAATGACACTGACTCCTAGTACTAATGCAGTTTTCTCTTAAAGTTCGAGACATGTCATGCTAGTGTTGAGATGCTACGCTTTGTTATCAAAAAATCAGTAGAAAAACACTTGTATACATATACAACTTGTAAATTGTCTTAATATTTGTACATAAACTATCTTATAGTTGATTGACATGTCCATGGAAATATCCATTAGTTTTATATCTATTTATTTCTATATTTTCCAATTATAGAATAAAAAAGACAATATTTGGCGTTACTACGTCTATAACTAGAGAAGAAACTGCTTAGCATTCCATCGATTCATTTTGCGGGTGCCGGGCCCATCGCGTTGTAGGAAGAGGAGCTCCGATCAGCGCTTGGGACTTGCGACCCAAGTGTAGGTTTAAAGGGCCCCTTTAAAATGCATTAACGCTCACCTTCACTGTCCAGCTCCTCCCTACCTCCCTACCTAACTAAATTTTAAATGATTTATTATTGAGTATAAGCTTAGTATAGAATAACTAAATCGAAATCTCCAATTTGATATCCCGAAAGTTTCTTTATCTGTAGTTGTAATTTGTGGATTATGATTGATTCATAAAAACTTATCATTGATTTTTATTTCATTTCATTTTAAATATTTATTCCATAAATTAATAATTTAAGATGTAAAAATATTATTGACAAGCAAATAAAATATCTTCCTTACTTAACACAGCGCCATCTGTTGATAAGTAGAAAATATTCTTATAATGGTTTTACAACACACATGTAGATATGTATATAGAGTGTATTAGTTATTAAGCAACAATGTAGGTGGCAGCACTGTACCCAGTAAAAAGTGAAAATTTATTTATTTATAATGATTGTAACTTAAATATATTAATTTATTTCAATTTTTTACGGTAACATACAAAATATAAAAAGACAAGAAAAAGCTATATACTTTAAAAATGTGAAGAAATAATTCACAATTGTAGGTTTAAAGTTAAAATGTACCGTTTACTTCCATTTTCTGGGTTATTTTTTACCTAATTTGATTTTTTTCTACTAGTTCTAGAAATAGATATATAGATATTTTGTAAATGCTTTTGTCGATACATTTTTTGTAAAGACGTCAGATAAAGGCTTCGCATTTTCCTTATTTTTTTCCCGCTGTCTTTTCTTACGTAAAAATAAACGAGAATTTCTTTGAAAGGCGACGTGTTTGTGTTATATTTATTATAAACGGTACTCTTTATTTCACACTGCTGCTTAAATTACGAATATCTTTTTTTTTTTTTTTAGCTTTACGCTTTATCCCGCATTTATTACGAATATCTTATACCTATATATTATGTTACTTCGATTGTGTGTTCATTTAAAAACATTTATATTGTAAATTCACCACTGTAATTTTATATAATTATAATAATTTGGGGTGGGTCTAGCTATTTTATAAATGAAATGTTTTAGAAAATGAAAAAATAGTTATTTGATTTGTTGACAAAACTTTAAGATAATCCATTGTTACCTCACTCACTCAATACACAGGTGTGGCTGTAAGGGCGACCCTTAATTTCAATCATAGTATAACTAGCCTTTATAAACTTTTTTAAACTATAAAAGAAGTAAAGTTTTCTTTTTGTTTAGCTTCACGCTTTATTCTGCACATGGCAGAGTAGGCAGAAGGAACTGCAGGGACCGTGGGAACCTAGTGTTAAAACACTCCGTTGCTTAGTCCCTGCTTTCTCCATCCTCGCTTTCCGCCTTTTTCGAGGCATTGCGTCCCCGCTTTCCGCCTTTTTCGAGGTGTTGAGTGGCGGAACTCAATGCCGCGCTTTGCCTAGTTTGCCAGAGCGAAGAAAATGGAAATAGAAAAATCAATCTTCCCCGACTGGGGATTGAACCCAGAAACCGTCGCGTTACAGGCAGACCTCTGCGCCACGACGGTCCTCAGTAAAGTAAAGTTTTCAAAAATAAAAAAAAATATTTTTTCCAGCAAAACAACTAATTAAATTATTGTTCCAAAATAAAATACCACCTGTTAAGTGTGCACTGTACTGTCAGAGCGGGGCAGAGGTATATCTCTTTTTCTTTTAGTTATTTTTTGAATGAAAGGTGACAGAATGACAACATTTAATAGTATTTTTGTAGTACGTCACTCGTATTTAATGATGTCTACCTCACGGGTTACACAGCACGTACAAATATCGTGAAATGGTAAAAATGATGCTGCATCCAAACTATTTATAATTATTAAATAGTTTAATGTATATAGCCTTAAAAAAATTGCCCCTATAAGTAGTTTTGATAATGGCCGTCGTGTCAGATACAAGCTGTATAATGTAGAGAATTGAATTGAATTGAAATAAGAGATAAGCGACAAAAAGAATTAAAAAAAAAACACAAACATATCAGTGGCTTGAAAAAATTTATTTGATTTTCTTTTAATTACATAATTATGCTATAGTAAAATAAATACAAGAGACTGTCTCGATATTTTTACCTTAAAGATAATATCTATTAAATATTTAAGTTTAATCAAACAATACTTTATAATAGTTAAAGCGTCTAACCTAATTATTTATTTACAAATTCAAAAAATTTAAGTGTTTTTTTATTGTTTATAAATTTAAAAAACAGTGGTTTAAAATGTGGATATGCTTAATACTTCGTTGTATATAAAGCTAGGTCCAGAGGGAATTCTTTCATAGGTTTTCGTATAAAAAGTGCCTTATATGAGAATTGAACGTCCAAGGACCTAGTACGAGGAATTATTATAGTGTGTGTGTATTTAAAAACATTTTTGCACCTTATTGCTAAAATAGTTTAAGTTTATTAACAAATTTCAATGGAACTCATAGTGGAAGATAAATTCGCTTAATGACTCGATTTATTTATTATTTAAAAAAAATCTAATCGGTTAACCCGTATGTATGGACAATACAATATCTTAATATACAATGCGAAGACGAATTACGAAGAGCACTGTGATTTTAGTTATTTTTCATATATAATGATTATTATTAAAAAACAATATTTTATGATTCTATACTATTTTATAGTTCATTTATATAAAATTGTTTTTTTTACTATGACAAATATTCTATAAAAATTTTGAAAATTTTGACATATTTATTTTTAATGTACTTAATAACAAAATTATCTATTTCAATATTTATATAATATGTGATTGTAACATATATTTCCCAATACTGGATTTATTAGAAAACAAAATATTATTACAATTTGTCGTATTACCAATTATTTTAATTCAATTATATTCGATATGGAAACAAAAAAAAGACAAACAAAATTACAGTACAATTTTTATATTTTTTTTCATAAAAAAAAATGGTTGCCTGTAAAGTGGGTTTTACGGGCGAAAATTTTACGTGACAACGTCTTTTTCTCGGTAGAATATTTATTGATATGATTAATAATTATAATATAAATTGCACAAATTTTAACTATAGAAAATATATTTTGTTTACTAAAATATTGTACATGTGTCAAGTGATACGCGCGGCGGACCGATCATAGTTCGGTGACAGTTGACACATCGTTACGTTACCGGGCGTTACACTTTTTCATATGTGACTCCGAGCCGCAACCTAATTTAAGACGTTGTCACGTCAAATTCTCTCAATTTTACTATTATCATAATCAAGCTTTCATAGAAAAGTGCCCTTCGATTAATAAAACCTTATCTAAACTTATTACTAACGACGTCGGAAGATTGTTTCGACGCGGTGCCAGGCCAACCGCTCACTGAAGCACAATAGTATATATTAGTAGTACTCTTCTAGAAGTACTTCACTAAATGAACTGTATGAAAAGGCACGCAGTTGTGTATGTACAGGTGCTAGAACGCGTTGGCATGGCAGTGAGTATCGCCCCATATATATTAAACTTTCTTGAGTGAATTGGTAAAAATATATTGGTAAATATGCTTTTGTATACACAGTTTTACCATTTATGTGGTAAAATTGGACACGATGTGAGAATTTTTTTTCTTTGTAATAATTATAGAGTAAAATGGATTTGCAGAGATTTTATTTGAGAAGTTTAATTTAATTCTAAATTATTATTTTTATTAAAAGCTTAATACTTATAGGGCGACATTATAAAGTGTAATGCATGCTGTATATTATGTATACTACAATAATTGATATGTTTACTCTTTAGTCTAATTTAAAACAAATTCTTTTTTTTTTATATGAGCAAGTGAAGTAAAACAATTGATTTAACAGTACACACATATATTTATTTGATTTTGAAATAATTTTACCATATTATTTTAACATATATGGCAAAATCAAGCCTTTGAGTAGCATTGGCAAAGCAACTGGCTGTAGACGCAAAGGTTATCGGTTTAATAACATCTAAGGGGACGTTTTATTTTGAAAGTAAAGAGGACAAAGGGCTGTGTTATATTTACTCAACACGCAAAGACTAAGAAATGGGCGAAAATAAGGTAACACTAGGCAGAGAAGAGAGAATCTTCTAACCTTGCTTTAAAGTCATATAAAATAGTATAAGTTCAATTATTATTATTACAATAATATATTGTTACTGTAAAATACAACTGATTTTCTTCGATTTTTTTAATACATATACGTAAAGCGATCACGAACCAGACTCAAAAACCAAGGTAAAGCTAACAAAATAAATATTTACAACGCACCCCATATTGCATTGCGTGGCAATGACAAGCTTAACTTACCTAATTTTACTTTATAATATTTTTGGATATGTCGATTTATAATATACAAAATTATATACAGTTGGTAATGGAAGTGTAAAAGACATAAATATTTCTATGATAAACTATTGAATCGACTTTCGGAATATACTATATAATTGATTTTAATAAACAAAATTATAATAATATATATATATATATATATATATATATATATATATATATATATATATATATATATATATATATATATATATATATATATATATATATATATATATATATGTATTACAAAATTAGCACTGGCATCATACTGTTCTAGCTCAGTAGTTTATCATAAAGTATATATATAATAAAAATGAAATCATTGAGCGAGGCATCGTTGACAAAATTCATTTGAAGTTAAGCTACATTGCAGTTGTAGTGCAGTAGTTTCTGTGCGAAAGATGAACATCGATTTCAAAGCTAATTATAGTATAATATTAAAGAAACAAATTCGGATTAGAAGGGCGATCTTTGGTGGCTGTATAGTTGCGCCCACAGTCCTGAGTTATAGGACATATCGTATACATAGAATAATATCGCATATGAATAATTAATAAACGATCATGTTTTTACCAAAATTTAATGTAAAAATAATGTGGTAAAACTGTTATTTTGCATTTTTTTTTAATATCATTATTTTGCTAAATGCGATATTATTCGGTACGTTATTGCACAAAAATCTATAAAATCTATATTCACTGAGTCGCTTCAGCGGTGTGGTAGTGGGAGGGGTATCTCCAAACCTGTGGGGGGGAGTATTCGACGGGGACCTCCTGCGCCGCCCCGCCCGCACCCCACATCAGGACAGTCTGCCGTGGCATCTCCGCTTGCATTCTGTCTTGTTCCGCTGAACCACTGGAACCAGCAGGACTTGGCCCAACTACGCTGGGAGACCTTCTTTCTGCTACCGGACTCATATATCTACTGTCCACGTATGTATATTCCCGGGATGGAGGTCTATGATAGGGAGGCACTTCGTATCCCGGTGGAGCAGGTTCGAGGAAGCCATTTGGAGGATATGTGTAATGGTAGGATAGAGGTTTGTATTGGAAGAGATTGTCAGTTGTTAGGAATCGATCGTCCAAAGGTGGGGCGTAATGTAAAGCTGGGGTTGGAGGGTATTCCCCATATGGTGCTGTATAAGCCCCATTCAAGTTCGTGTAAGCTGCAGCTACAGCATCAGCTGGGATGTAATCTACAGGAGGAGGAGCGGGAGTAGGCGGAACACGTCGTTTATTTCGACAAGTTGATAGAAAATCTCGGAGTTGTGTCTTGTACCGCCGCGCCGCCCGAGGAGGTGTCGCGTTGGATTCGCAAGACAGTTGCTCTGTTTCAGAGAAGTATAGACTGGTCAGACCGGTATCTAGATAGCTGACCTTGAAGTCCATTGTACGTTTACCTAGAAGATCACGTCCTTCTTCCTCCCTGAAATGAAAGCAGTCAATATTAGGATTTTTCAAAATTACCCATTACCTAACTAATGGATAAATAAAATAAATAACATCAAACTGCTGCGTAGAAAATAATGGGAAGATTTGTTGCTAACGCACTCTGTTCGCCTTTTCTCCTAATATTCGATTGCGGGTTGAGATTAATCTAACTAAATGATAAATTTACTATCAGAAACTATACCTCTAGGCCACAAAGACGTAACAAATTATCTTCTTTTAAATATATAACATATAATATGATATATAACGTACATAAGAGGTCTATGGGTGCTAATGACGAAGTCAGGCTTGGAGTTTTTGTAGACGAGTCTTGAGGAAGTTTGCAGCCATTGCCACTGTCCGTCCTTTGTTTGGAAGCGATACGCAATCATTCCTGATGCACCAGTTTTTAATACTGTAAATAAAAATTTCTTAATTAGACTAAGTTTTATAAAAATACTTAAAGGAGACGTATAAACATGTGAACGCAACGAGATTTCAACCCGCACCCTCTTGCGATCCGTGCAAGTGTAAACTAAGCCACGCGTTCTTCATCTCGCTGCGTTCGAATTTCTTATATGCTTTATATAACTTATCTCGTTGTTAACAACATAGTGTGGAAAAACATTTTAAAAATTCATATATATATATATATATATATATATATATATATATATATATATATATATATATATATATATATATATATATATATATATATATATATATATATATATATATATATATATATATATATATATATATATATATATATATATATATATATATATATATATATATATATATATATATATATATATATATATATATATATATATATATCTCCCTCTTGCGATCCGTGCAAGTGTAAACTAAGCCACGCGTTCTTCATCTCGCTGCGTTCGAATTTCTTATATGCTTTATATAACTTATCTCGTTGTTAACAACATAGTGTGGAAAAACATTTTAAAAATTCATAAATATATATATATATATATATATATATATATATATATATATATATATATATATATATATATATATATATATATATATATATATATATATATATATATATATATATATATATATATATATATATATATATATATATATATATATATATATATATATATATATTATAATTTTGTTTCAAAGTTTGCTAAATTTGTTAGTTATTTTTCAAAGAGCATTATAAATATATTTAAAAAAACACACAAAATAATATATATTTAAATCCTTTCTGTTTCTAATCCTAATGCGCCGAATTGTACGGTATTAATTCCAAAACTTACATTCTTGATGAGCACTCGCGACGTACGCGAGGTCATCATAATGCACCAAATCGTAACCGCCCATATTAGCTAATTCAGCGTCTGTGTATCCCAGTAACATTTTACCTCTGAAAATAGAAAAAAAAATAATTATAAGCTTACTACAAATTGAAATTCAATTTCAATTCAATTGAAATTCAATTTCAATTCAATTGAAATAAAAAAAATATTCTAGTTTTATTTTATAGATGCTTTATCCCACAGAGGGCAGGGTAGGTAGAAGGAACTGCAAAAGCCATAGGAACCTAGTGTTAAGACACTTCTTTGCTTAGTCAATGCGTTGTCAGTCCCTGCTTTCCACCTTTTTCGAGGCATTCCGTGTTGAGTGGCAAAATAGAGAGCTCTGTTATTTTAAGCATAAATTATAGAAGATATGTGAAAAAGAGGGGAAGAAAAGCCGAAGACAAGATTATTTATTGTACTTATTATGAGTGGCTGAATATACGTATAATAATTAAACATTAATGACTGACTGACTCGTAGACAACATAATTTGGTAACTATTGATCGTGCATAGTTAAAAGACAAAAGTGCCTTGGGCATCACAGGGGAAGGGAAGTAGTAATAGGGAAAATTCCAAGAGGAACAGAAAAAAATTACTACACTTTTTTTATTTAAAATAAAAAAAGTGTTAACAAAGCGTTCTCCAATAACCAAAGTTAACATATTTCGTGGATCAGATTTATAATATTTCAAACTGTGCTTCACATACAATTTTTTTTATAGCTTCACGCTTTTATCTCCATGCGGGATTACAGTGTTAAGACACTCCGTTGCTTAGTTCCTGCTTTCTCGGTCCCCGCTTTCCGCCTTATTCGAGGCATTGCGTGTTGAGTGGCGGAACTCGACGCCGCACTTTGCGTAGTTTCCAGAGCGAAGAAAATGGAAATACAAAAATCCATCTTCTCCAAGTGGGAATCGAACCCTCAAATCGTCGCGTTTACAGGCAGACGCTTACGCCTCTGCGCTACGACAGTACATACAAAATTAAATGGCAAAACCATGGAATTAAAATACTAAACACTTAACTTGATATAATTTGTACCAAGAACAGTGAATCCTACGAACAACGCGGATATCGTATGAAAAAATCCCATGTTCCATAGAAAATGTATAATTGATAAACATACGGCGTATCAAATGAATTTATTGATAGTTATCGACTAAATAACTTGTCTAAGAGGGATAAATACACCGACACGGGAATATTTCTTGAGCTATTAAAATTTATAGTTCTGATGCATTTGATGGATTAAGATGATGATGTGGATACAATTTTATATTGACGTGACAACGTCTTAAATTAGGTTGCGGCTCGGAGTCACTTATGAAAAAGTAACGTAACGATGTGTCAACTGTCACCGAACTATGATCGGTCCGCCGCGCGTATCACTTGACACATGTACAATGTTTTAGTAAACAACATATATTTTCTATAGTTAAAATTTGTGCAATTTATATTATAATTATTAATCATATCAATAAATACTCTACCGAGAAAAAGACGTTGTCACGTAAAATTTTCGCCCGTAAAACCCACTTTACAGGCAACCATTTTTTTATTTTATTTTTTATAATTAGGGAAACATAAAGCATATCGTATATTACAACTTAATACAATAATAATAATTTAACACTTATGCCAGTTAAGTTTCCACTACCGTTTTAACAGGGAAGTGGACTAATTTTGATGTTTTATAAAATTTAACTATTTATGATAAAGTAAAATTTTAACGTAATATGGTTATGGTTAATAAGTATTTTTCACAAGATTGTAAAATTTACTTAAACTTTTTTTAAACAGATCAATGTGGTTGTATTTTCTATTATAACTATTACAAGATCTTAGAATAAAAGAATTTTTGAAATAACTAGTTTTACAAATAGGTATTGAAAAGGTATCCTTAATAGAAAAAAAAGAATCAATTAAATTATTTATGGTACTAATTTGAATATATGATAAGAAACTACATAGAATTATATTTCAGTTGTCGGACGAGGAGCTCAGAGCAGCGCTAGAGAACCAGGTACAAGTTTAAAAAGGCCCCTTCAAAATGCATCAACGCTCATCTTCTACTATCAGCTTCTCACACTAGCAGTACAAAAATGAGTTAACCCTTTCTGAATACAATATTATAAGACAACTGTGACACAAAAGGACTGAGGCTGAGGTAAGTAAATGATAATTGGGGATTCGATTTTTAGATTTTGTTTTAGGTTAACTTTTATAAGGGAAAATTACTCAACATACAATGTCTCGCATTCAAGCGGAGAACAGAGAACGGAGTGCCTGAACACTAGTCTATTTACATTATCTTTCTACCTCTTCTGCTAGATGCGTGAAAACGAAACACGATTAATAAATTTTATGTATTGCACATAAGAAAGTGAATGGGGCGTAAATGAATTACTAGTTAGCAAAAATAGGTGCTTTGAATATATTTTCAGTACCTATATAAAACTACTTTGAACATTTTATACTATGGCTATTCGGATAATCTATGAACCTATCGATTCCAACATATCTTACCTTTGATCCATGGAAACTAAGGACAAATCAAGTTTGTGTTTGCTTTTGAACATGACTTCTTTCTGTGGTATTTCTAGGAGGCTCGGAGGTCCGAATGGTGCACAAATTGCGAACAGCGCGAGGGGAGGCTCCTCTGTTTTCTTGTTTTGGCCGTGAAGGACTTTGATTCTACCTCTGATATCTAACCTCTAGAAAAGGAAAAAATATATTAGACAATTTAGTCTAATACAGTTAGGTTTTTTTGGTATATATTGTTTACTTATTTGTAAATACAAATATTTTCCCAAGTGGGAAACCGTTGCATTTCAGTTATACTTTGTGTTGTTTCGTGATGAGAACAGCTTTACTAAATATTTTTATTATTTTTTAATAATATGCGTTTAACGATATTATTTTTTATTATAATATTTTCATATACTAATAAGATGAGCAGCTTTGTAATTTTTATGTATGAAAAATAAATAATTGTTTTACCTAACAACATTCGAATTAATAAATAAAAATTACATATAAAAGTATATATAATCATATATTGGAGTATAGACAGAGAAAAACTTGTGCCAAGACACTCTACTCTCCGTTTGACTTCTTGATATCATGTGTTGGGTGGTGAAACTTAATATCTCAATTTGTCTTGTCAGAATGGAGTAATGTAAATAATTCATTCTGCCATGTAGGGATCAATTTCACAACCAACGCGCGCGGTAGGATGCAGCCCTATTCAGTGTATCATTTTGTGTCAGCTTACCAAAACTACTTACCAAAAACCCCGAAGTATTATCTAATAAACATCTAAACCGAACTGTGAAACTTCTTTCTAAGAGATGAGCCCTTTCAGATCTGAGCACGTCTTGGAGGGTTAAATTGTTGACATCTGGAGGTAGAAAGGAATTCCATAACAACTGCCTCTGAAGCTCTTCTCGATCTTCGGAATGGACTAACTCGTATACTGATTGATGGACTATATCTGACTGGAAACAAGAAATCAATCATTAATTTATAAAGGTATTGTTTAAATATTATATATTATTTAAAATATAATTATAATTTTAAAATAAAATTATTCATTTTTTCCAGACCTTTTGTACTATATTATCAGCATACCAATATCTGTATACTAATCATTTGCTTAAATATATTTTTCCCGCATAAAGCACGGTGGAAGTAGAAGAGGAGTCTAAGACACTCCATTTTTCGCTTTTCATCTCAAAATCACATTAACCATATTGTCACATGAATGAATAAAATGAAGATTGAACCCGCAAACGTAGCATTTCTAGTTTATGTATTATCCCACTGCGCCTCCACAACCCCAATAAAGATAATCAATCAACTAATTTAGTATAACAAGATAATGATCTGATAACCAGCTAAATCTATTCAACATATAAAAAGAGCAAGTCACAACTGAACCGTAAATCAATAAACCATCGATGGCCCTAAAATCGATTCGAAACCGATCATTAAAGAATCATCTGTTACGAAGATGGACGTGTTAATTCAGTTCCTAAACTATTTGACAATCGACCGTAATCGATACCGTATACAGCTGAATATCGATTGTGCAAGTGAAATTATGAATTTTAACACATCGTATAACAATGAGTCGTGTAAATAGTGTGGATAATGCACCGACAATAAACGATGCGAGCAGAAAAACTAATTGATAATCAATGGGGTTGCGCTAGGCACCACTCTACGTCCCCTACTATTCGTATAACATATTAATGATTCATGCACGTAGAAAAATATACCACGGGTTTTGTGAACGTAAAAATGGGGTACTATTTTGCCGAATGTGGGTTCGAACATATTGCGATGGCATTAAATGTCAGAGGATGATTTGTTTCGTAATTACTTTTTGTTCCTCGTTCAGTTTTAGGGCAGTTACTATGGAAGCGTAATGTTTTGTTGATAAGCTATTGTTTTGGCCAGTTTTTACTTTGCTGTATATTTTTGGTGATTGATGATAGTCTTGCGTTTAGTCTACGTATTTCTGTGTAAGTTCTATATACGTCATACTACATAGCTATTTTCATGCTTATTACTTCAAATAGGTTTCTTCTACCAGTACTCATATACAGGAAAGCATGAAGCAGCTTTAAATATCTTTCATACTTTTTTTGTTAGGTCCAATTTTAACATTTTGCGTGTTTTAATGTCTGTGTGCTCATAATATATTATTTTTAGTTGCGATGTATTTACCAACTTCACTTTGTGTTCGAACTTGCTAACTGAGGCAACCTGAACTTTTTCATTTTTAGTAAAACTAAAATCAATATTTACTATAAGACTTTTTTCTTATACATTCACACTATCCCTGCTTACTCTTCATTTTCCTCGCTTTCAGCCCAATTTTGGAAACATTGGAAACTTTTTCACAAAAAATCCCAGAGTAGAAATCAAACCTACAAACGTCATAATCTATGATTAATTCAAAAAACTACAATCCAGTACTCCAGTGATCTTTATTTATTGTAATTGAATTATTTCACCTGGAACTTAGACGTTTGGGGAGCCACATGTTACATTAGGGTAATGGATCGAGGCAAACCACCTGGTGAGACATCCCGAAGTTAATCTACTCGACCCCACGGCTAGGGGTTGTGCGTTATTGTAATTTTTAAATCGGACTATAATTAGAGGGCTGTATTTGGGTTGACTCACATTCGGAAACGTTGCTGATTTAAGTTGGTTATAACCGTTCCGAATTGATAATTTGAAGGTATTTTTTCGAATTTTCTATGAATCTAGATTAGGCTTTTTTAGTATGTTTTGCTTAAAAATGTAGATTAAGTATTTTGGATTACTTGTAAGTAAAAATAATAATACGTAAAATATATTACATTGGTAGTAAAATATTTTTGGTAAATTTAAAAGTCAAGTCCTCCATATTATATATATGTATATATATATATATATATATATATATATATATATATATATATATATATATATATATATATATATATATATATATATATATATATATATATATATATATATATATATATATATATATATATATATATATATATATATATATATATATATATATATATATATATATATATATATATATATATATATATATATATATATTTCCTTCGTATTTAATACGTGTTAAGTGCCTCTGGTCACCTTTTTTCTTTTTTTTAACAAATGTATCTTTACATAGTGGAAATATTTTTTTTATTAATTATCAATAGCTTCACGCTTTATCCCGCACATGGCAGGGTAGGCAGAGGGAACTGCAGGGACCGTGGGAACCTAGTGTTAAGACACTCCGTTGCTTAGCCCCTGCTTTCCGCCGTTTTCGAGGCATTGCGTGTTGAGTGGCAGAACTCAACTCAATACATTTCAAGATACTAACTACTGTGCCACGGTACATTAATACATTTTATTCATATTAATAACTATAATTATATATTATATTCACAATAATATATTTTTATGAAGTTATTACTACAATATCAAAAAAAAGACGGCATTTTCACAAAATAAGCCATACAGTAAAGAAAACCATGAAAATTTAACGCAGCGGGATTTGAACCCGTGCCCTCTCGGGAAACTTGCAAATTGATATTTTTTCTATTCTAATGTGGATTAACAATTTACATAGCTTCACGCTCTATCCCTAGCGGGGTAGTCAGAGAGAACGGAGCGCCAAACGCTGCGGTCCCTGCATACGTCTTTCGCCTCGTCCACTGTCATTAACCTCTTCATGCATGCTCTCCGGGGAGTCCTCATGCTTTTTACGTGACCTTCCTCCAGTATCTTCGATACTGTGTTTTCGAAAGTCAACCGAGGTCTCCCCTTACCTCTCTTACCGCTCACTTAAAAATCATAAAAACCCATACATTTCGAACTATCACAGTTAATGTTGAACTAACCTGATTAATGCAAACCGCTATAGTAAATTAAAGTTTATATTAACCGTAGCCCCATTTAAAGCCACGTGGCGTCACGAGCCAGTACGCCGATTTAATGTTCTCAAATCGATGTTTAATCGGTACCCACCCTTCATTTATTGCTATTTCGAGCAAAGATTTTAGATAGACACTGCTATACAGGTACAGGTTAAAGTTATTACCATAGATAGATAAAGTTTAAATACTCTTGGCTATATGAAACGACGTACTGTCGTTATGCAGAGGCGTAGCTTCGACCTGTAAGAGCGACGGCTTGTGGGTTCGATTCCCACTGAGGGAAGATGAATTTTTCTATTTACATTTTCTTAGCTCCCAAAAAGCGCGGCGTTGAGGTCCGCCACTCAACACGTAATATCTCGAAGAAGGCGGAAAACAGGGACGTAGAAAATAGGGACTGAGCAATGGAGTGTCTTAACACTAGGTTGCTATGGATCCTGTAGTTCCCTCTGCACACCCTGCCGCGTGCGGAATAAAGTGTGAAGATTTAAAAAATAAAAATAAAATACTGTTGGAATTTTAAAGATTAGTCGTTTTTATGAAATGTATATGACATATGGCATATATTCGGTGTCGAAAATAATTTTCAATGCAGGTACGAGGTACACTATCTACCGTTCTATTGAGTTGACGTGTGATTGTAAATATGTGTACAAGACATACGTCTATGAAATATATCTTAAAGAAATATGTGATGATTTCATTATAAGAAACAGTAAAAATTACCCACAAAGTAGGCTGTCTGAAAATATGTTAAGTAGAGCTAAGTCACTTTGTTCTCTGTTATGTGGAAATCAATATAGTTGTTATAATTGCTCAAAATTTCAGAACCTACAAGACGGCTGTTTCACTTCGCCCCCAAAGAAATCGATTTCCATACAAAAAGCCCCATAAAAACCATAAAAATCAAAATTGTACCCAATCAATGTGTGTCGTAGTATAATCTGATTTATATGGAAACAGAAGGAAGAAATAAAGTTCCATATTGTATTTTATTGTGGGGGTGGCTTGCGCTGAACGTTTCGTCTATAGTTATAGCAATAAATCAAAGCCATTTTATTGACTATAATAGTTTATTATTATTTAATATATGCGATAAGTTTTTAAACGAATGCTTATTATTTCGTTTTTAGGAATAATAACATGGATACGTAAAATTATAGGTAAGGTAAACTTATGGTTTAAATCTAACACTTTTTTTATTGTATTCTGTGGATAAGAGAGGACAATGGCTGGTCTATGCAGGATAATTTATATCCTGCATAGACCAGGACAGATAATAAAATCCGTTTACTTATCAATGATTAAGGAGAAAATAATTCTTTACCCCGAATGGGGTTAGTGCCCATAACTATCTCATAGGGTTCCAAATCAACATAACTTTTTCACGCTTTATTTATTATATTTTGCAGGGCAGGCAGAGGGAACTGCAGGAACCGTAGAAATCTAGTTAAAGACACTCCATTCTACACTTTCCACCTTTTTGTGGCATTGTGTGTTGAGTGAAGCTCAACGCCGCGCTTTGCCTAGTTGGCAGAGCGAAGAAAATGGAAATGGAAAAATCCATAATTTCCAAATGGAAATCGAACCCACAAATCGTCTCGTTTAAAGGCAAACGCTTCGCCTCCGCGCCACAACGGTCCCCATTCAGTATTCCAGTAAACATATAAACATTTTTCAGTATATACAAACATTTCATATACTTTGCTACGAATTTTCCATCACTTTATAACTTAACTGGCCGGTTATAACGTCGCGAAAGCTTTAAAATTAATAAAAATATCTACATTTATAGCCCTTTTAGTGCCGATAAGCCCAGCGATTAACAGAGTACCTTTATAAAAGAAAGTTTTTAAGGCCAGTTATCGCGATAATTAATATTTTTATGGAGTCACCCGAAATTTTAGGCTTCGTGCACGCTATATTGTTTGAACAAGTCTTTTTTGTACGTAATTTTGGTTGCTGTTTGTCTTAAACAATTATTGTTATGAAAATAAAATGGTTTATGTGCTGTGTGACAGTAAAAGACATGTCTGTGTTGATATTCCGTCTGTATGAACTTTGAAATAGCTTGAAGAGTTATAAATAAACTTTTAAATAAATTTTAATGGAAAAAGTTTAATATATATTTATAAAATTTTCATATATCTATTTAAAACAGGATCGCTTTAAAAACTATCAAATGAATCGTTATACCAATCAACTTGTTGTAGGCGTTAAGGTTTACTTAATTTAATTGAAGCAAAACGAACCGTATTGCTCGAACAAGTATTAAGCATATTTAAAAAAATTTAGTCCGCTATTTTTTGTGATGGCTATGTGTTGTATTCAATTTGTAGTAACATTGAATTTATATATACAGGTTCTTTCTTACTTTCAGCTTCACGCTTTATATCAATCTTAGCGCAATAGGCAGAGGGACCACGGAAAGTTAGGGTTACGACACTCTCCGATTTTTGAAGCATTGCATGTTGTGTGGCGGAACTCAACGCCACGCTTGCCTAGTTGCCAGAGCGAAGAAAATATAATTAAAACAATCCATCTTTCCCGAGTGGGAATCGATCCCGTAAATGGTCGCTCTGGTAGACGCTGCGTCTTTGCACTACGATCAAAAGTCGAATCACTCTCAAGTCAACTCAATCGAAAGTCGGCGAAATTTTAACATTTGCTTTTGAAGAGTGACTAAAACAAATAAATAGACAACAATTTTATATTACTATAGAAAAACTGAAAGGTTATGAATTTTAACGTCTTTGTAGAAGGGTGGCCGTCACAATGTAGAACCAGCCTAACAAAGTACAGGCTTAATTGTGGAAAATTCGACCCTCAAGCGTACCATATATTTTATATGATTAATATAACGGCCTTTACGTTTTGTATGGAAAGTTAGCTTTTTCCTAATGTTTGTAATTAATTACTGAAATATAATAAAAAAGTGATAAATTATGCACTTTTAATGTAGGTGTTTTTTCTACCACATAATACACGCTTAAGTAATGTTGTTATTTTATGTATATTTTTAAGAGACTACGATTAATTTTGTGTTTTTCAATATTTTTAAACAAATAAGTGTTATTAGAATAAAAATTATGTATGAAAGTCATTATATGAAATTAAATATCGTTAATTTGGGTACCATCGACTCTTGCAGGATATATTAAAAAGACTTCGAATCTTCGAGAGACCATACTATGAATCTACGTACTGTGTTTCTTGATTCACAAAAAGCTTCAAAACTAGAAATATATACATAAAACGTATATATCGGCATACAAGGAAAAGGTAGCAAGATTCGAGCACTTTGACCATACCATACGAAAGGTTTAGGTTGCTTAAACGAATTTCTTCATGCTTTCTTTTGTTATTGTGGAATAAACAAGTAATTCTAATTATTCACAGCTTAATATAGAAATACACTAACCTGATGGAAGCCCAGGTAGCTCTCGATGCTATGAGTTGCGAAGAAAACCTCTCCTTCGCAAGTCAAAATCATCAAGAAACCGTTAAGTGCCTGAAATATAATATACAGTTAATGTAATAGGACGTTTAAAAGGTTTAAGTATTAATAATTTACCTTAATTTTACCGTGACAATTTTTATTTTCATTCTATATTTTTCGCATTATTTGGATGTTTATTTAACAAACGAATTTTGTGCTAATTCTCATACTATTAAATCGATATAAAGCAAATAATTAACCGATTTTGAGATTAACGAGATTATCAATATATTATGTTTTTTTTTGGTATATTAAAACCAGAAATTTGGCAGGTGCCTTGGATTGGCAAAGCACAGTTAAAAAATATCCGAAATATTAATAGGATTAAATCTATCAAATCTCCTAAAAAGTTTTATTATAAAAATGTTAAATAAAACAATATTATTTAAAAATATTATTTAAAAGAAATTAAGTCCTAAGTGCTAAAATCGCCTAGTATTTATAAATAAGTCAAATTGTATCAACAAAGTAACCCACCGTACATTTTAAAGGTATCACGGGTAAAAATCTCAAGGCAATTTTCTTAAAGCAAGCAACAATGGTTACTAACTGTAATGTATTATTAAATGCGATGTTATTTATAGCCATTTAGAGCGTATTGATTTATTATCGGGACGAAACGGCGATTTATGTGATTATACCAATGAGTTCCGAATAAAAAATATTCTTATTTAGTGATTGAGCTACTGTTTTTTTTTGTTTTGGACAGCTTAAAGTAGCTGTTGGTTGTTTTTTTTTATTTATTTTTTTTTTTTTTTTAAATAAAAGATTTTTAAAAGATAGATTAATATTACATATGGAATGTGTAAAGAAAAAATATGTTGTTTGCAGTGATATATTTTGTATTTTTATTAGCTTCACGCTTTATCCCGCACATAGCAGGGTAGGCAGAGGGAACTGCAGGGACCGTGGGAAACTAGTGATAAGACACTCCGTTGCTTAGTCCCTGCTTTCTCCGTCCCCGCTTTATTTGTTTTTTTTTTTATATTTTTCAGATGAAGGAAATATATTTAAAAAATATATAGCGATATAGCATAGCGAGTTAAAAGTAGTATACTGTCATATATTGTAAACATTCATTTATGAAGCTCTCATAAAGAAATTCAATCTCATAAATATACATAATATAATAGTGGAGAGATTAAACACTACGTGGCGTGTGCTGTGTTTACATAGATTATGTACCTGCAGGAACATTTCTCCGTCAGGCATGATATGATCGTAGTGCGTGTGGTCCCGCCTATGCGCGTGGAGATCCTCTTTTTCTTTATGCATTACCACTGAAACAAGTAAAGCAAATATTATTTTATTAATATTACAAACAAGATGACAATTTTGTCATTAATTTAAATATTTCAAAGTCAAATATTCAGTATAAATATGAATCAGCACTAATTATGCTTCAAAAAGTATCATAATAGTTTCGAAAGTTGAAAAGTTAATATTAAATATTTATATCTCGTACCACAAACGAAAGCTAATCACAAACAATATCGCCGTTGATTTCTCTTGAAACTGTAGATCAAGTATTGGTTATGTTAGCGTTTTCTATCATCGTTAACGCTGAAGCGTTTATGACAGTAGTTATAGAATAGAAATCGAAGCGATTTGTTTGGTTTTTGACTAAGGCCTTAGATAATATTAGGTAAAATATTTTATACAACTGACTATAAAGGGATGTTACACCTACTTATGTATATAATCTGTAAATAGGCGTGGTCTATACGACAAATCACATCTCGCGTAATTCAGTTAGGGATGCTGTACTAGGGTGGTTGACATTTTGCTAAAATTCATTCTATTCCAAGTGATTAAAGTTCATTTTTCTATGTAAACGTGATTAATGATGAAAAAGCCAATAGAGTGTCATGTGACACTTGCTTCACTGACAGTCTCTACTTACATAATATAAAACCATATGTCAAAGTTTGTATATATATATATATATATATATATATATATATATATATATATATATATATATATATATATATATATATATATATATATATATATATATATATATATATATATATATATATATATATATATATATATATATATATATATATATATATATATATATATATATATATATATATATATATATATATATATATATATATATATATATATATATATATATAATAATATATTAAATAGCAAATATTAAATTTCCCACCGTTTGGACATCGCTAGAAATATAAATACCTTGGAATTGTATTTGAATAGTAGATATGTCAGTGTTAAAATATAATTTTGTTTTGTCTGTGCTTTGTCTTGTGTCCGTATAAAATTAATTAGGTTATTAATTATTCCCAGAATTGAACCTGCGTCTGTCGAGTTAACGGTCACTGTTATATTATACCACAGTGGCCTTTATTCATTTTTATATTTCATTTATGGCATTTGATAAACTGATAGCGCATTTCGATACATCGCTAATCGAGTACAGTGGTTTTTATCGAACATTATGATCGTCGTTATTGTCTATGGAATACCTACTGATTTATCAATATTATTTTTCCTGTGAATTGAATATTTAAAACAACTGTATATTTTTTATTGTTTCATTTAAAAGTGTTTAGTTTGATAATTTTTTTATAATTTAAAAAAAATGTTATGAAAATTTATTACAAAATGTCGTTATAAATATATAATAATTATAGTTACGTACATATAAATATATTATACTAATATAGTACTTTTTGATTCCACTCATTAATTTTAATTATTTTACACGAATTTCTTTATTGTCATATATCAGGATAGGTAGAGAAAAAATATTTAATTTCTTCAAAAAAAAAATACTATATATATATATATATATATATATATATATATATATATATATATATATATATATATATATATATATATATATATATATATATATATATATATATATATATATATATATATATATATATATAATATAATATATATATATATATATATATATATATATATATATATATATATATATATATATATATATATATATATATATATATATATATATATATATATATATATATATATATATATATATATATAAGACAGACAAACAAACACAATTATTTAAGAACTGTACTTATTTTGAATTTGAATTTGAATATATATATATATATATATATATATATATATATATATATATATATATATATATATATATATATATATATATATATATATATATATATATATATATATATATATATATATATATATATATATTCAAATTCAAATTCAAAATAAGTACAGTTCTTAAATAATTGTGTTTGTTTGTCTGTCTTTCCATATATCCGGGCTAAACTCTAAAACAGCTGAACCGATTCTAAACAAAGTTATGTAGATAATCATTTTTTAATTTAATATATTTTTCACTCCTTTCCTTAAATAAAAATTTAATGTTACCTAAATCCACAAATTCATCTACCAAAATGTAATGTCAAAGTATTATATTTTTTTTGTAGCTTGCTAAAGCGTGAAGCTTTATCCCGCATATTGCAGGGTAGGCAGAGGGAACTGCAAGAACCATATGAACCAAGTGTTAAGACACTCCGTTGCTTGGTTCCTGCTATTTCCGTCCCCACTTTCCGCCTTTTTTGAGGCAATGCGTGTTGAGTGGCGGACCTCAACGCCGCGCTTTTGCCTAGTTTCCAGAGCGAAGAAAATGGAAATAGAAATATCCGTCTGCCCGAGTGAGAATCGAACCCACAAACCGTCACGTTTACAGACAGACGCTTACGCGCCACGACGATATCATTTACAGATTTAAAATACAAACAAATAATTAAAAATTCTCCAAACCGATATTTATCATTACACAATTTCTCATTAATTCTCTTTTAATGAACAAGATTAATGATAATTAAAATAAATAAAAAAAAAAACAAATAAAATGAAAACACTTTTTCTCAACTTTTTTAACTTCACGCTCGGTAATTCTATTGATAGGTGATTTGTATTAAAACAAAAGATAATACGTCACGCGAACGAATCAATGAATTTATTAGGACTTCACTAACTTTCATAAATATTGATTGTATCTGCCTATTGCAGATAAATTTTGGTTAGAAATTTTAAGATTATTTTTTTAGCTTTATCTATATGTCGTTGTAATAGAGAGCAGGGAGAAACACTCGTAGTGACGGAGCTTAGTTACGCAATTTATTTTGTCTTATAAGTCAATCGATTTTCAAATTTATTATTGGTTAAAATTAAGACATACTTACAAATCTTTAATTTTTGTTTTACGTGTTATTCACATTAAACTCTTTGTAAGATAAGCAAAATCTGTTAAATTGAAGTAAAAAAAAATTATTTCATTGTCCTTCAATAACTACTATTATACTAGTTACTATACATAAGGTGTCGTGGCGCAGCGTACACGTCTGTCTGTAAACGCGACGGTTTCAAGGTTCGATTCCCACTCGGGAAGGATGGATTTTTCTATTTTCATTTTCTTCGCCCTGAAAACTAGTTAAAGCGCGGCGTTGAATTCCGTCACTCAACACGCAATGCCTCGAAAAAGGCGGAAAGTGGGGACGGCGAAAGCAGGAACTAGCAACTCAACAAGAAGTGTCTTAACACTAGGTTCATATGGTTCCTGCAATTCCCTCTGGCTACCCTGCAATATACGGAATAAAGCGTGAAGCTAAAAAAATAAAAATAAGTACTTAACGTTAGATCAACGCAATAATTGACAGAGATTGTCTAATTATATTTATTTTGTTTAGACATTGGTTATTAACTTGTAGGACTTAGAGGTGAGGAAATTGGTTATTTCTTCAGGTTATTTCCCCAGTAGAAATCAAACCTACAGCCGTCTCGTTTACAGTGTAATTGCTACTGCATCATAAAGGCTTTTCTTTGTAATATTTATTACTAATACAACAAAAAAAAAATTCCTTGATCTGATCGTATAAATGCAGTGTCCAGTCACTATGAAATAAAATAAATAATAATAATTTATTATTTATTTTATTATACATATTAAAATATATAAAATTAACCCATATTCTTAATATATCGAGTCACAACAGCCGTGGTGCGTTCGCGTGACACCGTAATAAAAACCACTCATTATAAATTTTCTATACAATTATAATTTACTATTTTGTTACATTCCAAGGACGTGCATAAGTAAACTTGGTTTAAACATATTGTATGTTATTAAATACAATATATTTAAACTAAGTTTACTGGGTAATGCATTATTTACTTGTCAGGTAGCGATTATACGATTTTATAAGTCCTTGTTAAAAGCTTTTGTTATAAAAAAACAAGGCACGTGCCTATAATTTCTTAAGTTTCTACACAAGTTTAAGATTATATGAGTTATTTAATGTATATTATGAACACATTATTATTGATGATAGAGTCAAGATACACTAACACTAGTAGCTCTAAAGGGCCGAATTCGAACCGAATAATTACCACGCTCTCACAGAATACCGTCGTGAAACAGCAGCGTATTAATACTGCTGTGTTTCGTCAGGTGAGTGAGAGCTCCGGTATTTGGTTGGAAACGCATCTACATCCTCGCGAGATGTAGATGTCTATAGGCGAGGGTGTCCACATAACCTCAGGTACTTCTGCTCGTTTGCCATCTAATAATATGAAAAAAACAACCATGTAAGCTTTATTTGGTAATTGGTATTAGAGAAACTGTATACTAAATAAGATGGAAATTGTAACATTGACGGCGACGTAAAGTTTCAAGAGACACTTAGAACCACTATAAAAAAAGCTATTTAGGAGAAATTAAGCCAATTTGTTATTTTTCATATCAATTGCACGTATGAAAGACGGTAATAAAATATTTTTTAAAGAAATCTTCACGCTTTATCCGGCACATAGCAGGGTAGGCAGAGGGTAGAAGGAACAGGAAACGCAGGAACCTTGGGGATATAGTGTTAAGACACATTGTTCTCTTCATATTTCAATAATATTTTTACTGGTAATTATTTCTACCACTAACTGATTGCTTTCTGGTGTGGTGGGTTTCAGACTTGGGTATTCATTTATTTATTACCATAGGCTTTGGTATTTTTTTTCTCTGTTAAACCGTAGAATAGAATCTGCTTCGTGTATTTTCTTCTCCATGTAATGAGACATTGACGAAGTAAGCAGCTTCTGATTTTTAACTTAGACGTAGAAGAGGGAGGCTAATCCAAAGTTTTCGAAACGCCAAATTACTTTAACTAAGTAAAAAAATTAAATAATACTGCAATTCTTTGCAGAAATCAATATCAATTGTGAACTGTTGTATGCAGAAATAATAAGTTCAATAATGGTCGCAGTAAGATTGGGCTATACGACGCTACAGACCCACAAAAAAGAAAAAAGAAAAAAGAATTCCATTACAAATATATATATACATTTTAAAATTAACGATTTTATTGGCCCTATATTTTGATTTCAAGTATAAAATATAATATATTAATAATAATTAAAGAAACCGAGAATGAACTTAACTACTCAGTTAAGTCATCCACACCAATCTTTACACTGCCAGCTTTATGGGTTAACAACACGAACGCCTTGTTTGTTCGCCTACTTCAGTTAGTCGTACACTTGTTAATTATTTCATACTTAGCCTTTCGGTCAATTTCGTTATTTAATTAGTTATGAGTTATATGAAAGTAATATGACCTCAGGGTATGTTTGGGGTATTTAATGAAAAAAAATGAGAAAATTAAAATAACTTTTAGAATGAGGGCCGTCGTGGCACAGAGGCGCAACGTGTGCCTGTAACGCGACGGTTTTAGGTTTAATTCTCACTCGGGGAAGATGGATTTTTCTGATTCCATTTTCTTCGCCTTGGCAACTAGGCAAAACCCGGCGTTGAATTCTGCCACTCAACACGCAATGCCTCGCAAAAGACGGAAAGCGGAGACTAAACAACGGAGTGTCTTAAGATTTCTATGGTTCCTGCAGTTCTTTCTGCCTAGCCTGCTATGTGCGGGACTAAGTGTGAAGCTATAAAAAAAAACAAAAATCTTTTAAATTTAGCATTTCCTCGACTGAGAATCGAACTACGAATTATTGCTCATTATCTCATTTTGGTATAATGGAGTATACTCATATTATAATACTATAAAGTTTTTTTCTCGCACGAGTGCTTGCGCTTGCTTGCCCCCAAGGTATAGCATAGGGTGATATACCGTAAAGTGCCATATTGTAGACCGTTACAACAGATGTAGGTCCGTTTTTAATTGTTTTAACGTGAATTATTAGCTTGCTTGTCGGTTAGCACCTTTTTGAGTATTATTCTTTAACGTTTTAGTTTATTTTGTATATTTTTTAAGTTATTCTGAAGAATTATATATATATATATATATATATATATATATATATATATATATATATATATATATATATATATATATATATATATATATATATATATATATATATATATATATATATATATATATATATATATATATATATATATATATATATATATATATATATATATATATATATATATATATATATATATATATATATATATATATATATATTTATATATATATATATATATATATATATATATATATATATATATATATATATATATATATATATATATATATATATATACTTAGTCTTGCCATAAATATTGTTATAAAGAAAAGCACGATTTTTTTTTTATACGTAACATTTATTCCTTTCATAGTGAGTTAGTTTAATACATCAATATATAACTATTAAAAATATACAATGTTTATTCGAAGTGGTCCCCATTGGCTGCAATACAGTCTTTTAAACGTTGAGGCCAGTTATCAATAGCAGCACGAACTCTTTCTAGAGGAAAATTCTTCACTGCCAACCGAATGGATCGTTTTAGGGACTCCAAATTATCATGGCGTTTAGAGCAAGCCTTACTCTCTAAAACTAACCATAAATCATAATCCAATGGATTTAGGTCAGGACTTGACGACGGCCAGTTTTCAGTGCTGATAAAGTCCGGAACGTTAGTTTTCAACCAAGATTGGGTGGATCGAGCTCTATGACCCGGTGCCGAGTCTTGTTGAAAGCACCATTCTTTGTTATTGAACATGGTGTTAGTTAAAGACTTAACTACCGTCTCAAGAATGGTATTTTGATAAACTTGTGCCGACGTTTTAATACCTTTTTCACAAAAATATGGCTCAGTCACCCCTTCATAGCTAACACCCCACCAAACCATCACTGAAGTGGGATAATGCCCACGTTGTACTCTGTTTACTAATTGCGAAGCTTCTTTAGAGCTTCCAGCATAAATACGGTCATTTTGTTTATTAAAATACTGCTCAATTGTAAAAATTTTCTCATCCGTAAACAAAATTTTTTTGTGACCTCCCTTTGCGTACCGCTTAAGTAGTTGTTTGGATTTTACCACCCTATTCTTCTTTAAATTATCAGTTAAGAAGTGACCAGTACGTCTCTTATAGGCTGCAAGTCCTAAGTCATCTTTTAATATACGCGACATGGTTCTAGGAGCTATCTTCATCTCCCGAGATAAAATCTTTTGCTTACGGACAGGATTTCTTCGAATTCTTTCCCTATCTGCTTTAATCACCTTTTTCACACGAACGGTACGTGGACGGCCAGATCTTTTTCTGTCACAAACAGAGGAGGTATCATTGTACCTATCAATAGCCCGGTAAACAAACATTTGACTAATACCAAGCGGGTGGAGGGTTTTAAAAATTGCACTTTTCTCCATACCTACTTTATGTAAGGCAATCACAGCGATTCGGTTCTCTTTATCACCCCACTCCATTTTAATATAACAAAATATTTAACAATATAATGGCGCGAAAATAAGAAAACACATCAAGCAATCATATAAAAATGACAGATTCCAAATTCAAACGTAATATTTTCTTTTTTTGAATAGTAACAGTATTTATGGCCAGACTAAGTATATATATATATATATATATATATATATATATATATATATATATATATATATATATATATATATATATATATATATATATATATATATATATATATATATATATATATATATATATATATATATATATATATATATATATATAAAATTTAAAGTGTGTTAAATTCCGGAAAAAAGTATTCATAAATCAGGAAGATACAGTAGATTAAGTTAAATCAATAAGGTAATTGAATAAAATAAATAATTAATAATTTTAAAATTAATATATCATCAAAATTAAAAAACTGGTACATATTATATTTTTTAAATTCAGTATATACAAATATGATTCTGCAAGCTTTCGGACAGTTATATAAATGTTATGATATAATTTGTTTACGAGTATGGTGGATCTTTGGAAATAACTTTCTTTTTTTTTTACGCTTTACTTTACGCTTTATCCCGCATATTGCAGGGGAACATATGAACCTGGTGTTAAGACACTCCGTTGCTTAGTTCCTGCTTTCTCCGTCCCCGCTTTCCGCCTTTTTCGAGGCATTGCGTGTTGAGTGGCGGAAATCAACGCCGCACAAATAACGATGCAAGCAATTTCGTTTCATGCAAAATCATGTAGAGCTATAATAAAATATTTAGTTACAAATTATAAATGTCGAAACTAAAATTAACGTATTTTTATTATAAGAAATATAATAAAGCATAATTAAAACAAAAATAACATAAATAATTTATTTAAAAAAATTTCAGGCAGTATAAAGTTCAACGTTCGCTTATCTACAACTTGATACAATTTAAAAATACATATCATATATCTCATTAGCATATGGCGCTTGATTTAATATCTACAAGTTTCTTTTTGACATTTTAATTTATGTATCTTTAACCCGCAAATTCGATATCACAATTAAAAAGATTTTAATGTAATTTTTTTAAATAAATATTATTTAATTTATATGTATAAAGAAATTAATATTTCTATAAATTTATACATGTAATATATATATATATATATATATATATATATATATATATATATATATATATATATATATATATATATATATATATATATATATATATATATATATATATATATATATATATATATATATATATATATATATATATATATATATATATATATATATATATATATATATATATATATATATATATATATATATATATATATAAAAAAGCTATCAATCACAATACAATGGAACCTCTTTGCTAAGCGCAAGCTCAATAGCTAGTCATCGTGACTACCTCTAAACCTCTAATCTGCATCACGACACGCGACACCCGTTGTCAACAGTGTATACAATGCTTGAAATTTGTAGAATAGAATATATCCTTAGTATTCTAGGAAATACTTGAATTGGTCATATATTTTTATATTAAATGCATAAAGTTAGGATTCATTGCTTCTATAAAAATCATTATTGATTAATTATTATTTTTAATAGTTACAACTTGTGTTGGTATTTCGTTGATGTATGTACCTTTTGTTATATATTATATAACATACTATATTGCTAAATGGCCTTTACAATCAATAGTATTTAAATTTACATTCATATGGCATTTAAATATTATTAAAGTTATCGATTACGTTTACAGTTTTTGAAATAATTTCTTATTTGGTACATTTTTGGTTATATGATGCTTAGCTTTGCTTTAATATTAAAAAAATAATCATTATTTAATATCATGCCAGCATGGGCATCGTAATGTAATATAATATGATAGTGAGTTCGATCTCTGTTTAAGAGAGTGAATTACTTTTATTTTTTACTCTGAAAGTAAAGAAAAGAGTGACATGGCACTAAATTCTCTTTACATACCCTACTTTATGCATTACAAATTTATTTACATGAAAATCGAACCCACCCGTTGAGTGTACTTAAAACAATTCAAGAATACTCCAAAAAGTATTATATTTAAATATCACTATTTAATCTGTGCCCGACACGCGACACAGCTCGAGTCGTGTCAACATCGGTTTAACGCTCAACGGGTTCAGACAAAGGTTTCCAACTAATTACTAGTAGGAGAAGGGGTCCCTTTGGCCCTTCGATGGAAGTTTTGAGTGCGATAAGAAAGCTTTAAGGGCTTTTTTGACACTTACATAAGGAATTTCAAATTTTGTTCATAAGGAAATGTTATATTAAAATAAAATTACGATTTTTATGAGAACATAGGCGTATTGTAAAACGTTTACTTACAAATTTGTCTTTAAAAAGTAAAAAGCCGTACATCAATTTTATTGGTACTTAGTTAAAAATTCTAACCGTGTTCCTGATTTATGACCATTCATCGGCCTAGCGTTCTATTTTGTTCTATATCTCATAATCCCATTAAATATGTATATAAGTATGAAATACAACCGATTTACATATTGTGTTGCTACGAGTGTGTGAACTACTAATTTCTAAAGTAAACATATCGATATTTGTCGATATCATAAATCAAAAGTAAAAGATGTCTCAATAGTATTTTAGGGTTAACGAGACAAGGACAAGTATATATGCTGCGTTTCTTCATGTAGTAAAGAAGGAGATAGATATATTTTCTCGTTTCGTATTAATTAAGAAGCGAGGATTTAAATCATTGACTGTCAGCGCTCCCTGTGGGAATCCTGAAGAGTTATAGGCACCTTTATTCTAAATTTACAATTACAATTTTGTTCACAATATTTTAAATTACAATGTATGTGTATAGTCGGTATGGTACCGGTCTCTTGGGTTCATTTGGGAATTCCAATAAGTCGTAATATTTAAATTACTTCCTTAACACGCTCTATTTTTTTTAATTTTTTCTTAAGTATATGTGAAAGATACAGATATATAGTAAAAAATCATCACGTATTTTTCTCCATATCATATAAACATTTAAATTCTATATAATTTCTTTAAAAATTATATATTTTGAGTTTTTAATTAAAGTGACATTTAGAACTATGACATCTTCATACTGTAGAATTGTTTATTTTTAAATTTAAATACTATTTAAGACACGGCAAAGACATCACGCTATAAGGCCAGTAAAAACAAATGTCACGTATTAGTTCCACAGATAATCTACAGCGCCAACTGTCCGCGTCAGTTGTATGACGTTGAGGGACGTCACGGGTGCTAATCGAGATTGTATGAAGATAGCCGACTGTCATGGCGCGTAGGCAATTTTGTGTTAAATTAAAAATTATATTATAATTTTTATTATTGATTTTGTAATATGTAATATTGGTTATATTTTTATTTTTTTTTTGTTTTTACTATTTATTTTTATTATAGGTGTAGCTTAACTTTTGTAATCGTAGGAACCGTATGAACCTAGTGTTGAGAAAAATAAAAATGGAAAACGTAGTGCGTTCTCCATTTTCCGCCTTTCGAAATCTCGTGTGTTGAGTGGTGGAACTCAACGCCGCGCTCGCCTAGTTTCCAGAGCTAAGAAAAAAGAAATTAAATAATTTATTCTCTGAATGGAAATCGAACGCACAAACCGTCGCGTTGGTCCCATATTTAACGAAATAGATGGAACATAATATTCTCTTCACTACCTTTTATCCAATGTTCAATAGAATCGAAGTGAACCAGAGTTTTATTAGAGCCGGATATTGAAATAATTCAGTCGCTAAAGCGAGAATTGTGCTTACGATTACAGTCAAATGTTGTACTGTAGCGCCGCGGAGACCTAATTAGCACCGATTAATTGTTTTTTAAATTTCTTTCTATAAACATTTAAAGCAACGGTAAAAAAACGTTAGTAAGGAAAGCATACATTCTTCTCTCTAATATATTTATGGAATAAAAACGAATAGAAATCTGATAATTAGAATTTCATTTAATCTAGCAATAGCTTAGTTTCTTGTCGGCTCTTCTAAAGCTGACTCGGATGTGTATCCGAGCTCGAACTGCGGCGGTACGTTTTTTAAAAAATACCTGCGGAACTATTTTAATAGAGGATATACATAAAGTTATGTATTATATATATATATATATATATATATATATATATATATATATATATATATATATATATATATATATATATATATATATATATATATATATATATATATATATATATATATATATATATATATATATATATATATATATATATATATATATATATATATATATATATATATATATATATATATATATATATATATATATATATATATATATATATATATATATATATACATATATGTATATACATATATGTATATATATATATATATATATATATATATATATATATATATATATATATATATATATATATATATATATATACATATATGTATATATATATATATATATATATATATATATATATATATATATATATATATATATATATATATATATATATATATATATATAAAGCATTCATTATAATTTTGACAAACATCCAAATATCCCCATATGGCCCATTAATTAGAGGAGTGAAAAATATTTCTCGCGAGATTGTGACCGCCATTTAATTGATACGGCGGAGGAATCCAACTGAAGAAACGGTCGTTAGCTTATCACAATACTGATTTCACACCGCTGTTACACGCTTTGCTTACATGCTGTTGACATTTTGTTTTAATATATATATATATATATATATATATATATATATATATATATATATATATATATATATATATATATATATATATATATATATATATATATATATATATATATATATATATATATATATATATATATATATATATATACATATATATATACATATATATATATATATATATATATATATATATATATATATATATATATATATATATATATATATATATATATATATATATATATATATATATATATATATATATATATATATATATATATATATATATATATATATATATATATATATATATATATATATATATATATATATATCTATATATATATATATATATATATATATATATATATATATATATATGTATATATATATATATATATATATATATATATATATATAAAGTTGTTTATTGAAAAAAATTGATTAGAGTAGTGTTTGAGACGTACGTTATTTGTGCTGCTATGATAGAAAAAAATATTAAATCCTTTCTTCTTATATATAATATACATATTAAATGAAATGGTATCAATTTTATATAACAAGTTTTAATGTTTTCGCCAATTTTTAATGTCTTCGCGATTTATCCCGCACATGGCAGGGTAGGCAGAGGGAACTGCAGGAACCATAGCGACCTAGTGTTAAGACATTCTGTTGCTTAGTCCCTGTTTTCTCCGTCCCCGCTTTCAGCCTTTTTCGAGGCATTGCGTGTTGAGTGGCGGAACTCAACGCCGCGTTTTGCCTTTTAGTTACCAAAAAAATGACATTAGTTTTCATTTCGTAATTTGGTACCCAAATGTCGCTTTTCTCAAATGCAGTAAAATAGGTCACTCATGTTAACAAATATTTACTTTTTTTAGTGTAGCTAGGAAACAGAAAACCTTGTACTTTTCCAAAAAAAAAATAGATGATTTCATTGTTTAAATGAGTACATTATTTTATTTTAATATGTTATTTCATTTTTTTATTTATAGTTTTATACTAATGAAAGTACATGATTTTGTATCATACTACGAACAATTTATGAATAGGAAAAAAAATGTATCAATAGAAGTAAAAATTAAAAAAAATAAAAATATATCGATTTCATATAACCGCACCATATAAGCCGTCCCTTACCGCCAGAAGGCTTCGTCAGGTCACGCTTTGCAAATAAAAAAAAGTTGCATTAACACAAGTCCTTCCTTACCTTCGTCTGTTTGCTTTATGTTAACGAATATAGACTGATTAGCTTTATGCACTTTTTTAATGGCTTGATTTTTGCACAAGAAGGTTTTATTGGAGAAAACAAGGTTATATTGGAGAAAAATGAGAAACAAATAGGTTTCAATGAATTCGGTTTTTGTTCTTTGTTTTCTTTGAAATGTAATGAAAAACTTTTTCCCTAAATAGGAATTGAACCCACAATCGTCGCGTTTACAATTAGAGTAGGTATATGATGTTGCGTCACGATGAGTTCTCACTCTAATATAACAAAGACAAAATCTAATAAGCTAATGAGTAAGTTCTGCTAGAGAGACATAGCGTTAGTGCACAAAACGGAGTGTCTTAACATTATTTTCTCTATAAATATTAAAAATTGAAGAAGCAAATATTAAGAAAAAAAAAATAATTTAATATAAATTACAATACTTGGTATGTGTTTAGCAAATTAGAACCACGTGTCGTCAAGTAAACCTCTAAGTGACGACATTCTATCGAGAAGGAACAATATTTTAGAATGTACTAAAACAAAACGACTACGAGTGGGTGCCAGCCTCGTATCTACAGTGGAGATCTTCAAACGATACATACCGCTATGTAAACTTAAAAACGTTTTACAATATATTTCGTACTTTTTTTAGCAAATTTAAGCCAAATACGGAGAGAACAGAGTGTCTTAACACTAGGATCTCTCTTCTTATTTTATTATAGAGTTTGTAATGATTTGCGTTTGTTGCGGTTCCACATGAAAATTATTGAAGGGATTTAGATGAAATTGCACTAATGTAGGATATACAGTAGAATAATATTTTGATAGTATGTGATAAGCGAATTCAATTCAATTGATTATTAAAAAAATAGGAGAGTTAAAGCGAGCAAAGTCGCGGGCTGTTCTAGTATACATTAAGTATAAGCGTATTTTATGATTAAATACAAATACTATAAATATATATTATAATACTCTTTAATACACGTACGTGATAAGCTTATTTAATATTGTTTTTTTTTCAGAGAAGACACTCCGTTCCCCGCTGTTTCGAGGGGTAGCGTGTTGAGTGGCGGAACTCAACACCGCGCTTTGACTTGCTGCCAGAGCGAAGATAATAGAAATGAAAAATTCATCTTCCCCGAGTGGGAGTTGAACCAGCAAACCTTCGTTTTACAGGCAAATGCTGCTACGCTTCTAAGCCACGACGGTCTTATTTAATATGGAAACATAAAAATAAAACCTTTTTCTTTATGTACAAAGTTCTAATATACATTGTGTCTCAAGTATCAGCCGCGAAATGAAAATAACTTTTGGCGTGGCGAGGTTATAAATCAGAACACGAGAGTAGCTCAATTAAAAAGCCTCTATCTGATGTACTTCTGTTCCAGAAGGCGCGTTTATTTTTAAAGATATATCGGACCTTTTTAAATGCTTTGTCAACTGTTTATTTTGGTACGTGAATCATCGGGCTAAAGTGGTTTTAGCACGTGTCTGCGTATAGTGGGTTCGAATCCGATGTATTAAACTAACTTATAATATTTATATATATATATATATATATATATATATATATATATATATATATATATATATATATATATATATATATATATATATATAATATATATATATATATATATATATATATATATATATATATATATATATATATATATATATATATATATATATATATATATATATATATATATATATTCATCATTTGTAGGAAAATTTTAAAATGCGTGAAGATTCACACAACTTTGCGCTTCTCCCAACTATCGTAATACCATATTGCAGTATTACCGTTAAATAAAAGTACCAAATACAAAAATAAATCGATTAAACTATTTCACTGCAATAAGTTTCGGTTGCGATTATAACTATTCGGAATCGGTTAACAAAACTCACATTTATATTGTATCACATGGCGTTCAATATTTATGTGACTGTTTAAGAATAAACGATTTTTAATCTTATTTACTATAAAATAACGTTGAAGTTGCATTTTCACACATTATTCTCGTAAAATTTTGTAAAAATTATACGTTTTATGGAATTGTCATGTTTAACTCTATGAAATAAAGGTGAAATTAGCCTGTTTTTGTCTTTAAATGTAGGTTGCACCAAAAAAAGGCTCGTGCGCTCAATCAATTATAATCGTATTCGATTCTTTGATTGTAATCGATAATTGTGCGCAGCTGTAATTTCTTTTGGGTAAATGCTCTAAATATGTATTAAATAGTGAAATATTTTTTACATGGTAAATATTTTTCGGCATTACATTAAATCGGAATGTTTTTCTCATATTATTATTAGGCTATTATTTAAAATCGATTATTTTATATCGTTATGTTTATTATTTGTTCTTTATTCATATTTAATTTCTAGTATAAGTCTTCTCACGGTTTATTTTTGTAATTCTTAGTATAATTTAAATTTTTTTTAAGCTTCAAGCTTTATCCCGCATATGGCACGACAGGCAGAGGAAGCTGCTGGAACCATAGGAATCTGGTGTTAAGACACTCTGTTGCTTTGTCCCTGCTTTCCCGAGTGGGAATCGAACCTACATGTCGTCGCGTTTACAGACATACGACACACTTTTGCGCCAGGTTTATCCTCTAATCTAAGAATAATAACTATTATTACTATTTAAATAGAAAAATTACATTAAAAGCAACCACATCTAAGCAAAACTATAAATAAATATGTCAAACATCTCTAAAATAGTTCGAGCCTGACCAAATGCAATTCCACCTCGGGTCCATTTCCCATAAATAATCGAGATATGAAGACGTCGAATACTATAATGAAATGTCAAAACATACTCATTGATTGGTCTAGTTGTAAATCTGTTACCACCTTAAGGGTTGTTTAAATCACGTCCAAGCTGATTGTATGAACTTGTTGCTTGTACGTGAAATAGATAGTCTGTGCTCGTGACAGGTTTGAAGTGCAAATACTTTATAATCTGTGGTCGATTTTGTTGCGGTGTGGCTTTTTTTATTTTTTTAAATAACAGGTTTTAGTTATTTGTGTTTTATGTATAAGTCTTTAATTTTAGTTTTAATTTCTTTTAGTTTTTTTTTTCTTTCCCTTTTCTTGAGGCATAAAGCGTCAATACGCCATATTATAATGCACCATATTTTTTATATAATGTAATTTGTTTGAATTATAAGTTTATTGTGTTTTAATACAATGTCATAGATTTTAGAACTTTTATTTAAATGTAGTAAAGTTTATTATTGTTATTATTAACTTAGATTCGCTCTGGCAACTAGGCGAAGCGCGGCGTTGAGTTCCGCCACTCAACACACAATGCCTCAAAGAAAGTGGAAAGCGGGGACGGAGAAAGCAGGGACTAAGCAACGGAGCGTCTTAACACTAGGTTCGCACGGTTCCTGCAGTTCCCTCTGCCTACCCTGCCATGTGCGAGATGAAGCGTGAAGCTAAAAAAAATATTTACTTAGATTGTCATTCATACTTTATTCTTTAGTAGAATTAAACTGGATTTTTTTAGTACGCATCTGCCATTTTGTTATGATATTTCTTTTCTTACTTAACATTCTCTTTTGTGTTCTCCATATAATATTATTAATAATATATGTTCAACTGGCAAGCTGAAAATTATAAATAAAGAGAAGAAGAATATTTTTAGTGTAACTAAAGTAATAGAAACATTATATGATTAATAAAAGTTTACTTTTATTTCCTTATTATTGACATTTTAAACGATAAAATAAGCTATTTGTTGTAGTTCTTTTTTGTTGTTATATATATTTTAAGCCGACTTCATCCCACTTCGCTTTTTTGTCCCAAACACAATGAAACAGTAATAAGAAAAAATTAAAACGACAGTGGCACGTAAATATTGTATATAGTTTCAATTTGAAGAGCACCAATGTACACCGTGTAATTATGCAAAAAAAACACACACACACCGTGTAATTATGCAAAAAAAAGAATTGAAAAGGAAAGTTAAAATACATAAGAAACCGTTGAAACCTACTGAGATATATATATATATATATATATATATATATATTATATATATATATATATATATATATATATATATATATATATATATATATATATATATATATATATATATATATATATATATATATATATATATATATATATATATATATATATATATATATATATATATATATATATATATATATATATATATATATATATATATAAATTATAAATAAAGAGAAGAAGAATATTTTTAGTGTAACTAAAGTAATAGAAACATTATATGATTAATAAAAGTTTACTTTTATTTCCTTATTATTGACATTTTAAACGATAAAATAAGCTATTTGTTGTAGTTCTTTTTTGTTGTTATATATATTTTAAGCCGACTTCATCCCACTTCGCTTTTTTGTCCCAAACACAATGAAACAGTAATAAGAAAAAATTAAAACGACAGTGGCACGTAATATTGTATATAGTTTCAATTTGAAGAGCACCAATGTACACCGTGTAATTATGCAAAAAAAACACACACACACCGTGTAATTATGCAAAAAAAGAATTGAAAAGGAAAGTTAAAATACATAAGAAACCGTTGAAACCTACTGAGATATATATATATATATATATATATATATATATATATATATATATATATATATATATATATATATATATATATATATATATATATATATATATATATTATATATATATATATATATATATATATATATATATATATATATATATATATATATATATATATATATATATATATATATATATATATATATATATATATACATATCGGATATGAGGACCGTCGTGGCGCAGAGGCGCAACGTCTGCCTGTAACGCGACGGTTACTGGGTTCGATCCCCAGTCGGGGAAGATGGATTTTCTATTTCCATTTTCTTCGCTCTGGTAAACTAGGCAAAGCGCGGCGTTGAGTTCCGCCACTCAACACGCAATGCCTCGAAAACGGCGGAAAGCGGGGACGGAGAAAGCAGGGACTGAGCAACGGAGTGTCTTAACACTAGGTTCCTGCGGTCCCTGCAGTTCCCTCTGCCTACCCTGCCTTGTGCGAGATAAAGCGTGAAGCTAAAAAAAAAAAGAAAAAAAAAAAAAAAAAAAAATTATATATATATATATATATATATATATATATATATATATATATATATATATATATATATATATATATATATATATATATATATATATATCTATATATATATATATATATATATATATATATATATATATATATATATATATATATATATATATATATATATATATATATATATATATATAATATATATATATATATATATATATATATATATATATATATATATATATATATATATATATATATATATATATCCTCTGCCTACCCTGCCATGTGTTGGCAAAATACAAATTTATTATTTTCAATGCCTTACAATATCTCAGAATAAAAAAATAACAGTACACTCTAGCGAATAGAAGAAACTTCTTTTTAACAATTAATCAAAGTTATAGTCAAATAATTTTATTCAAAATAAGAAGTGACACGCTTCAATTTTTGAACGTCAAATAATTTAATTTGTAAGTAATGTCTCAGACCTGAGAAGAACCGGCGCAAGAATTTCAGGGGGATTCCTTCTGTTTTTTTTCTTTATGTTTAATTTTCCAAAAATTTTAATAGATAATTATATAATAATAGAAATTTTAATAAATATATCTTAAAGGTAGACGTTAAAAGAGTTTAGATATTGGAGGTGGGCATTAGGACGCGCCTTCGAGCTTCTATAAGGATATGATAGTCATAGAATGCTAAGCGATTTTTCTGCGTGACTAGCTTTTGCATGGTGCTGTGGAACAGCATCTGACTTTAACTCCTTCTACTTAACCTACTTTATGCGTGTTACAGCGTGAAGCGTGAAAAAATAATCACTACATATTATTTTCTTCACCTCAAGGCAAATATTCGAAGATGAACGATGCGGAATTGCAACCAAAAAGTAATAAATAAAGGTATCCTTTTTAAAATACTTATATATTTTAATTTTCACCACCTGTTTTTAATTTCTGACATTCGTATTGCGAAATACCATCTTGAAATGTCGTTCAGTGACAGCTGGCTGTGTTTTATCAATATTTTTTGTATACGACAATTTAAAGAAGTTCGGCACGGTTCGGAAATCTGGTTGTACTTACATATACGACGGCTATAGGTTCGAGCTTATTGAGTATCTTTTTTAAATTGGTGGTAGGGCATAGGGAAATTGGTTTCGTCACTAAAAACGTAATGTCCCAGAAGACGGAAAGCGGTAAACGGAGTGTCTTGACACTGCTAAATACATGATACAAATTAAAAAATATTTTTACAAGTTAACTAAATAACTGCTTATAGTTTAAATAAGACAATTTAACCGGATTAATCGCCTATATTCACATTTTTAAGGTATAAAAATCGCGAAAATCAAAGATCTTATTGACTTTCTAACGAGAATTTTTTACTAATCCGCTCTTCATCGTCACATGAAATCGAATAAAACGTCAAATTTATAAAATGAGTGAAAAAAGACAACAGATAAACACAATAGGCTAGGGGGATGTAGTGAAATTTATTTGTTATATTATGATGTTCTTTGTATATCGAATATAAGAAAAATAATATGATTACGGCGTCGATTTCAAGCTTCGTACAATAATTTGATATCACGGTAATAAAAGAATCCTCAAAATGCTCTTTTACCACATATTTCGGAGAAACTGTATAAATTAAATTGAAAATAAACTTTCTCTCTTGGACTATTTCAGAAGCAGATTAAGTTAAAGCAGTAAAATCATTTGTCTCTTAGACTATATCACAGATAGTTTCAGCTACTACAAAATAAACCGTATATTTAAGACATAGAGCACTATCTTGTTTGACACAAACATTCTCTCCAAAGACTGACTTAGTCGCTTATTGTTAAACATGAGATTTTTTACAATTTAAGGATTTATTCATATATACATATTAACACAAGTGAAATATTTACTTACACATGTATACACACAGACATTATAAAAAACTTGTTAAATTAATATTTTCACGCTTAAAGAGACGTAAAATGATAAGAATTCATACAATCTTATAAATATTTAGAAAACTTTTCTTATTTGCTGTCTTATTACTTGCTATGACTGAATTATTACTATTACTATACTAACGTTTATACCTGAATGAAAGCATTTTTATTAATTTTAATTAATTTCTACCGTTATTTTTCCTGAAAAATACAAATGGTTCTATAAAAAAGGTGCGAAGGTAAAGTTATCAGTTATTAAGATTGGTAAGTTCGATAGGCTATACCTACTGAATATAACTAAAATTGATATACATATATACATACATACATACATACATACATACATACATACATACATACATACATACATACATACACACATACATACACACATACATACATATATTATCCCTAGCGGGGTTGTCAGAGAGAACGTAGCGCCAAACGCTGCGGTCCCTGAATGCGTCTTCCGCCTCGTCCACTGTCATTAACCTCTTACATGTAATCCGGAACCGATCTTTTTAATACTACATTTCCATTTTTTTTCATCTGATTTTAATGGGGCTTATTTTTACAGTAGAAGAACATCTTAGAGTCTTTTGAATCTTTGAGTGTCCACTCTCTTGAAGTAAAGCGGTCCAATTAATTAACTAGAATGGTTCCGAATTAAAATATTTTTTTTTTGCAAATTAGGTAACTAAATTATATACAAATTGAAATATTTAGAAATAAGCCATTTATGTCGATATTTTTCTTCATCTTTTTTCTGTTCTTGGGTTCTCAAATCATTTTTTTTTATAGCTTCACGCTTTTATTCCGCACATGGCAGGGTAGACAGAGGGAACTGCAGGAACCGTACGATCCTAGTGTTAAGACACTCCGTTACTTAGTTTCTGCTTACTTCGTTCCCGCTTTCCGCCGTTTTCGAGGCATTGCGTGTTGAGTGGCGGAACTCAACGCCGCGCTTTGCCTTAGTTGCCAGAGCGAAGAAAATGG
Source organism: Dione vanillae (assembly GCA_037178615.1). Lineage (NCBI taxonomy): Eukaryota > Metazoa > Arthropoda > Insecta > Lepidoptera > Nymphalidae > Dione > Dione vanillae. Next base: position 1,468,195 of record JAZFAU010000223.1, read on the forward strand.
AAATAGAAAAATCCATCTTCCCCGACTGGGGATCGAACCCAGAAACCGTCGTGTTAGTCGCGTTACAGGCAGACCTTGCGCCTCTGCGCCACGACGGTCCTCAGTTTTGTTTAAAGATAATACTTAAATACAACATTGTTGAACACTGCTTCAAAGAAAGGTTTTTATATTATTCTTTGGAACTTGTCAAATGTCAAAATTTTTAGATTGTCACATATATTATCACTAACTATTTTATATATTCGCTTTGGTAAAGTCTCAAAGTTAAATAGAAATGTAGAACAGATTGTTTTAAGATCGAATGAATTACTCGAATATTCACTCTGATAAAATTGTTTTACTAAGCTTCGCAACGTTTCAAATTCGGGAAAAAGCGGAGAACGAAGAGTCTTAACACTAGGGTCTTCATGTCTACCTTTCTATGCGGGATAAAGTGTGAAATGAAAACTGTATTAAGAAAAAAGGCTATCGTGGCGACACATTGTCTGACTGTCAGATCGTAAGCGTGAGGGTTGTAGGTTCGTTTTCTAATCGGGAAGAATGTATTTAATTTTCCCACTCATCCAACAAGATGAAATCTTCTTCAAAGCACGGCGTTGAGTTCCGCTACTAATTACGTTGCTCTACTAATTCCTTTATTATATCTCAAAATTATACGGGAAAAGGGGAACAGAGTGTCTTAACATTCATATCGACTCTGCTACGTATGATTAAGCGTGAAGGTTAAAAAAAATCTTTATACTGGAGTATTAAGAACATTTTATGTTTTGAATAAGTTTCGCGCTCCGGCAGTTTTATATTTCCAATTATCACGCTTTACAATTGACTTTTAAGTATTTCACGTTACAATTTAGAAAGTTTACGAACATAGTCGCTTTAGTTTTCTATCATAAAATTTTTTAGAGTATGCTCTAATTAATTAATTGGGGGAGACGCCGTTTTACGTTACTTTATATATATATATATATATATTTGACATTATATATAATTATAACTTTTTAGCACTTCAGCACAGACGTTTGACAGCAATTTTAACTATAGAGGTATGCTATCATTTGGATTTCAATATAATAAGTTATTATTTCATATTATTTTTATTAATACAAACGAAGCATATTACATATAAATATTTATAAAAAATTAAGTTCTTTTACAGAACAGTTTGCTGATTAACTATTTTAATATTGATCAGTAATTGTATTTATTTATTTATTTATTTATTTATTTATTTGAACACCAACAAGCAGAACACTAACAATTACAAGGAATAAAATGTTGTAACAATATTACTTAGTGACTACTTTTTTACAGGTGTTACATAATACCATCAGAAAATAATAGTTAACAACGATATATATAAAAAATTAAAATTAAATTAATTATAAGTATAAAAAAAATTATAAACAAAAAAAATTAAGTTGCATTAAATTATTTGTGTTAAAATAATAATAAAGGAAAATTATCAATTGAGCAATAATAAATTAAAATTAAAATGTCTGAGAAAAATAAAAATATTAAATTAACAATGAGAAATTAAAATCAATAAATTACACAATAAAATTTAAAATCTGAATATAAGTTTAGTGTTTATCAAGATTGCAAATATAAATCTGTACTAAAAATTACAAAAAAAAAATAATTATTTATTATTGAAATACATTAGTAATTGATTTCTGAAACTATACAATTTATTATCAAAAATGTCAATGGTTTTTACTACTGTTGAGTTTAACTCTTGTTTGTTTTTAACTTCATTTGCAGTTTTATATATGATGTTATGATTAATGCACATTCTGTTAATGGGTGAGAAACGCCCTAGACGAGAATGCGTTAATTTTTCGGTAAAAGGTGTATATACAGATGGCCTAGAAAATTTTCTTGGAGCATTAATCCTCAATTTAGCCAATAGGTATGGACAGTCTGTGGACCCATTAATTAATTTGAAGATAAAAGATTGTCGAGAAACTGTCTTCGATCGCGAAGAGAAAGAAGTCCAAAATGTGACAATCTATCCTCATAGCTGTGCAGCCTACCAGCCAATTTAAGGTTATAGGACAGATGCCAAAGAAATCTTTTTTGAACTCGCTCTAATCTTTGGCTGTAAATCTCATAATGTGGATTCCACACTGTGCAGCAATACTCTAAATTACTACGTACTAAGGCAGTGTACAGGGAAATTTTAGTCCGAGCCTCTTTAAAAGCTCCACAGTTGCGTAAAACAAAGCCCAAAGCTCTGAAAGCCCTACCAACTATATCGTCAATATGTTTATGAAACCGTAATTTAGAATCCAGTATTACTCCCAAATCCCTTATATGATCTACTTCAGAAAGTAAATGTCCATTAATAGAATAAGTTCGATCAACAGTGGTTTTGTTCTTACTAAAACGAATAACAAAGCATTTTTCAGTATTGAGACACATAAAGTTCTTACGACACCATGATACCAGATTGTCCAAGTCATTTTGTAGACATACAACATCTGCTTCGGAGGAGACAGGTCTAAAAACTTTTAGGTCATCTGCAAATAAGTAGCATTTACAATGATCGAAGCAGGAATTGATGTCATTAATAAAAATGTTGAACAACAGGGGTCCCAGGTGAGAGCCCTGAGGCACGCCAGAGAGAGATAAAAAGGGATTTGAACAATGCCCGCTTATAACCACCGTTGAACTCCTATTCGTGAGATAAGACTTAAACCAATCAAGCATAATACCCGTTATACCAATCATTTCGAGCTTATAAAGTAAAACAGAATGGTTAACTTTATCAAAGGCCTTACTAAAATCAGTGTAAATGGCATCGATTGAATTGCCACTGTCAATGGCTTCAGTAAGGTCCTCGACAAAAGAAATGAGATTTGTGCTGGTAGATCGGGCCTTCAAGAAACCATGTTGTTCCGGAGCAACAATTTGCTTGAAATGGGAAGAGATCATAGGATATACAAGTAGCTCAAACACTTTTGCAAATATTGATATTATAGAGATTGGCCTATAATTTTTTGCGGAACCTCTATCACCATTTTTATGAAGTGGTAGAACCAAGGCTTTCTTCCAAAGTACAGGGAATTGGCCAGTATTTAGGGAACGATTGATGATTATAGTTAGCGGCTTCACTAGATTGTTTGCACACGTAGTAACAAAAAGTGCAGGGATGCCGTCCGCCCCCGCGCCTTTAGATTTGTTTAGGCCCTTCAAAACTCTGAGAATTTGCTCGGATGTAAAAGACAAATGACTAAGACTGTGTGATGTATTGTAATACGTGTTCGAAATATTTATAGTGGCAGCGTTCACCGGAGGCGGCGTTGTACTGTTACTGTACACAGAAGAAAAATGATCAGCAAATAGATTGCAAATATCTGCACCATCATGAGCTACACGAGAATTTAGTGTCATTTTAGCGGGGTACAAATTGTTAGGCTTTTTTTTAACTTTCAGGTATGACCAAATTAACTTTGGATTCGATCTTAATGAAGCCTCGAGGTTATTTATGTACGTAGAGTAGGATTCTTTCAACAGCTTATCACACCTCCCTCTTAAGAGCTCAAAAGTCAGAACATCTCGGGGGTTGTTATATTTACGTATTTTGACCCTGTATTTATACTTCTCCTTGATACAATTAATTAAACCGCGATTAAACCAAATAGGATATTTGGAGCTTCGAGGCCTAGAAATAGGAACATATTTCCGTATTAATGTCTGCAGTTGAGAATAGAAAATAGAAACCATATCATCAACTGACATACATTTATTCATGATTACATCACATTTGATAGATTCAAGTACTTTTTGAATATTTCCATAGTCGGCCTTGTAAAAACAATGTTTGTGTATGTCATCATTAGGTTGTAAAAAAGGTGTAAAATGAATATTATACGAAAATATTAGCGGAGGGTGAAGTGCGTCTACATAAGTAAGGGGATCCGTACATACTGATAAGTTACTAAAGGATTTATTAGCAAGAACTAAATCAAGTATTTTGTCTTTATTGTTCACTACGTGATTATATTGATTTAAGTCATTAAGGGACATAAAATCTAATAACATATTATGTAATAAGCTGTTAGAAGCACCCGCATCTAGTGAGTTTTGGTTACCTGTAGTCCAAGACATATTACTTAAGTTAAAGTCACCTACAATTAGAAGGGTTCCGGTAAAAGATTCTAGGGCTCGATTAGAGTTGACTAAAAAGTGCTTAAGAACATGCTTTTGGACGGGAGGGGGTATGTAGACACCGCAGATATAAATATTTTCCTTTGTGTCGTTTTTGTTATCAAATTCAATATTGACCCAGAGGTCCTCACAGAAAGATTCAAAACCAACAAGTCGAGATGAATTAAATTGCCTTGAAACTGCTATCAGGACTCCACCGCCGTCTTTCTTACTATGAAAACCGCTGCTTTCGCGATCACGCCTATAAATCACGTAACGATTACTATCAAACAACTCTGAGTCATAGACGCTTCTATTTAACCAAGTTTCTGTCAAAATTATTATATCATATGAACTACAAATTACATTATTAAAAAAGTCAACAGATTTAGTTCTCAAACCTCTGACATTTTGGTAATACACCGATAAGCCGTTAAGTGTGCCCTTTAGTAATTATAAACAATCTTAGCGTATTTATGACAAGTTCATGATTGTGTCGTGGTTCCGGACTTGAATATATTTAGCATTTTCGGTTTTTCTTACAAAAATTCTACCATCTCGAACCCATACAAATTTGTACTTTAACTCCTTAGCTTTGTGACGAGTGGCAGCAAGTAACATTTTAGTTTCGGGCGATAAATGTTCGGTAATATAAATGGAGTCCTTCTTCGCAGTGGCGACTCCTAAGTGGCTGGAGTTCAGTTTCTCATTATTAAATTTTTTATTGAATTTACTGTTAGCAGCTAGGAATTGATCGCGAAGACGTGGACTATTAAATTTTACCAAAACTGATCTAGGACGAGGGCTGGTTCTGTCCATTTTAGCAATTCTGGTGCAAATGTGTATACTTTTCTCATCGACGGGACAATCAATAACCTTAGCCAATTGGTGCACAGTATTAATCAAGTTCTCTTGCTTGTGTTCCGGTACACCATGAATTTCCACATTACATGCCCGTGAGTGTTGTTCGAGCTGCGACAGGCGGGAATTTAATAAATCGTTACACGCTCGTAGCGCCTCATTATCCGCGCGAACCGATTCAATTAACACTGCTTGTGTCGAGCACTGCTCTTTTAATTTTTCTATTTCAGTGTTAAATGATAACATTGACGACTCCAGAGAAGAAAGTATGTCGTGGATCTCCTTAATTTTAGGATTGAATTCGTGAGCTAAAACTAGACGCAACTCCTCTCCGATAATATCACGAATTGTCTCGGCCGTTAAACTATTACAAGAAGAGTTCTTACTACGCTGCGTTACAAAATCCTGTTGAGACGCAATTGCTGGTCCGCGTACCGGGGTATTTGTATTATTACCTTTCTTCGGCTCTTTGCTACGACATAAGTCGCAAACCCAAACATTTTTAATATCAGGGGTCATATTGTTATATTCTAACAAAGTGTGTCTCGTGCAAATAACGTGATATGTATTTTTACAACGCACGCAATGCAAATAAGGAGCATCTTTCATAATGTTAGGACAGCCGGCGCACTTAATAGAATTCATTATTCACCTTAATTAGCAAGCAAGCAAGTAAGCAAAATAATATTCAATAGTTTGACCACTGTTAGTTACAAGCGTACGCTGTATGAGTCAGCCGAGTTGAGGTCAATGACACGGTTGTCCGAGCGAAGACGATGCGGCAGCAGTGCAAGTTGTCGTAGGTCAGTGTGATGCAAAAATTTAAAGATGTTTTTCTTTATAACTGCTAAATTACGCGGTATATCACTTTAAAATTTCACTGTTAAGTTCACAATAAACACAACTTCAATTTTGAAACACGAAAAGCAGGAACTAATAACTTTGAGTATATATTATTCATTAAAAAACCAAGAGCGTATATGAAACGATGTTAACTGATTGCGCGTTAAGGACGATCTTGTTATTGTTACGTCGATGCAGTGTCAACTTTTAATTAGGCTATAAAATAAAATAAATTTTGGTTAAATTCAAAAGACATGTTTACGAGATGTTTTAATTTTAAAATATTTCTTTTAAGCGATGATATTTTTAAATTATGTTCTGGATTACATATATAGGTACAAGTAAAGTATGCAGGTGGGAACTATCAGATGTATATACTGTCTTTAAAAGGACTAGTAAGTGAGGAAATGAGTTAAATATTATAAAAAAAAGGTTTGCAATTTAAATAACACATTTTTCAAAAATACTATGAAACGCTAAATATTGTCTTTTCGGTTAATATACAAAAAAAACAAGCTAAATGAGGTATGTGATTCTAAAGGCGACAGCTGTAGGTTCAATCCTTATTTAGGCGAATGATTGAGATGTTGCTGAGAGAAGAGATGATGAGATGAGATTCCTTAATGTCATTTTCTCCTTGTAAGAAGATAAACCACGGCGTTGAGTTCCGCCGATCAACGCCGCAATGCCTTGAAAATTGTGTTTAAATTTGAGAAACATTCTATTAGAGGAGTTTCCTTCGCCATTTCATTTACTCCGTGACAAAGTACCTTTCCGAAATACTAGTAGATAAAAAAATAACGTGCATAAGTGTATCTGTGATACCTACATGAATAAATGATGAATTTTTGATTTTGATTTTTACTAAATTGAAAATTTTCATATAGGCAAGTAAGCCTCTGAGATTCGTATGACGAACTATATAACAAAACAAAGCTATTGCCTACATAATATTGATATAAAATATCATTAACGCCAATAGTGTTGTCATTAGTGACACGGGAGACTAATTAAAATTTCCTCTAAATAAAATTGTCACCATACATCACTGCGACATCCGAATCCGATCGGTCAGATTTCAAGCGAACTCAATTAAACACCAGCGAGATAAAATTAAGCCTTAATTAAAACTCCATAATGTTTAAACAAAATTGTATAAAACAAAATGATAAAAATAAAATAAAGTGAGGTAGCCAGGCGTAAAAACATTTTGTCACCAATATCGCGCTCCGTGACCGGTCTTACTCCTTTTCTCTTGTTTTACTTTACTTTGTTTTGTTTTTGTTTTATTGTTTTTGTTTTTGTTTTAGTGTATTTTATCAATGAGTGGTCGCTGGCGGCTCGTGATAAATATCAAATAAACACATTCTGTTAATTGCCTAAATTCTTGATTTTGTAATGAGATATCGCTTTTAAATTGGAATTGAATAAACTGTGGCTGCGTCAAGTTGAGGACTTGTGGGAGTGTATAAAGTGACTGAAATTTTAATTAGCATTGGTTACTTGTTACGGAGTAATGTTTTAAAGTAAAAAATATAATATTAAATAATATAACAAAGCACAATTTCATTTGTATCGATTATTTGGAACATAATAGCTTGGGAAATCCTCTCTCTAAGTACTCCTCTAAACTCCTCAAGTAGATATGCAAGTAATCTATTTATAAAAATATTTTATAAATCGATAATATATTCCTTTAAAATTGATTGCGTTATGTATTATTTGTTATTAATATTATATATAATTTGTATTCAAAAAAAAATCAAAATCTGTATTGAAACAAAAAATAAGATGGAGCTTATATAGAAAAGAAATTAGGTAAAAGCCAGTGTCAAGACACTCCATGTAACTACTTAATTTTTAAGTTTCCGCCGAAATTCAAAACAATATATACTGAACAATATAACGCAACGTTGCTCTGTGTTTTATTAGTACGATAAAATTAAAATAACTCAATCCCCTCGACAGGAATCGAACTTAATTCTAAAATCTGTTAAGTAAGACACTATCCCAAGCCACTGGGATAACCATAAATGTTAATTTCCTTATACCTTTTATACTTCTCGCAAATAAACTCAGCAAATAGACTAGAAGACTATAATGTAATATAGATAACAAAAAGAGACTATTAACTTGAACAACTGTCAATATATTCGTAGGAACTTAAATACTTAAGTTATTTTTTTTATTTCTTCTTAAGAATGCCTTTTAAATATATAATATCGTATTTTAAGTGTTTCAGTACAGAATATACATATTTGTGTGTGTATTTGTGTGCATGTGTATGTCTGTATGAGTGTATGTATATGTGTCAAATATATAAAAGTTAAAATCGATAATCGATATTTTCATGTTCATTTAAATATACAAATTGTGCACATCATTATCACCAGCATTCGAAATTAAATGTAAAATGGTCACTTTGCTACTTGTATTAATGAATAAAGAATATATATATATATATATATATATATATATATATATATATATATATATATATATATATATATATATATATATATATATATATATATATATATATATATATATATATATATATATATATATAAATAAATATATATATATATATATATATATATATATATATATATATATATATATATATATATATATATATATATATATATATATATATATATATATATATATATATATATATATATATATATATATATATATATATATATATATATATATATATATATATATATATATATATAACTGTCTATATATTCATAACTCTGCAACCAATGTCTCACTCATTGACTCCAAAAGTCATAAATCCACTCGCTCATTTGAATGCGATTGTGATCCTCGCAACTACGCTTATAACATTCTGTTGATGTATTTTTATTTTATTTTAAACTGCTTTATGATGTTTGCTTAGTTTTATTCATCTTTATATTATGCATTTAATATTGTAATTTTTTAACTTCACGCTTTATCCCGCATATAACAGGGTAGGCAGAGAGAACCGCAGGAATCGTAGGGACTTAGTGTTAAGACACTCCTTTTCCTGCTTTTTCCCTTTATTGAGACATTGCGTGTTGAGTGCAGGAACTTGACGCCGCGCTTGCCTTAAAATAATTTGTGTATAATTATGTTCTAGATGTCATTTTCTTCAATAAATTCTCCACCATTTCACATCCAAATTGTCAATTTTATTTTAAAGCCAAGGTTGCCATATCTAATACGATGCTTTTATATTTCTATAAATTTAATAATGTATATACATATACTTGTATATCTTAGATTTTCCTTATTTAAGCAAATGATAGAATAAACTTAAATAACTTTAATTTAAAAATTATTTTTATATAATTAATAATATAGTTTTGTGGGTTCAATTCTCACTCGAGGAAGATTCGGTTCCATTTTCATCGCTATGGCAACTAGGCTAAACGCGGCGCTAAATTTTGCCACTCAACCCGCACGTTGTCCCACACTAATATATGAGGAATGACGCGTGAAGCTAAAAGAAATATCTAAAATATTATAAATTTTCCAAATATTCTTCTTACTTTAGTGTGAAATTGTTATTTAAAAAATTTAAACCGTATTTTTAGTTACAAAAAACGTTTAAGCCAAGTATCACGTTTTACGACGCACGCATACGATCGCATTCAATTAGCTTAAAAACTGTTAAATCGTGTAACGCTTCAGCTTTAACTATTTCGTTTCGTTTCATATAATTCGATTTTATTGTTACTTTCCATTTTTTTTTTAATTATTTCGCACAACAGCTTCAGATGTAACTGGAAAGTCGTCATTAATTATTGTATCGATAATCATTTTTTTATCAACTATTTAATGACATAGAAGAAAAGATATCTTAAGTATAGTAAAAAGGACCTATGCATTATTTTGAAAAAAAGATTTTATACGATGCATCGATTCCCAATTAGGGGAGAGTCAATTATTTTTATTTTCTTTAGTCCGGTAACAAGGTAAAGCGCGATGTTGAGTTCCGCCATTTAACACGCAATACATTTAAAGGAGAACGGAGTGTTTTAACACTAGGCTTTAAGCGCGTACGGCTGCCTCTGCCTATCCTAGTATATAAGTATACAGCGTATACGCAAAAAAAAAACTGTAAAGGTGCGGGTAACAAAGTGTTTTAACACCAAGTTTTAATCAACCTTCACACATTATTCCGATTCCCATTAGAAAACAATGAATTACTTATTTTCATTTTCTTTAAAACGTACTAAACGTCTCTAAAAATGGAAATCGAGGATCGGAGTGTCTTGACACTAAGTCTCTTCTACGTACAGCTTTCTCTGCTTAACCTGGTATGTGCTAGGTACGGAGGGAGAGAGAAATAAAGTGGGTAACAGAGTGTTTTAACACCACGTTTCTCTCAAGCTATTCTCCTATGTGTAAGCGTGAAAGAGCGAGAAATAAAAAAAAAACTTTTAAAATAAGTATTTATGTTCGAAAGTAAGACTTACACAGCCATGTGCATCTTTATAATGATTTTATTAATTGTGCAGCATTTATTTCACTTTCTAAACCGAGCTCAAGATAAATCTTAAGATAAATCCGATGTCTATTTTTCTAGTGTTAGTTTTATTAGATCAGTGCAATGAGATAGGATCTGTACTTGAACTATGTTTATATATCGATAGTCGATATCGAACGCGTAAGTAAATATTTTTAAGTAAATTATAAAGAAAAATAATAATATTACAATAGCGTCTGACGTGTGTACAACTGTCATAGAGTTTGCTTTAAGATGAAAAAGCATGGTTCTAGAAGTTTTAAACAATTTCATAAGTAGTTTATGATAACAAAAATTATCTATTTTTGGTAAAATCGATATTTTATAAATACACATATTTTTTAATTTCTAGATTAGTATGTTGCGTTTTTTTACTTTTTTATTATTTAATATTATTATTTTTTATACATCGATGGATGGATAGATTTGAGGACCGTCGTGGCGCAGTTGTAAGCGTCTGCCTGTAAACTCGACGGTTTGAGGGTTGGATTCCCACTAGAAGAAGATGAATTTTTCTAATTCCATTTTCTTGGCTCTGGAAACTAGGCAAAGCCCGGCGTTGAGTTCCGTCACGTATTGCCTCGAAAAAGACTTAATGCGGGGACGGAGAAAAGAGGGACTAAGCAACGGAGAGTCTTAACACTAAGTTCATATGGCCCCTGCAGTTCCCTCTGCCTACCCTGCAATATGCGGGATAAAGCGCAAGTGAAGATATAATATATATATATATATATATATATATATATATATATATATATATATATATATATATATATATATATATATATATATATATATATATATATATATATATATATATATATATATATATATATATATATATATATATATATACTACTTTTTTTAGATTTTTTGTACATAATGTACAATTAATATACTAAGGTTAATATTGGTTTCAATCAAGCTGCCTAACGTAATTCTTGTAACGACACACGACACAGCTGTAGTAGCGTATTGTAAAAGTTTCGATAACATTTGTAGTAAAGTTATTGAAGTATGGTTCGTTCCGCTACATGCAATTAATGCTCTTGACAACGCGAGAGCTAGGAAAGTTTGTATGCACTTGCATTACGTCTTTAATATATTGTTAAAATGGTAATTATACAAATTGATTAAAAATTATTAAATTAACTTTTTAAAATAACGTTTAATTATTAGCAAACGTTTTATTTAGCTTATATCAGGTTAGGCAGAGGGAACTGCAGGAACTTTGGAAACCTAGTGGTAAGACACTCCGTTCCCTGCTTCCTGTCTGTTCGAGGTGTTGCATATTGAGTGGTGACACTCAACGCCGCGCTTTATCTAGATGCCATAGAAGTAAATGGAAATGTAAAAATCCTTAATAAAATCCACAAATCTTCGTGCTTACAGGTAGATGCTATGTCTCTACTACGGAGAATTTTGTCACAATGAATAAAAATCATTCCTCTTGTACAGAATAGAAATTTTTGAAACTGTACTACTATAATATTATCAAATTTTATTTAAGTGAAATAAATTTACATACTTAGCTCACAATTTAGTTTCATAAATATAATTTAATATTCAATATCAAGTATTATCAATAAATTGCATAGAAATAATGTTTTATGTGAATTTCTATGGGAACTGACAGGCGTGACAGGTCCAACGGTAACTTATGTGATTATGTAAATGAGACCGATGGCTTGTTATAATATTACTTAATTAAGTTTATAATATGTGTTTTTTATATAAAATAGGGGTAAGTTTGTGCTTAGGGAAGCTTTATATATTAATTATTAGTAATGTTAGGTAAATGTTAATAAAAATCTTTTTCAGTGTTATAATTAAGATTAAAATTTAGAACTTAGCTAAGATTTTCAGTCCAAATGTTATACAGTACCTATAAAATAGCGAAACCCAACGCTGCAATTTATATGACTAGTTAGATAAAATGAAATTAATCAATTCCCTTAAAAAATATTTTTAAAAAAAAATGCTATTTTATAAATATTTCTATTATTTTTCTACAGGCCACACGAACAATAAAAAAAAAAGATTTAAAAAAATCTAAAAAAAAAATAATTTCCCCATAAGGAATCAAATCTACAACAGTCACAATTACTGTTAGACTTACCACTAAGCCACAATGGTCTATTTTAATTATCATATACATTATAATTTTCGTTATAATTAACATAAGTTGATTACGCATTTTGTCATATAAACGAGGTTAACATATCTAATAAAATATTATCTTGGTAATACTATGTAGGCAGCGCCCTCTAGGGTGTGTTAATTCGTTCTTTGTTCTTTGTTTACTATATAACATATTACTGTTTATTATTTTTCAAAGCCTTATATATTCCTAGAGCCTTAGCCTTTCATATAACTTAGTGTTGGTTTAAATAGAAACGATACTGTATTACTTAATTTCATAGGTATTTTTTTTATTCTGTGGTATAATTTGTTTTTATATTAATATGGTTTTTATGAATATTCTGTATGTTTGAACAAGTTTTTTAGAGCTTGAGGAGTGTCTTGACACTAGGTTGTCTCTACTTGCCCTGCTACTGCTATATAATTAATATTGCGTAACATTGTTTTTTATAAGCTTCACGTTGTATCCCTGAGAGAAAATAAGTTAAGACACTCCGTTTTCCACTTACCTCCCAATGTAAGCACAATATGATATAGTAATGACTATGTACATAAATATTTTTTATTACAGTAATATCAAAAGATATTTTTAATAAATATTTAAAAAAATCTAACCAAATCTCGGTTTAGGTATCTATGGTATATATTTAAATATTATAAGTGACGACTAAAATAAATATAACTTAAAAATAATTAATAATTCTTGATTTCATACTACATATTATTACTATAATAATACTATAATCCTACTAAGTAAATATAATTCGTAATCCATGAACATTAACGTGTCTTTACTTTAACTTTGCACGCAGCTTTTTATTCCATTCACTGAAAGCTACACAAACAAGTCCTGGTACAAAATATTTACGAAAATATCGTTCACAATTTGGTTATAACGAAATTTTTGTATCTACGACGTCGCCATATACTTTGGAATTACTGCGAGTTGGTTTTGAATGGATCTTTTTATTTTTTTTATAGTTTCACGCTTTATCCCGCACATAGCAAACTAGTCAGAGGGAACTGCAGGAACTGTGAGAACCTAATGTTAAGACACTTCGTTCTCTGTTGAACTTAATTTTGTATAAGTGTTTATTTATTTGAGTGAAATTTCTGTTGCAAATATTGCAATTGGTTTGGCTTTATAGTGTTTTTGTTATTTATTTGTGAATTTTGTATTTATTATTATGGATTAAATCCTATATCAATAAGACAATAGACAATCAGAGGACAGTTAGGTTCATGTGATGTTTTTAAATATAATAAAGTTCACATCAAACAAAAAAATACTTAATATTATTTTAATCATATTTTGATTGACTGAAATATTAATTAATTACACATTAAAGATAAATAAAAGTACAAACCCTACATCATTGCCACTGCGTAAATTTTCTATAAAACTCAATTTTAGCAAACAAAATATTACTAAAACACACAATTTCAAAAGACCGAAGCCCGTTTCAACAGCTCTACATTATTATTTTCACTTTTACATAGACCGGGGTCACTGCCGAAATTCAGTCACGCGATCCACCCATCAACGTTGTTTCTACCCCCTTGTAGCGTCGGCGAATTTTATAAACTACCCTCCGTTATTCCGAACCCCCTGTATATAAGCGCCCTAAAGCTTTTTATGCCATTGGCTGTTTGTAAAAAAGGATATTTTACGGTGCAATTTTATTGCTCTGATTTTTCATAATAGTATTGATATAGGGGCGCAGTTACACAGAGTGTTACTGTATACGAGACGGTCGTAGGTTCTGTTCTCACAAGTGAAGAATGGATTATTTTAATTTTCCTTGCTCTACTAGTAAGATAAAGCATATTGTAGTATTTTGTCACTCAACACTTAATATTTTGAAACCAACAAAGCGAAGAAAATTTTGTTTTTAACATTAGTATCCTAACACACTTACTTCTTCAAAAAAGCAGAATTAATTCATAAATTTTATTTATTTTAAGCAAATTATACATTATTATGCAGTAAATGTCCTATCCTATTTATAATGAAATAATAAAAAATATAATGAATCACCGAATGTACTTAATTGTAAGGCTCGCTATATCTAATATATATTAAAACTATTCTTAATAATTTACACATCCAAAGGGTAAATTAGGTAGTAGTAGGTTTTAATACTGTTACTAAGATTAAGTATTAAGTATTTTATAACAACGAAGCGCATGGTGGGCGGATGGTACCGCCCTCTATCTTTTATACAGTATGTTCTTTTACTTGTATATTATAGAACAAAAATATTATTTTAGTTACATATATAATTTAGGTCTCATTTAAGAAAACATAGATTTCATCAATATATATAATATGTTTGTGTTGTTATGATATACAAAAATCAACACAAAAAATGAACACTACTTGCTACGCGAATGAAATGCTTGCCAGATATGTGTATATATATATATATATATATATATATATATATATATATATATATATATATATATATATATATATATATATATATATATATATATATATATATATATATATATATATATATATATATATATATATATATATATATATATATATATTTGTATAGTATATTTATATATGTATGAATCATTACTTTAAAAATAATCTTTGCAGTACCACTTCGTTCTTCACGGCGCTTGTTTTAAACATGTTTACACTAGGTTTTACATCTAGCTACGCATATATTTCAAAATATAAGTACATATTACGTATATTTGAAATATTACATCTTCTGTAAACTTAAGGTAACTTAGAATACATACCTATACAATTAAAAAAAGTACTATGATCAAAAGATTATCCAATAATTTGTTTTATTCTAACCAGTACTTCCTGAGCTAAGTGCGATTAAGCTTTTGAGCTCTATAAAATTTATTTAATATTTCTGTAGATTTATAATATATATATATATAGTAGGTAGCTATTCCAAGACATATATTAAATTACAATTTATTAAAAACAAAAGATACTTAAAATTGAACACCTGTATAATCAATCGATTTACGTCTTAGTAAGTTTACGTTGAACTCATTTAACAATTCCAACGTAAGTAGTAGTGTAATCGCCTCTTGCTTTGAAATCGTAAATACAACGTTAATTGTTATAACTCTACTTAATGAATAAATTTGCTTTTAAACCTAGATGTCAAAAGTTGAATGGAGTTATTTTGTTTTTTTTTTATTATGATCATGTCTAAATAGGAATGGACGTAGATTGAAGATTATTTATCACAAATTCGATTAAATAGCGTCTTTGGCTTAAATTTAAAAAAAAAACTTTATGTAGCTGATGATTATAGCAGTAACAGTAGCGTAGCGTAACAGTTTAAGGTCATAAAATTTTATATTTAAAACTCAATCCTACGATTCCTGCGAATATTCCAGTTTTTTACTGTGTATATAGTGATATTTCTTTTCATATTTCGTTTCGTAATATATATTATATTTAACTTAGCTGTATAACGCATATTGCGGGATAGACAAAAAGCTTCGAAACACTCCATATTTCTTACGTAATGAAAGTACGAATAAACCGATAAATATTTCCTTTTATTTCCAATCAACATGGTATAAAAGCGTTAAAATGTCACTAACTCAAAAACCTTACCCCTCACGTGGAACTGAACCTACAACCGTCTCCAAAACAAAACAAACACACCAAAACCCACAATTAATATTCACCAAAAAGCAACGGAATAGAAAATCTATCGTGAAAGTGCTTTTTAAAAAATTGTAATCCGTTAAACACAAAGAATAAACAGCGCTGGTCTTGCGTTTGTAATAAAAATTCATATTAAAATATAATTTTGCGTGCGCTCGTGAGTCAGCCACGAATATAATTGATCTGATAACGGGGGACTAAAACACCTTTTAACTTCATAAACTTATTTTTTACTTGCTATTTTACTTTATTTATAGACATATTTATTAGCTGAAGTAAGTAATAAGGACTTCGTAATTAATATATTATATCTTAATTAAGTGGATACGTTTGGTGAAATAGAGAGAGAACGTAGTGTCTTAACACTAAGCTCTCTGTTTTCTATTTCTTATCTGTTTGAGATTTAGTAGAATAGTGACTATGAAAAATTCCAGTAAGTAAACGATTAAGTGTCCTATTCCCAATTAAATATTTATATTTAAATGACAGCCAATTAAATACTCAATATAGTAATTGCCTTTAATTTTATTATTATTTTTATATACATAGAAAATAAAATTTTTTGACACTATCTTCTCTTTTAACTTTATAGCCATTAAATTTACATAAATAGATAATTTAAGCATACAAAATCTATAAACTGAAATCGATTTCTCTATATTTCTTCAAAATACGATAAAAAAAAGACTTGTACTTAATACTTAAATTTGAACCTATGACCTGTGCAGTACTTAAAACTATTTCACTGCACTGTGAGGGATTACAATTATTAATTAAAAAAAAGCTTTCCACCATGATGGATTGCCGCGCTTTATTTCCCATAAGCTGTTAGTAATAAAAATACTAATTTGTCACATCGATCGCGCCGGTAATAGTTTTTGAAATCTGCCTTTCATCTGATAACTTAGCTGCTTACTATGGCGTTATAGTTCAGTGGTTTGTGTAAAAAAAGGGTGCCAAGTTCATATATTATTAGATAGTATTGTAACAAGTGTGTTAATTTAAGAGTTTACAATAGTTAGAAATTGGCTTATAATTACACTATAGTTAATATACAAAATGTTTTACATATAATTTTAATTTATTGAATCCTGTATTGCTATTAAAGTGCAGTAAACATTTTGTTTTCACAATTCTAGTAAACAAAGGCTGCGTTGAGTTCCGCCACTAATGTACACAATGTCTAGAATTCTCGTAAAAATTGGAGAACAAAAGGTTTTAACACTAGATTATTCTCCATTTTTGTTGAATGAAGAATGACAATAATTCTTAAAATTATCGTTAGTAAATAAAAATATTGATTAATATTCGTCTTTTGTCACGAGTCGTTCATATTAAGTCACTTTATTTTCTAAACTCATACATACCATAAATCAATATTTACAATTAATCTCCACAAAGCTGCCCCCATAAATTAAAACCAAACAAAATTACCTAAAAGCAATTTTTCCCCGTTACGTTTCTGTCTGAATTAGCATGGATCGATACAACTTCCGGCCGGTGCCTTACTCGGGTAGACACGGTGTAAACATTATATACTCGCAAGTATTTTACTTCCTTGTTATTTTTACAACCCTAGATGATGAAAATTCTACTTATATACGAATATTTTGATAGAACCAATTTGCCTACATATATCTTGGTATAAAACTTTTGTTTTAGATTTTTTTTAACTTCACGCTGTAAACAGAGGCTTCAGAGGAAACTGTAGGCGGAATAGATAGTGTTAAGACACTAAGTTCCCAACTTTCCGCTTTTCAAGGCATTATATTTAATACTTAATACGTAAATACTAAAAAGTTGCTTTTCGAAAATGTTTTACTTCAAAAATTATTTCTGTATCTATATTATATAACTTACTGCCACCATGATTAAGTGTGTATATTAGAAACCAAATTAAAAAAATCTTAAAACGTTTGGTCTTAAATTTTAAGCGATATTTTACAGGAAATCGCCTTAAAAACACCTATGAAGACATTGTCTAAACAACGCATTAGATACCATCTCATTATCTACTATACAATATCAGAGTCTAAGAGCGATCGTTAAGTTAATATAACGGAGTGTCCTAACACTACACTTTCTTTACCTATCGTCTTACGCGGAATAAAGCGTAAGGTTTTTTGCTCCTATTTCTACTACTCATACATCTATCTACATATGAATCAGCCTACTATAACTTGATCATAAGGAAATTTACTAAAAATTACTATATATATATATATATATATATATATATATATATATATATATATATATATATATATATATATATATATATATATATATATATATATATATATATATATATATATATATATATATATATATATATATATATATATATATATATATATATATATATATATATATATATATATATATATATATATATATATATATATATATATATATATATATATATATATAACTATTTAACATATACACCGTACAATAAAAGATAAAAAATAACCCCATAATTTACAGCTACCGGTACTGAGTAATATATACTGAGTATACTTACTTACATATATTTCTATAATAATGTATATTATAAGAAGGCACCACGTCCCGCAGCGTGGCGAAAACCTTACGATTCGTGAGAGACCGTGTAATCGATGCTTGAACAATCATTTTAATTGGAATTATCGATATTTTTATATGTACATATATATGTACATGCAGTCGAGAAATATATTTAATATATATATATATTTACTATGTTTTATATAAGTGGGGTAAAACGTGTGTATACCATATTGATCAAGTTAAGTAGGGACAGAGTATTAAGACACTCTGTTTCCCTTTATAGAGACGACTGTTAAAATACTTATTAGTTAGCCATAGTGGCACAGTAGAATTGTATCTGGCTGTAAATATTACACACGTGAGTTCGTTTACTCGTTACAAAAATTGTGAAGTGTATATATATATATATATATATATATATATATATATATATATATATATATATATATATATATATATATATATATATATATATATATATATATATATATATATATATATATATATATATATATATATATATATATATATATATATATATATATATATATATATATATATATATATATATATATATATATATATATATATATATATATATATATATATATATATATATATATATATATATATATATATATATATATATATAAATTTAAGTAAAAAAATATATACGTACATTTGTACAGAAATATAATTTCTCGATATCTGTACAACACGTCGTCGACCGTAAGCGAGATCCACAATAAAGCATATACCAATCGCCCCCCACTGTTTTTTATATTTGAATCTCGTTCAGAATAAAATTATAAAGGGCATTAATAACTCAGCAAATGATAAACGTTCTAGTAGCGTATGCAAAGTGGTGTTTTTCTTACGATTTACAGTTCCAATTATCGATTAATCGAATATTGATTTGTTATCGATATCATAGAATTAAATATGGATTAACGATTGTAGTGGAGTTGTGAAACAGTTGGGGTGGGTAGCAGGTTCAATATTTTTTTTTTGTCAAATTCGTATTATATATTTGTTAATTTATTTACTACAATCTATAATTAATATGTAGATTTAGACATAATTAAAGTAATAAAAATATATAACATTTTTATCAAGAAATAAGAGTACTGATTTTATTAAGTTAATTATGTTGTACCTGATGAATGATTATTAGTACCCCTCTAATAACAAAGGGTGTAATATTTCAATTCGAACAAAAAACGGAGAACAGAGAGTCGTAAGACTTAGCTCTCCAAGAAGGAGAAAACACTGTCTATATATCTTAATATTAAATATACAAATTCAAATTCGAATAATTTTATTCAAAATGAGAATACATGATTCATTTTTTGAACGTCAAAAACACTACCAGCGGTTCGCTAAAGTTAATGCCTCAGACCTGAGAGTATATATATATATATGTATATATATATATATATATATATATATATATATATATATATATATATATATATATATATATATATATATATATATATATAAATAATATATTTTAAACAATAGTAGCGAGAGCTCAATACAAACTCTAAAGTATCCATTACCTTCCAATGAATCCGATCTTCATTTCAATTCATTTATTAATACACGATGTAATAAAATTTGCTGACACCATTAAATACACTCCACGGTACACATTAATAAGAAACTGTATACATTCGTATTCTGTACTAAGTACAGTTTTGTATTGCCAGTTATCTGGCTGAAATGATTTAGTAGATTATGTGATGCTGTGATATAGAGGAACTGTTTGATAGGCGATTGGTTGCGGGTTTAAATCAAATCTGAGGGGGAACTAAAATTATATAGTATAAAAATACTGTGTTTTGATGCTAAGTTCTCTTTGTTAGCTTAATTTGCGAGATAAAGCGTGAAATAAAAATATATATTTGTTATATAAATTAAGGATAGATAAATTGTAATAATAAAGAATAGTAATGTTAAAATACGGTTCTCCCAATTACGTCTAATTCTGGAGACAATGTGGGCACGAGTATGTATAATTCTTCCCTCCCTGGTGGGAATCGAACTCGTCTTCTCCAAGCGTCTTATTGATAGCCGGATGCTAAGCCTCTATACTACTACGATCTTATTTGTGTACTTGATATCAATCAAAACGCTTGTATTACGATTTAAAATATCGTACAAAACCAGATTATCGCCATTTTAAAGAAAACAATCGTGGGAAGATAATTCCTTTTAATGATTACATCTAAGATTACCCAACAAGGATGTTTGTATTCTCATCATCCGTATAGTGTAAGCATTATATTATTTTTAAATTGTATTTAAAAAATTAAAGAAAATAGAAAATGCTTACTTACATACATACATACATACATAGCTTAACGCTCTATCCGTAGCGGGGTAGTCAGAGAGAACGGAGCGCCAAACGCTGCGGTCCCTGCATACCTCTTAATAATTTAAATATAAAAAAGTTTAAATCAAGTTACATTTCAAATTTTAACATATAATTTTATATATTTGTCTATAAAGCATTTTCTATACCTCTATATGATTTTTAAATATAAATTATTATATAAAAACAGGCTTGTAGAGGTACATTAAGAGACGCTTTCAGGAATTTTAATAGAAACGAGCTTTAAATGTTATTTTGCGTTGTGTGATCCATACAAATAAAATTACAATCCTAACTTTATTTTACGCATAAATTTCCTTCAACTGGAACGATTATCCTATACATTGCCTTACTATGTTATTATAACTAAAGATTAAAAGACCGTCGTGGCGCAGAGGCGCAACGTCTGCCTGTAACGCGACGGTTACTAGGTTCGATCCCCAGTCGGAGAAGATGGATTTTTCTATTTCCATTTTCTTCGCTCTGGCATCTAAGGCAAAGCGCGGCGTTGAGTTCCGCCACTCAACACGCAATGCCTCGAAAACGGCGGAAAGTGGGGACGGAGTAAGCAGGGACTAAGTAACGGAGTGTCTTAACACTAGGTTCATATGGTTCCTGCAGTTCCCTCTGCCTACCCTGCCATGTGCAGGATAAAGCGTGAAGCTAAAAAAAAAAAAAAAAAAAAAAATTAAAAGATCCGTAATGTAATTTTTAGTATCAATTAATTATGAAAATCATTAGTAAGTTGAGAATGTAAAGAACTTATGTATTTAAAACAATCTATTGAATTTGTAAATAAAGACTACATCAAACGCATCATTGTAATGGTTTGTTACAGTTTACATCTGTTTTAACAATTGCAGGGAGATTTATTGAAAATGAATTTATTTTATAAGTGGTTATTTTACTATTTTAAAAATATAACAAATAATAATGTTTTTGTTGATATATGCATATCCACTGGTATAGCGTCTGACTGTACGCTGAGTTGTGGATTCGATTCCCGCTTGAGAATAAAAGTTTATTTCATTTTCCTTATTATATTAACAAGATATAGTGTAAAACTCGGCGAAACTAGGTTCCCTCACAAGAATATACTGGAGACTGATACAAACTAAAAAAATCCACTTACCTTGAAAATAGCTCTTCGTTCGCAAATAGCTTACGGACAACCGCAATATGGAGAGGCGGTCTAACTTGCTCAGGATGTTTTGTTCAAACGGTAGTAGTGATGCTAGGGTGTCGAGCTCAGCGTTGAGACGCTCTCGGTGCCTCTTGCTTGGATTGCTCTTGGTGACACCGTCTTTTGATGGCGGTTTGATGCTGGAAGTAAATTTTATTGTTAATATATATGTATATTATATTTTAAGCATATTATATTATGTTAGTGGTTATAATTGATTTCTTAATGGATATGGAACATGAAGCTAAAAAAATATATAAGTATTAATATAGTTTAAGATTAAAAATAATAGCCAAGTGGGCAATTTGAATGAATAATTGGATTTTTTTATTATATAACATAATAATATATTATGTTATGTGTATATGATATTGCATTATATTTATACAAAAATTGCAAATTTTAACCGCAAATAAACTGAATAAAACACCCTTTTTAGGTGCAATTATACAAAAAGAAAAAAAATTGTAAAATTTAACCTTACTACAAGAACTTTTAATAATTATTACCTGTTAAAAGAACAATTCACTTTCACCACTCCATATACGTCATCCGTTTTCATACATATATACATAGTCATACAAAGACATACATACAAACAAAAAAGCTCATTCATCATAAATGTCTACACAAAAAGCTCGCTCAAACTTACCTTAGCATTATCGCGTGACTGTAGCCTCGTTAGCTACTGTACTATCGGGGACATGTCATAAACACTGGCAAAACTTTATAATAATCGTATTTATTCAAATAATTTATACCAATATCGATTATAAATAACGATTCGAAATGAATTTGAAATTTCTAAATAGTTTTTTGGTACTTGAATTTAAGTTCTTTTATTGTTTTTGTACTTAATTAAATATACATAATGAGACCGTCTAGCTAAGCTGACTGTGAACACGGCGGTTGTGAGTTCGATTCTTGCTTGTGGAAATGAATTGTTATTTCCTTGTAAAGAGGATGAAATGTGGCGTTTCGTTTCGCTTTTAATACGCAATGTCTCGAAAATTGGGACTCTTTCTATTCATCCATATGCAGACAAAGTGTAAAGTTATTAGTTACTTACTTAGGTTCAAATCTTGCTTGTGATCATTTATATTTGTGATATGAACGTCATCACCTTGCTATCGTTATTTATGTATTGCCTTTATAGGCGAAGCAACTGTTGTGTAAGTTTTTTATTTCTACTATAAAAATACAGAACCTGGGTAAATACATTAAAAATAAATGAGCTAACCGTTTGTTCTTACTGTAGACGATTATCTCAAATAAACATTTTTTTTAGTTTCACTCATGATACCACAGGGACCTGCCTTGCGACGCATTGCGTAATGAGTAGCGGAACTCAACCCCGCGCTTGCCTAGTTGTTATAGTGAAAAAATGAAAACGAAATTATTAATCGTAGTGGAGTTGCAACGACTGACTATAAACGCAATGGTTTGTGGGTTTGATTCCCACTCGAAAAGAATGAATTTTCGCTCTGGCTTGGCGTTGCGATCCTCCACTCAAGAAGGGAAACGGAGTGTCTTAACACTAGGTTCCTCCGCTTCCTGCAGTTTCCCCTGCCTATCCTGCTCATAGCGGGTTAAAGTGTTAAGGTTAAAAAAATATAAGTGATTCCGTTACATAAGGATACCATGCCATGGCGTTTCATGAAATATACATAAAGGTTCCATAGTAATTCATAAAAATAATATAATAATTTCCATAGTGATCTATTTTAATTATCATTTATTAAAAGTTGAATAACGATTTACATATAAAAAATATTTGTTTTTCTTAATTTATAGTTCACATCTCGATTGCGTTGAATTAGTTTAAGAGGCTCTATAAAGCTTTAGAGTCGAAAGCTTATCAAAATTTTTGTGATAATAAGATAGAGATAAATACTTTAAAATAAATTTATTTTGATTTATTATAAGGTTAGTGTGTGTTATTTCAATGAATTGCGTTTTGAATTGCGGAATTCAACGCCGATTCATATATATTTATGAATTCATTATAATATAATATCAAAAGCTTACTTTTAAGCTTTTTTTAATTCAACCAAAAATATATTAAAAATTAAAGAACACATAAAAATATGTTAAAAAGTAAATTTTATTTTTACTTTGTAACCTCTATTGGTTGGCTTATTAGAATTACAACTTACGCTGAAGCATTACTCATTGCCGCCCGTCGTTTTTGTTGATTTATACAAAGGTATCAAACGTAACTTGCCTTTGATATCTTTCCGATACAAATTGTATTCACGTTTTGTTGTCTATTCAAAAATCTACCCTAAATTTTAAGATATAGAGTTGAAATTTTAATACAATTTTGCATCGTTAAAATAAATCAATGACCGATTATTTCTATAAATTGTAACTCGATTAAGTTATAATCGATGCTCGATTATTTGGATATGGTATAAGAATTGTCTAGGTTTGTTATTCATATATGTTTATAAGTTTTTATATGGAGAGAGAGTAAGTGTTTATTCTTTCTGTCTCTCCAAGATATAAAACTAAATAAAAAATGCAATGGAGGCAAGAAAAGGTCTTTATTCGGGCTGTTATTATTCGAGATTTAGATAAATCATTAAATTATATATTTAAAGTATTTAAATATAATATTTTCAAGCTACACCCTGTATACACAAAACCCTGGTAAATGAGTGAAGCTCCTATGTTTCCATTTTTCCCATTATAATTTTGTGATAAGGTTTATTGAAAGGCGGAACTCAACGCCGCTCTTTATTCTGTGACTACAGCGAGGAAATTATAATAATTAATTTCCCCAGAGTGGGAACGGTATCCCACAACCGTTGAGTAAAGATCTGGCTAGGCATGACAGCCTCTATGATATGGTTGATGAATTCAATATTTGTTTATCGGTAGAAATAAAACTTAAAATAAATTATACTTTCGTTATTTAAATTTTCCTTAATTTTTATCATCATATATAGTTTATATTTCATTCAAAACGTTCAAAAAATAGAAAAAAAACTAAGCTTAACTTATTTAATGTTATTTTCTAAATATAAAATGAAGATATAAGTACATATATAATAATATTAAAAAAGCTAATAAATTGCATCGGTCAGTGATTATAACGGTTAAATGCTATGCAAGACGCTATCTTGTAATAAAACCATTGAAATATAACATATCTGCAACGGATGTCAAGAAATTGTTATACGTAAGAGAGAACAAGTAGTTGTGTTGATTTACTTAGTTTTACTTTTTATGGAAAAAAAATGTACATAAATTATGATTTTTGATGTTTTCCAGGTATAGAAATATATACATATATGTGCATTTATAATATATACATATATACGCGTATCTAAGACATAGTGTGTTAAGTAGCGGAACTCAACACCGCACTATGTCTTGTTACCAAACAATGAAATGGCAATAATTTCCTAGAATAAGAATTGAACACGTTTACAGTTTGCGTTAAAAGTCAGATGCAGTACCATTGTACGACGACTGTTACTAAAAAAGCTTTTTCTAAACAAATACGTTATGAAAATACGGATTCTTTTATGATACTTTATATGGATAAAATGAGATATTTTTCTTATATATCTTTCACTCTCTAATAGCTTTACGCCCCTTACAGTACGCTGTTGTATTACACTTTTTCCACTTTCCGCCCAAATTTTTAAAACAACTTAAGAAGATTTATGTATCACTGCACAGTAGGTATTTATTAACTAAATACCTACTGTGCAGTGATACATGAAAAATAATTATTTAAGTAATTATTGCAGTCAAACTTTAGTAACAATTAATCACAAATTTTAAACATATCTTAGCAGAAAAAGAACAGATTATTTTCTTAAAAGTAACTTGTCACTACATTATAAAAGCAGACAAAATAATGAGCTTAGAGGTCACTGTACTGGATCTTAAACGATTTTAAAATGAAACTGTTAAAGTAATTCGGGACGGCGGAACAAAAGTTTATATTTCTCATATTTAAGTGTAATTTCTAACATCTAACGAATATATAATCGATGGCTATGTTATCGCAACATCTTAACTGAGTGCTACATATTTGTTTCGATATTTGATTATTCAAAAAAGCTTTTTTTTCAGCTTCACGCTTTATGCCGCCCTCAAATACGTTATTTTTATTATTTATATTCTTTAAAACATATAAAAATATACTTTCAATTTTAATTAAATGTACTTTAAAACATATAACAACTTGCCAGTACATATTTTTTCACGTTCCATTTTGAACTTATCAAAAATCCACCTTGCAAGATCTAAATCAATAATCTAATACTCTAATCTTGATTTTTTTAACTTGATTTTGTCAGTGTAACAAATCTACAAAGATTATGATTTACGTTATAATTATTACCATTTCTTAGATCTACGCACATTTGTGATACGACGGAATTCGGAATAAATAAAAATATCTTTATCTAGGAATCATTCCCTTAACTGCGTTTACAATTAGACTTTCTTCCACTGTGGGACAAACGCCTTTATTATTTCAATAACCATCTCTATTCAGATAATTATCATTAAACCTATATTTAATTCCATTATATTTATACTTAAACACGCCAACTAAACATAATTTACTCAACCAAGTAGACCAACAAAAAGGTGATCAATGAATCTTAAATGCTAAAAAAAACCCAAAGACATCTGTAAAAGGTGTTTTTACGTCAAAACAGGAGTCGCGTGCTATCTCCGCAAGTATTACCAACAGAACAATTATAGCTGCAAGAGTCATTGACCAAGACGTGAATGGGTGTCGTGCTGACATGCGAGCACGCTAACGAAAATGAATCTTTCTATAGACAGGTCACGAGCCAAGGGCCCGCTCGCTAATTTTGGAGTTCAAAGCCTTTTGATAGCACATAACAGATATTATGACAAAATTCATTTAAATGTGATCAGTTTTTGGCTAAAAGGTAGCGGCGCAGAGATGTAGTGTATGCCTGTAAACGCGATGGTTTGTGTTCGATTCCCACTAGAGGACGGATTTTTTCATTTCCATTTTCTTCGTCCTGACAACTAGGTAAAACACGTCATTGAATCCCGTTACTATTCACGTAATGCCTCGTAAAATTGGAAAGCGGAGAACGGAGTGTCTTAACACTAGGTTCGCACGGTTCCTGCGTTTCACTCTGCCTACTCTGCTATGTGCGGCATCATATGTAAAATTCTACTAAAATCAATAATTTAGTTATTATCTGCGCTAAATTAAACTGAATCTATGAAGTATATATAAGTAAATATATATTTAATTCAATAGTTAAGAGTTTGAAAAGAAAGAGTGTGGCTTTCCGCTACTTGTCACGCGATGCCTTTATATGGGGTGAAATTTGTACATAGAGCAGTCTTATATGCATTCTTCACGCTTATCTCGTGAAATGTATGATAAACTTATTGATAACGATATCATACTGTTATGTCGTCGTGTTAGTGACACTCTCTGATTGTAAATGTAACTAATGTGGTTCTATTCCAGCTCTAGTTATCTCTAAGAAGGTTTTTTTAATGAAACTAGAAACTTGCGCGGAGAATGGAGTGTCTTAACACTGTATTGTTTGTGTCTACGCGGGAAAAGTCGTGATAACGCAAAAATGTCAATTCATTATAAATGAATTGACATTTTTAATGAAAATTATTAGTATACTATACGCATGAAATTTAAATTTCAATTTTATTTAAGTACCCTGGCTATCTGCATTACTTATCAAGGCTAAGGGCTCAGTAATAATATCAAATTATTACGTAATAACAAGACGTTTACAAAAGAATACTTATTTTCCTTGTACTTAGGCGTTTCTAGGAAAAAATAACAAAATATTTTCTTGATTCAAATATTGAATTCACGATTCATTACATAAAAAGAAAGATAACCACTGTACTATCATCAACATAGAAAGAATGATATTGTTTAGTTGTTTTTTTAACCGTCCTCTTATATGAGATGAAAACAAAAACTAGCCGGTTACGTCACACACCCTATATTTACAAATGTACGCGTCATGTGTGGTATAATTATAATCGTATTAGTTAGGTCGACGAACTAAGGGTTAAGGCCGTTCGAAAAAACAATATTTTGGAATAGTAGCATAGAAGCGGAGTAAAGAATGAAAGTATGATTTATGAAGTGTCTTCCAAGGGTGTGTTTTAGGTGCTCTATTGTTAATTATTTACAGAATTGTTGAACTGATTGATATCTATACTTTTATAATAATATGAAGCTGAGATTTTGTTAGTGAACACCTTTTTTAAGAAATTACAAGGTCTAAAAAAATGTGGTTTTGTATTAGATACTAAATTATCCTGTCTGGTTTACTATATCATATTAAGAGTTTCAAAATAACTTCATTGTACTTGCTCCTGGTTATAATACGGGTATAGTAGTGTAACTTGTACTCACTTCCATTAGAACGAAGCGAATCCGCAACTTTTATTAGTAATTGATAACGTTGGGTAATAAAACATATATTTGTTCTTTTTTCTTTGATACATTTATTGACAAATAAAAAAAATATAGAAAAAATATTAATAAAGTATTTTAATATAATTAAAACATTAATAAATAATATTTGTTCACAATATATAAACCTGATAAAATTAAAGTAGAAGAATATGTGTGTGGTAAGTGGAGAGTTTTAACACTAGGTAGATAGATCAAAATCTATCTACCTTGCTGAATTCAAAATATAATGCAAAGGTAGAAAAACAACAGTACGTCATATATCGTAGCAAAATAATTGAACAGTGAAGTAGTTGTACAAATAACGGTTATTAAATAACAAACAGACGCAATTAGTTACATAATAATTTACATTGAAGGGAAATTGACTGGTTAGCGCAAAAACTATGAATATAATCAACAAAATAATTACGATTCTAAACAATAGCTGTGGAATGCTAATAAGAAACAATTGGCTATAAGATGAGTAAAATTATATAAATTCAATTTTGTAATGTAAGATTTTTTTGAAATTACTCTATTGTACTATGTTATATATATAGTTACAGTATTACCGTTAATGTATGGATGTATGGTACTGTTAGAAATATATATATATATATATATATATATATATATATATATATATATATATATATATATATATATATATATATATATATATATATATATATATATATATATATATATATATATATATATATATATATATATATATATATATATATATATATATATATATATATATATATATATATATATATATATATATATATATATATATATATATATATATATATATATATATATATATATATATATATATATATATATATATATATATATATACCACTACTTCACTAAAGCGAAAAATAAATAAGGACAAAGCATAAAAATATATATAAACTATTTATTTATACCAATTTAACTATCAGGCTTATATGGAAAACAAAATAACAGGTGTTGACAATTTCCGTTTCTGTCAATATTATTCTCATCATTAAGTAAAAGGAGTCACTTGTAAATAAATTAAAAAGTATCGACTTAACAAAAACGAGCACTTGCTGATGGTTTATTCGATCAATTCATCAAATTAATTAAGTGATCTATTTTTTGCTAAGTGGACGAGTAGTTCTTTTGCAAGTAATTATTTACAGACCAGAAGATTTATTTGTTCTAGAAATAGAAAAAAAACAAGAAAAAAGGAATGATGTAACGGTTCTACATACGTTTTATTCTTTACGTTTTCTTTATACAATCTACATTACAAAGAACATCAATTCATTCCAATTCTTTAAAAATACCCTGCAAAATATAAGAGGTAAATGAAAAATAAAAATTAACAAAAAAATAGACAGTGATAAAAAACAATTTTCTCATATAATACAACTTTTTTCAAGGTGTGGGTTAACTCGCTAACTAATTCTAACATATGCAGTATTGTTATCCATATTCCTAAGGATAACAAAAAATAACCTTCCAAAGCACTTAAGCAGTCGATTATAAGAGTTCAGGGCTAGTACGATAATTTGTTGAATCATTGTTTAATGTAAAATATGATTTTACTTATAAATGTAAAAATTCAATTCAATTATAATATTTTTTCCAAAAACTTCTTTATAAAATTGAATTGGAATCTAAATTCCAGCATCCACCATCTACCAGGGTACTGCAAAAACCTCTTATAACAGCTTAACTAACAAACAATTAAACAAACAATAATAAACTCTAAATCCTTGTAAATAGAGTTAATTTTCATGTAATAAAGCAAATAATGTTCATACATCGTTGGGCATGTGTGTCAAGCAAAATTAAGTATGCCAATATCATAAGCGTTCTCGCTTCATTGCTCATAGCCTTCGTTTGAATAACAGTTTTCCGTCGATTTTTCTCGTATAATTTAAACACATTTCTATTCCACACAAGGTTGTGATTGGGGAAGCTGATTGTGATTATTTATGAAGTTATTTTGTCGATTTGTATATTATATTTTTTTATCATGCCTTCACGCTCATGGCAGGGTAAGCAGAGAGAACTGCAGGAACCATAATTGCATTGCGTGTTGAGTGGCGGAACTCAACACCGCGCCTTTGCCTTGTTTCCAGAGCGAATAAAATAGAAAAATCCATCTTCCCTGAGTGGGAATCGAACCTACATACCGTCGCGTTTACAGGCTTTTCTCTGCACCACGATGGTCCTCATCTTTTATCTATACTATTATAGAGTTTTTTTCTTGAAATGCTCTTAAGTCCTTCGAAATAAGTGATTAGTTTTTCTCGATAGTTTGCATAGAGGAAGGCTCATGGAGGAAATCAATCTCATCGTTTCCTACCTACCTAGTACCTAGTAGTATATACATAGTACCTTTATACTGTGCTATCTCGGGTATTTAGAAACCGTCAGGAGTCATACTCAACTCGTAGTAATTTCCACTTGTACAAGCGAACGAAATTTCAGGTTGAAACTAATTAGTAGTGAAGTTAATAGTGAAATGTTATCTAAATAAATTTTCTAAAAATAATTTGAAACATAAATATTATTAATGAGTTTTTGATTGAATTCAATAGTCTTTATTTCTTCGCTTTCAAAAATTTTAAAAAATGTTTATCTTAATCTTAAATTAAATATTTTAATTTGGAAAATAGGCAGAGAAAAAATAATAAAAGCCTGTAGATTCCTTACCACCTGAATCGGATAATCGTTGCATAATTAGTGGTGGGATTCAACACAATTTGGTTTGCCATAGAGTAAAAATCCGCGAGTCAAATAAAAATCATACCTTTAACCATATCATTTTAGTCGAACGTTGTCCCACTGTTATATGATAGCAAATTATTTAAACAAAGACATGTGTTTATGAGACAAAGCTTGGCGATTTTAATATCTCAAAACTTGGTGGTGAGTTGAGAACTGAATTTGTGACCGTTTGACAACCCTGCTAAATGCAGGAAATAGCATTAAGTTATATATTTGTTTATTTTTTATTTATTTATATACACAATGCCCGAAAGCAGGGAACGGAGTGTCCTAACACTAGGTTCCCATGGTTTCTGCGGCTTCCTCTGCCTACCCTTCTATGTGCGGGATAGAGCGTGTAGCTATTTATTTTTACCTTCACACTCTATTCTATGCGCGGGCACAGCAGATAAGGCTAGTGGCATTGACTATTAAGTGGCGGAACTCAACGCCACGCTTTCTTAGTTGCCAGAGTAAAGAAACAAATGAAATAATCCACTCCTGAACGGGAATCGAACCTACAAACCACGCTCACGGACGGACAAGACAGTCAAGAGAGTTCTTTATACTTAAGTATTTGCTTTATTTATATCTGTCTAAGCACGTCCAAGTCAACATTCCACCCTAGTCGTAGGCCACATATTACACATTGTGCAACAAACGCTGATTGTTGCAAATCATTGCAATTGTCATCAATTGCGTAGTTTATCATTGTGAGTGAAACTGGAAGCGGTCTTCACTATTATTGTTATTTTATGAGAGATTATGCTAATAGGTATAGGGTATAACTAGAAAATGTGACTTTGAAAATATATACGTTTGAATTTTAAATGGTTCTTAGTGAAACTTATTGATATTTTGGGGTAGATGCTCTTTTAAATATTTAGTACAGGAAATATTTAAAAGAGCATCTTCATAAATTTCACTGTATAGCAGGTGTTAAGTGGCACTAATAATTCCCCAGATTAGTGGCTATCGAACTCAAAGTCATCGTTTTTCTATGCATATATTGTCCTAGTTTTCACATCACATCTAGACTCATCTTAGAATAAATTCTCTACACAGAAGATGTTAAGTAATATATAAATAATAAGACTTCATGTGCCAAATTTCAAGTTCCTACTTTATTTTATTTCGTACGTTGTCACTCACAAGTATATATATATATATATATATATATATATATATATATATATATATATATATATATATATATATATATATATATATATATATATATATATATATATATATATATATATATATATATATATATATATATATATATATATATATATATATATATATATATATATATATATATATATATATATATATATATATATATATATATATATATATATATATATATATATATATATATATATATATATATATATATATATATATATATATATATATATATATATATATATATATATATATATATATATATATATATATATATATATATATATATATATATATATATATATATATATATTATATATATATATATATATATATATATATATATATATATATATATATATATATATATATATATATATATATATATATATATATATTATATATATATATATATATATATATATATATATATATATATATATATATATATATATATATATATATATATATATATATATATATATATATATATATATATATATATATATATATATATATATATATATATATATATATATATATATATATATATATAATATATAATATATAATTTATTTTATATTTATTGTTACTTAGAACTGGGACTGTGGCTTTTAAACGATGTACATATATTTTTTTCTTTAATTTAAAAAAATAACCTCAATCAAGAGAGAAGTTCTTTATAAGTATAATAAAACAAAAGTTTATAATATGTTTAGTTTATAATATGATTAATAATTATATAAGAAAAATATAATGTGTGATGTGCCCTATTCAATTGTAAGTAATTTATAAGAATAGTAGCCATTGATGTTTTTTAGTGGCAAAATGCAGGCTTTTTCTGCAAAAGACAAAAAAATTAACAAGTTAGATAATAAGCTATATACTCATAAATCTATTTTCATTCTACAATAACACAAAAAATACGTAAAATTATAACAGCTTATTAAAATTATAACAGCTTAACATTCTTTTTCAGCGTCACGCTTTATTCCGCATATTGCAGGGTAGGCAGAGGGAAGTGCAAGAACCATATGAACGTAGTGTTAAGACACTCCGTTACTTAGTTCCTGCTTTCTCCATTTCCGCTTTCTACCTTTTTCGAGGCTTTGCGTATTGAGTGGTGGAACTCAACGCCGCGCTTTGCCTAGTTACCAGAGCGAAGAAAATGGAAATAGAAAAATCCATCTTCCCCGAGTGTAAATCGAACCCTCAAACCGTCGCGTTTACAGGCAGACGCTTACGCCTCTGCGCCACGACGGTCCTCAGGTATTAATTGTTATTTCAATTTATTACATTAATGCTATATTGCTTTAAGTTAATTTATGAACTAATAAAATAATTAATAAAGATAATAGAAATTGAACGTTTTGGTTAAAATGTTACAAGTGAAAAATTTAAAATATAGAGAACTGAGTATCTTGATGTCAATGTTTCCACGGTTTCTGCAGTTCTCTCTGTCTACCCTGTTATGAGCAGGATAAAGTTAATGTCAATATTTTATACAGTAAAGCTACGAATTGTAGAATATTACAAAATGATTTTCTTAGAAGAAGCTTTTGAATTTTTTTTGAGAAATATAAAATATAAGTTAAGTTAGTTAAAAGCTTTGAATTTGAAAAGAAAGAACGCTTTAAAGCGTAATGGCAGTATGATTTAATAAATCATATTTCCAATCAATCGTTGAGACGTCTTTAAGTAACGGAGCTCAACGCTGTGATATGTCTTACCGCTCTGGTAGAGATAACAATGAAAATAATTCATTTCCTCAAGTGGGAATCAAACTCTGAATCGTTGCGTACTAATTTAAAATCTGTACACAACAGCCTTTCATTAAATATTGTATAAATAATTTATAAACTAAAAAAATAGATAGTTATTTAAAGACATTTTCACACAATATAAAAAATATATAGGTAGTTAAAGGCACTTCCACACAATATGTCAGTCCCTTGCCAATAAAGCAATATAATGATAGTCACCCTATCCCTATTTCTATCCCTATCCGTATACGGATAAATAGCAATCGTTACTTTCAATGGCACGTGGCGGGTCGAACAGGTATATGTCAGTCCCCTGTCAAAACACAATGCGAGGCATTTTGTTGCAAAAACTGTAGGTAATGTAGATCGTTTAGTGTCTTTGTATACGTTTTATATTTTATTATTTATGTTTATTGAATTTGGATGATGAACGAGATGCTATGGTAACGAAGTGTTTTAGTAGTTGTTTAACTTTTGCTTTTTTTATAAGCAGGAAACGACTTTTTTATATTTTTGTTCCATGTGTTGACGCTTTATCCCGCACGTGACAGGTTAGGCAGGAACCTTAGGAACCTAGTGTAAAGACACTCCGACCCCGCTTTCTACCTTTTTCGAGGCATTGCGAATTGAGTGGCGAAACTCAATGCCGCGCTTTGCCACATTTCCATAGCGAAGACAGTGGAAATAGAAAAATGCATCTTTCTCGAGTGTGAATCGAACCACAAACCGTTGTGTTTACAGGTTGACGCTACGCCTCTGCGCCACGACGGTTCTCGGTTATTTTTGGCATCACAAATTACAGTCTTGAGCTTCACCATATTTTAAATATAGTTTGTTATAGGACCTCTAAAATTATACCTAGCAGGTAGCCTATAATTCTAGTACCTAGAAGTTAACTAGGTAGGTTACCTGTCTACCCTGTTTGTTATAAGCGAGACATTAAGCAAAAAAATAAAAAAATATATAGATTTTTTGCTAGAAATTTATTTATATATATATATATATATATATATATATATATATATATATATATATATATATATATATATATATATATATATATATATATATATATATATATATATATATATATATATATATATATATATATATATATATATATATATATATATATATATATATATATATATATATATATATATATATATATATATATATATATATATATATATATATATATATATATATATATATATATATATATATATTTTATTTTACGTTTATTATTCATTATTGATCTCAGTCTATGCTGAGGTAAAGATATCATTACCTAAGCCATTAACTCCTGTCACAACAAAGCGGGGTTGTAATGTACCAGCAATTCGGGGTTGGGAATCGGATTATAAGAGATCTACCCCATAGCCCCGATATTAATTGTTATTTCAATTTATTATATTAATGCTATATTGCTTTAAGTTAATCTGTGAACTAATAGTATAATTAATAAACAAATAAAATAAGTTCTTTGATTTTCGCGATTTTTGTTCATTTCTTTGATTTTCGCGATTTTTGTTCATTATACTCGCTACGGAAAATAAATATATTCCCAGAACGATCCGCGAGGCTATTGTAATATAAAAATATCCTAATTTCAATAGAGAAGACGGTTGGAAGCTTTCTACCACTTGGGATCCACTTATAAAAAAATTAAAATCCCAAACACACCATACCAGAGGGCAGGATACAGTCAGCTCATTCTGCAGGAATCCAGGGCAGTATGCGAGCCAACTCAGGAACCGTTGAAATGACAGACGAATGTCACCTCAGTCTACACGGGACTACGGACTACTACAAAGCGTTCGAAACGTCGGGTTTCATAAAAATGTTAATATACGCGATAAATCCGTTTAAATTTTTTTATTTAAAGAAATAAAAATTGAAAAATTAATAAAAAAATCTTGTGACTGATCAGAATAAATTATTCAGTATATAAGCACTTTATCTAGAAGCTTAAATTTTAAAAAATACATACAAAATTACATATATATATATATATATATATATATATATATATATATATATATATATATATATATATATATATATATATATATATATATATATATATATATATATATATATATATATATATATATATATATATATATATATACATATATATATATATATATATATATATATATATATATATATATATATATATATATATATATATATATATATATATATATATATATATATATATATATATATATATATATATATATATATATATATATATATATATATATATATATATATATATATATATATATATATATATATATATATATATATATATATATATATATATATATATATATATATATATATATATATATATATATTGAACATACAAAATCACATATATATTGAAAAGAGACAACAATTCAAAGCTACAATGTATGTAGGTACTACAAGATAATTTATAACAAAAATCTCCTTGTTCAGATCATCATTATACATCATGGCCTGGAGCGAGCTTAATACTATTTTAATAGCTGGCCCCAACTTATGATTTTTATTTGAGCTAGTCAAGTTTGTAACCCAAAATTTCATTGATTACACTCATCTGTATAGGCTACTGCGTTTAAAATTCAAGTAAATAATATTAATTTATATTGTGTATATTTATTTTGTATGTAGATGCAATATGTTTGGACTGTTCATATAATATGTGCTGGTATTTTATAAATTTTTAAGTATTATACAGTGTAATAGTACTAAGAAAAGATAAATAAAATGTTTAAGAAATGTATACAACATTTGAGGATCGTTTGTGTGTTCGATTCCTACTCGGAGAAGGTGGATTTTTCTATTTCCACTTTCTTCGCTCTCGAAACTTGGCAAAGTGCGGCGTTGATCTCCGCCACTAAATATGCATTGCCTCGAAAAAAGGCGGAAAGCAGGGACGGAGAAAGCATAGACTAAGCAACGGATTGTCTTAACACTAGGTTCATATGTTCCTGCAGTTCCCTCTGCCTACCATACAATATGCGGGATAAAACGTGAAGCTTAAAAAAACAGTACTAAGAAAAGATAAACAAAATATTTAAGAAATGTATACAACATTTTATATGACAAACCAAAATTTTTTATTAAGTATCAAATAAGCTTAAAAAGTAAGTATATTGAAACGTATATGTTGGCTTACAAGATTAGTTTAGACGTCGATCACCCAAAAATCACGAGAACCTCCAGCAGGTAAGCCACTAAGAGGAGATGACAGTGGATTAAACAAAAGAAGTAGGGAGGTGCCTTAGCCTATGGCGCTCTGTTCTCTCTAATTATATTATAATTTTGAATTTTAATACTTTTATTAAATTTTAATCTCTGGTTTCCACTTAAAGTGGAAGAGCTTAACGCCGCGTTTAATCTTACCAGTAAGTGAAAGAGAAAATAATCGTTCAACCAAGTAGGAATTAAAATAACAATCACCACACTTACTGTCAAGAATTGTTCTATTTTGTCACAATAATTATTAGTAATATTAGATGTACATATTACATATTATATTGCATTGGTCACATTTTTTGCAAAACTGAAGAAAATGGCGGAAGGCGGGTAACGGAGTGTTTTAACACTTCTCATGTTGCCTGTCCTACTAAATACGGTATAAAGCGTTAACTTATTCATTATGTTGTATAAATATAACATACTGTTCTAGATAAATGATTATAAATGTACTTAAAAGTTACCGTCAAACTAACTATAGTTAAATTTATCCAGCATATGGTCAAACAATTTCGTACAATGCCCACTATGGGGTATCGGTTACCGGCATTAGAGTACACGCGCATGCCTAATGCGTTTAAAGTGAGGGAAACTTAATGGATTGAATAGACTATTAGACTTTGAAAATGATTAAATTCATATGAAGATTGGCTTGAAGTTGAAGTTGAAATTACTATAGTAGTAAATATGTAGATGTTTGTAACTATTATATAATATAAGTATATATTAAATATATGTTATGTTATGATTCTTTTTGGTATTAATACACACACACCAATAATAGACCAAATATTTAAAGAAACAATATAAAAATTTTAATCCGCTTCTATTAGAAACAGTCCAAACGCTCTAACATAAGAACGTATGGCTTAGTGGTCAGAAGGCTTTTACAGTTGTTAAGAGGTGTTCAAATTCGTAAGAGACGGTTTAAATTTCACTGTGCCAACTATTGTATCATTTGATATTGCCTATACGTCAAAATTATGAAATTAAATGATTACAGCATTTTTTTATTTTATATTAACCGATTGGGCAGTAATTTTCTCATAACGACAACATGGAACTTAGTGTCTTAATAGTCGGTTTTTTCCTTCTATCGTTTAATCTGCTACATGTGAGATAAAGTTAAACCAAAAAATTCTTGAAGATCAAATGAGATTGCAAGTCCTGAGCACAATTTTGGCGTCAATAATATATACAATACAAATGCGACGATGCAACGTAATGATACCTAACAATCTTTAAATATTTTGTACACGAATATTATGTGATGATGCAGTTCTGTTATCTCTTATCATGAATATGGATTTCGTAAAAGGAACCTTCATTTCTCAATGTCCTACGCGGTCCACTCCAGTCCAGACAATTGAAGCAACCTCCCTCTTGACCTCGATACCTTGAGTTGACGGTAATGCTGATCTTCTATCTCCCTTCTCCAAGATCTTTCAGAAATGGCTTATATCCTGTAATTTTTCTAAGCACCTGACTCCCGAGGATTATTCATGGTAAGACCACGCTTTATATCCACAGAGACGAAACATAAAAAGGTTATATAATAATCTCCACATAAATTTTATAGATGAACAAAAACTAAAATTATCTAACAGTGTCAATAGTCTTTAAATAAATTCACTTCTATATTTGTAATTTTCAATTGTTCTTGCCAATTAGACGTCACATTATCATTGTTCGAAGCCATCGGCAATTTTTTTGTAAAAGTATTGTTTTTTAAATTTTTTGCAACCTTGCCCCAATATAGTGTGAGAATATCTACTATGTAGTAATTACTCAGCTTATTAAGTATAATTTAATCAATTATCATATCAAGATGTCATTAAAACCTATTTAGACAAAGGTTAGGTTTAGGTATAAGTAGGTTTGTTCTCGATTGATGTAAATATAATATATAAAGACAGAGAAAGAATTGTCGAAATTTTCACTGTAATTTAATTATTGATTAGACTTTTTTCCTGTGGAATAAAGAATATTGCTTTATACACTACGGCCCTTGCCATACATACCTCATTTCTTAAAATGGCCTCTTTCATCGGTCTCTTCATACATGCCCTACGAGGTGTCCTCATGTCGTCTTATTTACGTAACCTACATTCCCTTAGGTTACCTTTATTTATGCATCAATTTTCAGTAAAATAACAATAAAGATACATATATAAGATTTCAGGTTATTTCAACATGAAAAAGGGGACCGTCGTGGCGCAGAGGCGCAACGTCTGCCTGTAACGCGACGGTTACTGGGTTCGATCCCCAGTCGGAGAAGATGGATTTTTTTATTTCCATTTTCTTCGCTCTGGCATCTAAGGCAAAGTGCGGCGTTGAGTTCCGCCACTCAACACGCAATGCCTCGACAACGGCGGAAAGTGGGGACGGAGTAAGTAGGGACTAAGTAACGAAGTGTCTTAGCACTAGGTTCTTATGGTTCCTGCAGTTCCCTCTGCCTACCCTGCCATGTGCGGGAAAAAGCGTGAAGCTATAAAAAAGAAAAATAAAAAAAAAATGAAAAAGGCAGTGACAAAATTATTATTATTATTACTCCGAGTAAAATTAATTAAAAAATTTAAATATTATTCATATAAATGTTATTCTAGTTTTGTATATGGATTTAGTATAAGATTATTTTAAACATATTTTTTTTATATTTATTAAAAATAGCATCTTAATGTCACATCGTCTCCCGTAACATATAGGCTATATTTGGTGTAGGTTTTTAATGATAAGACAATACTTACAGGTTCAATTCCCATTTATTGAAAAGAAATAATTTTATAACACCACTCTGGCAAGAAAACGTGCAGGGGTGAATGAAATGTCACAAAACTCTACGACTAATGACATTACTTCTATATGCAGGATAGAGTGTGATACGAATAAATAACGAAATAAATATAGATAAATCCAGATAAACTAAATGAATAAGGTCATATATGTAATAATAGGTTTAATAATACTATAACTGTATTATTATTAAACTTATATTTATATATTTACGGCCTTATTCATAAAAAAGTCTTATAGAACGTTTTAAGTATACTTTAGTTAACACACTCTTTAGGCTTATAGAACGTTCGATAAATGTTTGTATTCATAAACGCTCTATAAGCCTTCTATAACTAAAGTGTCTTTAATTTGATTTATACGTTCACAATGTTGCCACTACACTGAAGTCGGTCGACTTGTTGCCGAAAATACCAGTAAATCCACAGATGATAAGTGACAAACGCATTGACATAGTATGACCACAGATAATGTTACGTACAAAAATATATTGTTGGATCTTGCTTGACATTTACCGGCTTCATTTACGTCGTTGTTATCACAAAAACACGAATGTTTATTTTATTTTAGTTTATAAACTTACTTAATTTTTAAAAAATTAAATCATAAGAAGTAAAACGACAAAGAATTGAAAATTGTTTAGACGTAGACAAGTATTACCTATGTTCTGTGCACCTTTCTTATGTAGAATTTATTATTAATAAACTTGTTAATAACTAAATATAGTTAATAAATATCGAACAAAATGTCAATTGTTATATTGTTTTGTTTACGAAACTGAAATTGACACTCTTGATGACAAGCGACTCGACGACGTCATATCAATGCTCATATTAGTATGAGCTATAATCAGCTGTTATATGAATCGGCCATCTTTGGACGTTAAAACACTCTTATAGTAGGGTTCTCGGTTCTATAACTTTACGATAGGTTTATAGAACTGATTGGCACTAAAATGCTGTTATGAATAACGTTTTATGACAACTGTACTATATCGAGTCTTTAAGCGTGCTATAACTTTTTATGAATAAGGCCGTTAATCTTTACGGTACATCTAAAACTCTAAATCATCAAATAAAAATACAACTTTATGCCAAAAAGCGAAAATAAGAACTGCACATAAAAACAAAAGAAACTAATATTTTCGGTCGATTTAGTACAAAAAGTCAAATTCACGGGGAGACGCGGTCAAACAGTAGTAACGAAGGAACATGATATCGATCGTGAAAGAAGATTTTACACTGCACGCTTCTGTATTCGTTTAGCTTTATAATTTTTATAAGATCCTGTGGTTGAATCCCGTCAAATTGTAATATATTAGGTATTTTTATTTATAGTGACTTTGTAGTTAGTAATCTATATACATGCGGTATCGTTTCTTTTAATATGGGGAACACGAATATTGACTCTCGGTTCTACGCTTTTCGCTAAAATTATAAATATTTAGAGTTGATTGGGCAAAATTTAACATTTTTTGGTTCATTAGAATATGTAATGGTATACGTAAAGAAAAAAATTGAGCGCAGCATTTTTTGTATGTTTTTTGTTGTTCTTAGTGTGAATGAACACTTAAAATTATAAATTTTTTAATGAAATGAAATGATAAAGCGATTATTTTTTGCAATAATCTTTGGTTAGCGGAAACTTGTAAAAATGTCCCTACAGACTTACTTCAAACAAGATGACTCATAGCTTAGTAGTCAGAGCTCGTGAGTAGTTTCCAAGAGGCGTAGGTTCAAATCCCGCTGTGATAAAAAATCTTATATGTTTTCTTTTAGTATTTTTTCTATTTTTAGTGTGAATTAATACATTAAAAATTAATTATGTAATAATATTGATTAAATATATGTAGAAAATTACAAGATAGGTAGTGTTTGATTGAAAAAATTGTGTTTAAATTGCAATGTATATACTTCTCAAGAAAAATTAGGATTCGTCGAAGTTCGAACAATTCCACGCGAGTGAACCCTTCGTACCAAATCACAGCTGATGCAGTTTTTGATAGACCGACAAGGCGTCTGCATTTTTGATATTCCCTTTTTAATTTACACTTTGTGGTTAAATAAACATGTGAATTTGAGATTTATTTAGATTTTTATAGTTAAATTTGTATTTTTTTTCTCGTTTTAGTGACGTTTAGTAGGAAATTTATGTTTTTTTCTTTTTGGGCTTCAACATTTTACGGAATTGGGTATATACAGTTTGACTAACTTATGCGAAAAAGAGTAATGTGTTATTTATTGAGATCTTCATCATATTTTTTTTATTATTGCTAAAGTTTTGATATTTGTAAAAGAATGTTAAAATAAAGCTTTTGTATATTGAGCCGTGAGCTTTTTATCCGTTACCAGTGTACTAATTCCCACTTCATTCACACATGCGGCATAACTGCCACGAATAACTAAACAAACTCTAGGGTTTCAACAATGTCGTATGCGTTTAGTACCATGTTTTTTTATGACTGATTAAACTTTGGACTGCTAATGCTTGTATTTTTGTATATCTATTAAAAACGCTCAAACTGCGACTCTACCTTTTGCCGACCGCTTTTCCATAGGTATTTATTTGAATATCATTAAATCCATCGATACAAACACGATTACACTAATCCAGCGTTATTATATCCTGTAGGCGGAACGGTTGTACCATTGTAAGTAGCTTTATCTCATTAGCTCCTTATAAAAATCGAACTAGGACCACGCCTTTCGACCAATCGTAGCAGATTTTTTACTACATTGTTCTAGCACTTGAATATACAACAGACTTTGTATTCCACTCACAATATATTATACAAGCGATAATCAATTTTAAAACGACGTGCTACGGTTTTAAATGATTAAACCCGATCATCTCAGTGCAATTCCAATTGGTTGATTCGTATATGAATTGCACCAAACACTGCGGAATCCGCCTAACTTTAAAGAGCGACGCATACAAGGGACTAACTATACAAAATAACTTTTAAATTTGATATTTAATTGAATTTTTCATCAAATAAAGTGATTTAAAGTTCTATCTAGTAATTTGTATGGTAGCTTTATACTAGGCTTATTTCCACTAATGAATAAAGGCCGCATAAAGCGCTTAGTGGAGTATAAAACTAAATCCAAGTTAAACCAATAAAAGGGTTTTATTAAATGAAAACCTATTGGATTCTCGGTGACGACCCGGCAATGCATTTTATATCGGCAATGAACGACGGACAGTAATGCGACGTAACGTCAGTGTGCTTGGATTATAACAAAAATCGAGGTAGTTTATTTAACTGTGAGCTAAAAATGGAATAAAACTGAAACAAAATTAAGTATTGCAATGATATTTTAAGTATAATAAATATATATACAACTTAGGCATATTTTTAATTTTGTCATATATTATCGAACTACAATAATATGAGAAAATCAATTTTTCAAAAATACTGATCAAATTTTTATATATAGTATGAAAAATTACAATAAACATAAATAGCTTATAAAATAATTATACATAAAATTAATTAGATTCTCATAAAAAAAATATTACACAAACACTAAAAAGAACTTATTCACTACAAACCCTAATAACTTTAATTATTCATTAACTAAAAAATATACTAAATTAAAAATCTACAATTTGCCACACCTATGTGACACAGCGTTTCTGAGCGGCAGTGTAAGTTTCGCTTAGATAGAGTTAAACGCAGCTTATTTGATTAGTAAAGAGCGTTTATTGAATTAAGGTAGACGTACGGATTTACTTTTCATACGGCTTGATTACTTGTCCGCAGACTACCGGCGAGTCCTCGTTTTGTTTTTGTTTTGCTATTTAAATGTTATAATGGGATATATAAGCTTTTGGTGTCTTATAAAGCTTTGAATTCGTATATATAGAGCTTTGGTAGAGTTTGAAAGGTAGGCATATAAATATGTTTTCTGTTAAAAGAAAACTTTCTTAAAGCTAAAATGGTAATAGATTTTAAACATATTATAAAGTATATATTGATAGATGTATATTAATATATTTGATCAAAATTTTTGTCTCATATAAAAATATGTTCATCAAGAGTTCATGTAATTGTAAATATTACACTTAAGTTTGATTAAATGCAAAGTAGTGAAAAATATATGTAGAAATATAAATATATATTTTTTTTTCAATAAATTATAAAGTTTTGTTATTAATTTATTAATTTAACATTGAAATTATTGATTTATTTTCTATTGAAACCTTTAAAACTATGTGTAAACATATTCTTAAGTATAAGTTTTGAAGCGAATCGATACACGATATTTTTCTTGTATTTTTTTTTACTTTACAAACACTTGCAAAAACTTAAAAGGTCAACAATGCTTGACAAATAACGTATACTAGTAACGAATGATGATAAAAAACAGTAGCTCTATACTAGGTTTATTTTGCAGGAATA
Organism: Dione vanillae; assembly: GCA_037178615.1. Lineage (NCBI taxonomy): Eukaryota > Metazoa > Arthropoda > Insecta > Lepidoptera > Nymphalidae > Dione > Dione vanillae. The sequence continues at coordinate 1,513,068 of JAZFAU010000223.1, forward strand.
AGTTAGCATTTCTAAATAAAAACAACTTTCATATATAAAAACGAATCTTGTAAGAGTTCATCAGAAATTGGCTTTAAATTTTTATATATTCACGCTTTTATCGCGCACATTGCAAGGTTAGTAGAGAGAGCCGCAGAAACCATGAGATAATAGTGTTAAGACACTCCGCTTTCCTACTTGCTACCTTTTTGAGGCATTGCGTGTTGAGTGGCGGAACTGAACGCCGCGTTTTGTTACCTGCCAGAGCAAAGAAAATGAAAATGGCAAATTCATCTAGCCTGAGTGGAAATCGAACTCGCACACCGTAGCGTTTACAGGCAGACGCAGATTCTCTTCAATTTTTATTACTTTATTATAATAAATTTATAGAAATAATATTTAAACACAAAATTGAAACAGCCTCTAAACAAGACAAAGTTGCAGAATTAAGACGTAAAATCATTTAAATCTTAAAATATCCGTTTCGCGAAAGTAAGTAATCCGCAATAAACATTTCTCTACCAACAAAAGATAACGCGATGGGATCAATTATTTTAATGAGCACCAGTCGGAGCGTAGAATATAGTTTTTTCATAAAATCGCCTCAACAACCTCTTAGTCGGCTCTACGTTTATAATTTACATAATTTATAATCGCTATTACACTTTGTGCGGTTGTAGTGTTAGCGAAATTAGCAAAAATTAGTAAAATCGTTAAATTTAATTTCTTGAAAACATTTACGTTTATTAACAATGATATAGCTTTTTATAGTTTATGTGATATCTATTAGTGATCGCGGGTTCTTTTGTTGATATTTTGAAAAGCTAACAACTCTTTTCTTATAACCTGTCATTTAAAATTAAAAATAGAAAAATATATGCTAAGAATTAAAGTTTTTAAATAAGAAAAAAATACAGCAATCATGTCGTACTAAATATGAAATTACTAATACATTTCAATAAAATATTAATATTTATTTTAATATATAAAATCGCTTACAAATGCACGCTACACAATCATCTAATCATTTTAATTACTGACACAGTTGCTCGCTGTACAATAAGCAGAGTTAATATCTTTGTTTAAGGCAAAAAATATATCTACTTGTATCTAAATATTAAAACTTAGTTGTTATCGAGAATCAATAGTTAATGTTGAAGGACGTACTTGTAAAATTTTTATTATCGAATTATTATAATTGTGTGGGGATTTGTACATTGTATATATCTATTATGAAAAAATTACACAGTCTTTTGTACCATAGCCTCAAAAATATGTATTAACTTTTACAGTTGTTGGAGACTGATTTTTAGCTTCACGCTTTAGCCTGCACACGGCAGGGTAGGCAGAATAAACAGCAGGAACCATATCCACCTAGTGTTAAGACACTTCGTTGCTAAGTCTCTGCTTTCTCCATCCCCGCTAGAGACTGATAAAGATAAAAAAACGGTGAGAACATGATATTGATTTCTGATATTTTTATTTTCATCATATAATATGTAAATAAATATTAAAAAAAAAAACTTTCACATAGCATTATAAAATAATACAAGTTATCTTCAAAACTTATCTAGATCCGATTAAACGCAACTTAGTTTACATATATAGCATAATTGCTACATTATTTAATTTTTTATCAATTTATTATCTTTTAACAAGCGGGAGAAATTAGAATCTTTTTATTTTCTTTGCTATGTTAGGGATTATATGTTCTGGGGAAGAATCTAACCCCTCTTTTTGCCTTGTGGAATGAAAATATCAAATATTTTTATTATTATTAATTTTTATAATTATTAATTTTTTTGAGGATTGTCATGGCGCAGAGGCGTAAGCGTCTGCCTGTAAACGCGACGGTTTAAGTGTTCAATTCCCACTCGGGGAAGATGGATTTTTCTATTTCCATTTTCTTCGCTCTGGAAACTAGGCAAAGCGCGGCGTTGAGTTCCGCCGCTCAACACGCAATTGCTCGAAAAAGGCGGAAAGCGGGGATGGAGAAAGCAGGGGCTAAGCAACGGAGTGTCATAATATTAGGTTCACATGTTTGCTGCAGTTCCCTCTGTCTACCCTGCAATATACGGGATAAAGCGTGAAGACCAAAAAAAAAAAAAAGAAAAAAAATTGTAATAACAAAGAATTTGTTTAGTTATATACTCTAATCTTTGCAAATCATGGATAATCTATTTATCGGAAATGCTTTAGTAAGCACTTTAACGGAGGAAAACGTCAATAATTTCTATTTCTTTCAGGGGAAAGTATATTGAAGTACAATTCAAATGACATGTTTGTTTATAATTGCGTACAAATGATTTATTGTCATGATATCACTACGATTAGTCACAATCGAGTGATGGCAAGATATTATAATTACTTTGTGTGTTCTCAGAAATACTTTCTAGAGCAACGTTTTGTTTAGATTATTAAGGCATTCCAAGTGGACTTGGACTATCGACCGTGTAAATATATATAATTTTTTAAATTTTCATGCTTATTTTTGCAGAGTCAGTTAATAAGCACGTAGTATTCCCATACTTCTTTCTCCACGTTCCGTCTAAATTTGAGATGTTTAAAATTTCGACAGTGGAGTGATAGAACTATACTCTCCACTATATTTTAATTTATTTCTGTTTAATTATTTATAAATTTTAATAGGTTATTAATAAAGATACATTATATTATTATAACTGCAATAATGTAAAAATGTTATTAATATAGAACAATGGCTATACAGTATGACCTCCTACAATAGTACTATAGTACTTATTTTATGACCAAAATAGAATTATTCGGCCATTTACAACTCTAATCTCGAACCAAGTAGAAATTCAAATTATTATTGAAAATTATGATTAAAAGTATTTCTTTTTTTTCAGTAATATATCTACTAAAAGTAAAACTTTAAAATGGCTTTTATACTACTACCACTAGGAAATTGTATTGAACTACAACCTATTTCAATTCAATTTAATTATTTAATTCAATTATTTCAATAAAAAAAATAGCGGAGACGAAGAAAGCAGGGACTAAGCAACGGAGTGTTTTAACTACGTTCCTATGGTTCCTGCAGTTCCCTCTGCCTACCCTGCCATTTGCGGCATAAAGCGTGAAGACATAAAAATACAAAAAAAAATTAGAATCTAACTAAACTTTATCGCCTTAATTAGTGGCTTATGTTTGATCTATTCTTGTAAATATATGAGGTAGATCAATAAGAAGGTATCAGATAAACTTTTTATACCTAAACGTTTTCTCATGAGCAGTACACATTAGTTCTCACCGCATTGTTTGTTAGACCGTGAACGAAGTTGACACCTTGCAATAAATCCGCTAATTAAAGAATAGTTTCTATCAAAACCTAGGGGAAAATTATAAGAAACTCTATAGATTATAAGTACATGATAAATGTAATTAAGAAAGTTTTAGTGATAGATAAGAGTTCGTGTTGGAAAGTTATATTATAGTTCAATGTATGGAATTTAAATAAAATATAGAAAAGTGGGGAACGAAGTGTCTTAACACTAGATTCCCGTGCTTCCTGCGGTTCCCTCTGCCTACCCTGCTACTTGCGTGTGAAGCTTGAAAAAAAAAGTAGTAAATATCGTATGTGAGGACCGTCGTGGCGCAGAGGCGCAACGTCTGCCTGTAACGCGACGGTTACTGGGTTCGATCCCCAGTCGGAGAAGATGGATTTTTCTATTTCCATTTTCTTCGCTCTGGCATCTAAGGCAAAGCGCGGCGTTGAGTTCCGCCACTCAACACGCAATGCCTCGAAAACGGCGGAAAGTGGGGACGGAGTAAGCAGGGATTAAGTAACGGAGTGTCTTAACACTAGGTTCTTATATAGTTCCTGCAGTTCCCTCTGCCTACCCTGCCATGTGCGGGATAAAGCGTGAAGCTAAAAAAAAAAAAAAAAAAAAGTAGTAAATATCGTATGTACAATAAGTTTAGTATATACTAATTCACTTATTTTGATTGTATTGTTAATATTATGTTGAATCATGTACATGTTCGTGTTGCAGTGGAACTGTAAAAGTGGTAATTGTGTGAATCTGGTTTCCCAACTCTAGGAAGGATAAAATTAAGGATTTAAAAATTGTACATATCTACTTTAATTCATTTAATTCAACCAGGAAGCGAATTTCAAAATGTAATTCTGTTTGGAATTTTTCCTTACCCTTTCCCCGGTCACGTGATGCCAGCTTGTAGATAATTACTCACGCAATAACCCCTCACTGTCCATTCACGTCGTGAACGCGAATCAACAACTATTTCTCCAACAACTATTTGTCTTTACAAAATATTGTATCAAGTGATACTGTGAATATGCGCTTATTAGAATTAATAAGCTTATCACAATAAGGGGGGGTTTATTTTGAAATAGTTATTTTTATTGTATTTTAGTTATTTTTATTTATTTTTATTATAATGTAATTGACACTAGAGACACTTGGTCTGTGCCCTTTTTAACTTATACCATATGTTCTTACCATACAAATTTATCATATCATTGTTAATAAACAGTATATAGAAGTAATATCAATAATTATGAACTCTTTTCTTTTACTTTAGAATTGATTGTTCAAATTCTATGAAAATAAAATATATAGAGTTAAATTGTACTACTTAGCACACGTTGGTTAAGAAATTGATTGCTAGACTGCCACTGCCTACTCTGGTATACGGGAAATATATAAACATGTTATAGCATATGATCCAGCTAGGGATAAAGCGTGAATTAATGCATGTATGTATGTTATAGTTAGAAGATGATAGTTTTGGGACCCCGATTATATTAAGACAGTAAGTGAACAATAAAATGATTCAGTGTCAAACTCTACTGAATGTCATTGCTAGGTATCTACTATTGTGCTAAGTACTATTGTAAATGTGACTACTATTTTTATGGTTAGAGAGTAATAAGTATATAAGTAAGAAATTATTAAGTATAAATATAACGATAAAATATAAGGTTTATGGCGAACGCTTATGGGACTACCTGTATTTTTTTAATAGCATATAATCATAGTATGTAACTAGGTATTACATTATACATTGACTGAACGTATGCAGTATGTACACTTCCAGGCTTTATAAAAGTACCTGAATAGCTTAACATAAAATAATATTTTTTATATTTTTACATATGTTGTAAATCCTAAAGACGAAAAAATTTCCCTGCAACTTAGATTTTTAAAACCTTAATGTAATTTTAATACTTTTGTTCAATCAAGTCACGATAGCACCGCATCCGTTTCTGTTCTACACGTATCTATTTTCCTACAAAGTAGGTACATACATGTATATGACAAATTCTCCCTTATTTTTCAAGAACCGCAAACTAACATTGATAGGGCAGACTGAATTTACAAATCGAAACCAAAATATTGAACACAAGTAAAATTCGCCAAAGTTGACTCTACATTGGATAACATTAGAGGTCTCTATCGCTTGTATTATATCCAAATACTCCCCAATATAATCGTAGCTATAGAAATCCCTAAAAGAATTTACCCTAGAGTCGCTTAGAAGAAAGGGGCGTGGCTGCCGATCCTTTTCTAACTTAAACAGAAACACTGTATATCTGTTTCACTTCGAGATACTCGTGGCTTCGATTTTTCTTCGCTGGTCTTGGATTGATACGAAATGTATACCTTAGTAACAGAGCTTTCTTTATAATCTGCTACAGAAATAGGTGTAAGTTTGTTCAGTAAAAATGCTTTTTATATAAATTAATCGTGTTCTTAATATTTTCAGTATTAAATAATTTATGTAAAATTATTTATAGTACGATTAGTTACTTGTTAGACTACTATTGTTATTTTTATTTATTGCTTTGAGACCATTACAATAAATTGTCTTGTCGAATTTGCTTTAGTATTTAGTAAAATTCAAAAGATAGAGTGTCTAATATATTACGCCATCTATCCTGCGTCACTAAAAATCAATAATTTTGTTCGCATTTAAGGCACGTATTAACCTTCTAGTTAATCAAGACAAAAGTTAAAAAATAATATATAAAATACCGTATGAAACATCCTCAGTTTCTGGAACATTTGAATTATTGAAATCTTCTGTATATAATTTACGTAAATTATTGTAATAGTTTCTTATCATCGATAGAAGCTTAATGTTTTTTATTTCATAATTACAAAAAACCTGCAAAATCCAATTCAATATTCCTAAATGTATGAGTATAAGTAAGTAAAAGATTTCATTGATAGTGTTATAACTAGGACCGAATGTGCAATGCGCACGTCACGGTACGTTGGCGTCAGCTGACGGGTTTGACTCCCGAGATGGGCAGATAACTAGGGTGTTCACCCCACCAGACAACTTTATACGTATCATTTAGCTTATGTTTGTTGAATGCTTGTAATTACATGTGTTGTGCTATTTGATGTAGAGCTACAATGATGTGAGATAGATGATAGAGTGGGTAGAATAGAGTTATTGATAGAGGCGTTGTATTTTAGTAATGTTTATGACTTGATTAGGTTAGGCAGATATACGTGTATTTTATTTATTTATGTTGAACAGGGTCAGAGAAACCTTTACGTGATAAAAATAATAATTAAATATTTGTAAGATTAGTGAAAAAATGTTATATAGTATTTAATGTTTGTAATAACTTATTTGTTTTATATTTTTATGATTTTCAAAGTGTTAATCCACATTGTGGATTAACACTTTAAAAATCATAAAAATATTTAATAAAAATAGCATTCTCTCTCGCCAAACGATTGTTCTTTGTAATGGTCTTTGGGTAGCGGAAATTTGTAAAAATCTTCCTACAGAGATGCTAACAACGATATAAGTTGTATAAAAGCATATAAGAATTTCAACGCGGCGTGATGTAGAACGCATGGCTCAGTGGTGAGAGCGCTTGCACGGTTCGCAGGAGGGCGCGGGTTCGAGTCTCGCTGCGTTCAAATTTATATATGTTTTTTTTTTTAAGTATTTATTTGAAAAATTTATGAAAAATTGAAAAATTTATTAAATTTTTCATATAAAAAATAAATTGCAACAATTTTAAAACCTTGTAAATTGGATAGGTAGAATGCTTAACGCTAGTTGTTAATTCTAGGGAGGAAGGTTCAAGTCCAATATTTAATTTTAATAACTTTTCTCGATATCGTTCAGTCTAAGGTAACAGTTTCTCTAGCTACTAAAAGCTACTTAACATTTGTGAATATTATTTCTATCGTTAACGTTTCAGTAAATGATAATGGATTGAATTGTTTTTTTAACGAATCTGTCAATTTGAGTTCTGATAGTATGCAAACTATGTACATTTGCTTGTAAAGATAAATATGAAAGAAAACGAATACAAAATCACGTTAAAAATTATATCGAGTTTTATTTATATTTTATTTTGACGCAACAGATTTTTAAAATCAATTTTATAATAAATTAGAACTTCGACAAGGTTTTATTAGAAAGTGCCGATAATCACTAAATTCTCCTAACCCCTGATTATACGAACTTAAAACTGTATAAAGGTAAAATTATTGGTCCTAACTAACAATGAGATATGCAAATGCTGTTCAGAAACCATCAGGCTGCCATTACGCTGCGTTACTTTTGGGTTATTATAGATTTTGAATATTCAAGGTCAAATTACATTTAATGATGTATAAAATCTACTTTTTAAGTTTTTGGAATGAAAAAATAAATGAAAAAGATTCATTTGAATTTGTTTAATAATAAACAACAGTATTTATGTTATTGTAAATATTTCTTTTGTTGATTAAACTCTACTTGTTATTATATTTTTTGTATAACAGTTTTTAGCTTCACGCCTTATTTTTTATTGAGTGACGAAACTAAACTCCATGCTTGTCTAGTTTCCAGAATAAAAAAAATGGAAATAAAAAATCCTTCTTCCTTGAGTTGAAATTGAATCTACAGACCTTCGTATTAAGAGGCGATGGTAATCTATAATGTTTCAGTATATTTTTAAATTAAATTCAATTCAAAATATGAATTTTAAAATTAGTAACATATTTAAGCTATTCTTTTTTACTTATAGAGTTTTTAACAATAATTTTTGGAAACCTGACAAGTCAATAATATTTTGTGGGCACTGACTACCTAAAAATCTCTCTATAGAGATGTTCACAATATAAATTCTTTGTAACAAGTCATCATAAAACTTGATGGGTGCATACAATAAAATAGAGCCATATCAATAAGATAAAAATATCAAAATTAAAATAACATAATTACCTAGTTACTCATGTTTAACTAAATATTTGATTTAAGCTTATGTAATTGAACTCAAACAGATAGCAATGTGTTTATCTGTGTATTTATAACCCCATTATATTATAAAACGAAAAATATATGAAAAAATAGATATATTTTTATAAATTTTGTACTATAAATCAGTTATTTGTATATTTGAGCAAATAAATTTACTGTTAATATGTATTACAAAAAAATTCATAGATATTGTAAGTTTATCTTCGTAAAAAAAAGTTCAATTTCCTTCCTATAAACGTCCGGGACAAACAAGTAGCATTAAACACTTCTTATAGAAAGTACAAGTGATTTTCTCACCTACTTAACACAAGCACCTTGAAGAAGTTGGATTAAGTAACACGACACTAATCTGGGGATCGTCTTTTCTTTATTCAAACAATTTTACTAAACATATGGTAAAGTAAAGTGTTACAAGGAATTAATTATACAGAATAATGATATTATATTATATTATAGAATAGTTGAAAATTATGATTATACTTGATTATAGGATATATAGTCTATAATATAAATATAGTATTCAATATGCATTATATTTGTACTCTACATAATACCTGCCATAGCCTAAAACAAAAAAAAAGGAAAACAAAAAAGAAATTTCAGTCCAGTTGACATAGTAACGGAACAGTATAAACACATACCTCTAAGAGAATGGTCGAGAACAAAAAACTGGCTAATCATAGCATTTCTATCGAAGAAAAAATATATCTAAAACTCTCTATATAGAGACACAAACTCAACATATAATCATATACAAACATAAACAAGTATTAACCATACATAAACAATACATATGGGTTATTGTCCAGGAACACCGTGTTTAGTCTTAAGTCCGACCGACCTTGCCCACGCCCAGCGTCACGCGAAAATTGCTATCACGCCATCCATTGACAGTGTTTGCGTGATCCGACCACGTGGTAGAGCGTTATGTGTGGAGCACACGCAAACGCGACACGCAGTGGAAACCAATTTGTATGTTAGAATTGAAGAGAAAAGCCCGCGATGCGCAAAGCTTTTAAGCTTTGTAAACATTATCATGTGAATGTATAATGCTAACGTTAATCTCCTTCTTGAAATTTGGTCAAGCAACAAAATATAGTATGTTATTGTTAATTTATTTGTAGAGCAGGTACAAGTTTATTTAAATCTGGTCTAACAGTTATTTCTTATCATTTTTCTGATGATTATTATTAAATATCTTATATTTGTTCTAAATAATATCCTAAAGCAAAAGCTAACTATTTCAATTATTTATTTAGTATGTGTATAACGTTTCATTTTTCATTGTAAAAAGACGAAGTTAGGGACGAGACCATTTGTTTTGTGCTCTCATATCGGCACAAAGACAAATGTCTAAGAATAATATAATGAAGTCAACATATGAAACCACATATGTTGGCGAGTGTAGGAATAATATATTTTAAAAGAATAACTAACTTAGATTTTCATCATCTTGAATATCTTGTAAAACTTCAAAGATTATATGTATTTCTTTAGTACTGACACGCTGGTAAAGTTCTATTTTGATATTTACGCCATCACAAGTGGACTCACGATCTATGGAAGGTAACTGACAGAAGCTGGATGTGCAGCATCAATTTTTGATGAGATCTTTGTTTCGAAATATTTGTGTCACGTCTTTGTTAAGCAATGAGCAGTTGAAAGACAGACAAAAAGATATATTTGAAGTTAATTAAGTTAAATATCTGTAAAGCTGTTACATTATAACTCATGATGATGAATAGAAAGTTACAACATGACGTTATAATATAATAATTTTAATATTTCATATTATAAAATGCCAAACGATTTTTCAATTAGCATTCATTTCCAATACACTCACTAAACACAATGCATTCACAGCAAGACTATAAACTTTCTTCATACAAGGCATCATTAGGTCTTCGTACGTACTTTATTATCTATTTATAAGTATCTCGTTATTTACAACCTTTGTGCAGATCTCAATTTGAAGGCGATGTGTGTATTAACTCAATACAGTGTAATGCAAAAGCGTTTATCTATGAATTTTATATTTCAAAGATTTGAAATTTGTAATGATATTGAAACTATGTGCTTTTAATACTACGGGACAAATTCCTTAAGTATTAATATGGAATGCGGCAGAGGGCGTCCCAAAATGTAAAAATCAAATAATCGAAAATACTGTTACGTTTGTCTTCACGTTTTATCCCGCACACAGCAGGGTGGATAAGGGAAATGGTAGGAACCATGGACATAGTGTTAATACGCTCCTTTCACTGCTTTCCATCTTTTCTAGACATTGCGTGCTGAAATTCAAAACTCAACTCACTTTGAAAATGAAAAAAAAAATCTTTCTTCAAAAAAAACTTACGTTACTTACTTTAACTTACTAAGACTCCTTTTTTATTTTATGTACTTTGCTATTATCAAATATGTAAAAGGATTTAACTGTTTTTTTTTTTCAAAAAATGGCCTTAGACCGTTTTGCCAACGTCTTCAGACTGTAGTCGGATCGTGGACGCAAGCGCTGATATATGTCTCAATTACCGTACTGGGCTTCTCTGTGGGATATTATATTCAATATGGTGGCTGCACCATAAAGTCTAGTGTGCTTTATAATTATTTTCTGTATTTACAACTAACTATTAAAATGTGATTGTTTTAATGTCCTTTATATTACTCTCCGCATAAAAAAGAGAGAGAGAGAAAATGGGAGAAATATTTTATTGGTATTCTATATGTAGCGTAGTAAATAGATAGTGCCACGTATATTTTTCACACTTTTTTCACATTGTGAATAAAATAATAAAGTAAAATTAGACATAAAATCATCCTTTCACAAGAAACAGTGTAAAATGACACCAAAATCTAATCGAGGAGTTGCAGCTTACCCAGTTGGACTTGACCAATGTTCGGTCAACGTTCTTTAGTCAATATTGATACTAACGTATTCCCCGAAACCAGGAGCTATTCGTTTTGGACATGGACTCTTAATGTAAACCGATATTAGCAGTGGCTTGAAACTTATCAAATAACCAAAATTTGCTGCACAATACTCGTCCTTATTGTCCGAATAATAAAGCCTACAAAATTGATATTAAGCCGTCAAAATTTTAAGGAAATTTGATTCTTATTACTAAGTAATTAAGACGAGTGTTCCGCAGAATGGTATAGACCATATAGGATTACTAAACCAAAGAATTTTCCATATCATTAAACATTTAACATCTGTACGTCAAACGCGCTTGAGCGTTTTATGAGGCGTTTTGGTAGAGGTTTTACACATTAATGTTGTGGGATTGGAGTCAATTGATTATAATTAGCTGGTTTACTTAATATTATAGACAAATTTTACTGGTAAGAAGCTTTTAAGTTCAAAGTAGGCTTAGGGATTTAGTAGTTATAGATAGACAAAAACTTTACAGAACAGATTTTTTGTCAGTACTCTTTACGAGCCTAAGATAAGATACAATAAGGATTTTGGAGACTTAATATCCAATGTATTGAGTGGCGACGTCTTTTTCAAATACGAATTAAACCTAACATTTTGTTTACAATCAGCTTTTCGTTATTCTACTGTACTAGGACAACCTCCAAAATCCTTATAACTTAAAAATTAGAAAATGAGAGACATTATCATAATGTTAGGTTAGCTCTTTGTGGGAAAAGTGTGAAGTAGCTTCTTTTTAATCAAGTTCGACTCTGGTGCAATAATTAGATATGTGATTGTTTATGATATTAAAAGTTATTTTTTAATTATTTCATATCTTATATTTAATATATAATTTTCAACCTTTCCTTATAAAAACATAACGTTGTTTGAAAAATATAAAAAAGCAATAGACGTGAAGATGGTGTGATTTATATACAGCTGATAAGCGTACACGGGACGAAATGAGTCATACCAAAAAATAGAATTTCTCCATCGCAGATAAAAAAAGCAAATATTTCCAGACCTACTCTAGTATTGAGACACTCCATTACGATATATTGAGTGTTTTCTCATTGAATTCAACACCACAATTAGTCTACTACTAACATATATAAAAGTAAGTCATACTCTTGAAGGAAGAACTCGATAAAACCTAAAACTACCACATCTTATTTTAAAGCTTCACTCTTTATCCCGCTCATAATAGGGCAAGCAGAGAGAAACGCAGGAACCGTGAGAACTGAGTGTAAAACACTCCATTTTCCACTTGTGTCTTTCCCGAATAGGAATATATATATATATATATATATATATATATATATATATATATATATATATATATATATATATATATATATATATATATATATATATATATATATATATATATATATATATATATATATATATATATATATATATATATATATATATATATATATATATATATATATATCTTGGTACATGTGTATGTATGTGTAATCTTTAACCGGACTTGCCTAATTACAGGCAAGGTGTCATCTGCGCGTAACACATTATTACCGTTCCAAGTAAAACGTGAACTTCCTTTGGCGTATGGATTATAACAAATTAAAGTACATTTTCTCTCTCTTTTCTCTCTTTTTTCATATATATATATATATATATATATATATATATATATATATATATATATATATATATATATATATATATATATATATATATATATATATATATATATATATATATATATATATATATATATATATATATATATACTTATCTTGGTACATGTGTATGTATGTGTAATCTTTAACCGGACTTGCCTAATTACAGGCAAGGTGTCATCTGCGCGTAACACATTATTACCGTTCCAAGTAAAACGTGAACTTCCTTTGGCGTATGGATTATAACAAATTAAAGTACATGGTAGTTACCGCTATAACAGCATTAGTTTAGTAAATTTATACAATTTTTGCATATAGTTATATGTACGTACATCTATACGAGATATATGTACGTACATCTATACGAGATCAATATAGACCACTGTATAGAACACACAAAAGGGTAGGAGATAAAGGTATTGAAGAAACCGGAATATTACGACACTTCGTTCCCCGCTTCCCGTAATATATTACATTTTGAGCGGCAAAACTCGCCTCTTAGATATTGTGTCGCGACGGCATGGAGAAGAGATTAGTGGCTTTTCTCTTTGTTTCTTTCCGATTTTTATGAAGACTACAAGTGTTTTGATTTAACTCAATATTACGTAGTATATTAAAATTATATAAAAACGTACACTTTAACAAACAACAAGGCAACAAAGAAAAACACATTTTACAGGAAGTGAAGCCAAAAAATGTCAACTGTGTAAATAATTTGATTCTACAATAATGTGCCATTCTCACAATTGTTATCAATTAGTTTTTTTTTACATCATGCTGTATCCCACATAAAGCACGGTAGACAGTAAACCTACTGTCATGACAATTCTTACTAAAAGTGAAGTGGAAAGTGTCTGTCGATTTTGTAAACAGGATTTCTTTTAAACTTTTGTGTTAACTCCTTTTTACCGTACATTCTTCTTTGCGTGTTCTCCATTCAACGTGACTCGAAACACCATAATTAAAGAGAAGAAGAAGAAGAAGTGGAAAGTATAGAACTCTACACTTGACACTTAAACAAAAGTGAAGCCTTTGTATCCTTCTGTACCTGGAGTTAGTAATACTCCATCACTACGTATGTATATCTATTATTGGCCAAAACTGAAGATAAAACTAGTTTTTATAATAAAGTAAAAATTTTCATATACATATATAACAAACATTAATTCGTTTAATCAATTCAGAGGAAAGCGTTCATTGTTTAAAGGGCACCGCTTCGTAGAATTGTAACAGTCAATAAAATGATTTAAGTTTTTTTTAACATTCTTGTAGAGATTCGTTTAGTATGAGATATTAGCAGTAATTTGGATTTCATTTGGTTATTATACCTAATTATAATATTTTTCCTTTCTGTAAATTTTATTTAGTTTTTGATTTTAATATAAAATAATATTTATATAATTTATTTTTTTAATGAAGTTAAGCTTGTTTAAAAATTCAATAGAAATTTATGTGAATAAATACGTAAAATGGAGAAATAGATAGAGTCGGTAGACTAATCTCGAAATCAAATTTCTATTTTTTACTTTATTTCTGATCTAGTCTTAGTACTTTCCAACACAAGAACCTGCCCACATATGTATATATACCTATGCAACTTCACATTCTATACCTAGCGACGTAGCCATAGAAAACGGAATGCCAAATGTAAGGGTTTTCTTGCATACTTCTTTCCCCTGTTATTGACCTCTTTAGTTTAGTTTCCTCTAAGGTCTCTAACGCTTATTACGTGACATTTCTTCAATATATTCAACACTATCTCAAAAATCAACTTCAGGTATCCACTTTTAAATTTTTCAAACAATTAAGGATTACTAAAGCTACAAGACAAATAGTACTTTTGAAATTTAAGTTCTTATTTGATAACCAAAATACATGTTATTTTCAGAAGATTGTATGTATAAACTAAATACCACAAGGGCAAAGCCATAAGTAGGAACATAAATATCCTGACAAGAACTTCAATCTGCAACCATTGTCTACAATTAGATAACTCTTAATAAACTCAAACTGCAAATCAATGTTAATTTTATTGTTTCTTCATATTAAATCGTACAAATAAGCTAAAATACTGTCATATGCAAAACCTTAGACTAGATCGTAGGCAGTTCAAATTTGTTAGAAAATTTAATAAAATTTCTTCCTTTAAAACAAAATAATAATAAAGTAAAAGAAGTAAAAATAAAACAAGATTTCCAGCATCCCAACTCTTGACATCCACAGCAATGTTTTCAATCTTAGTATGAATATAGATTATTATTCCCACATCCTAACCATATGTGAGTGTGCGTAACAATGATAGTAATTACATAATGATAAGCTATTTAAACGTTGCCCGCGGTGCGGGTGTGGGGTACCGTTGACAAAAAAATGTATAACGAATAGCTTATTTTAGTGTTTTTCTTTTGATAGTGGTTTTATACGTAGTGATATAACACTAAATTTTTTGAAGTGTTCATATTTTACTTCTAGAATTAAAAAAAGAGAGAGCAGAGTGTTTTTTACAACGAATCCATCTTTGTTTATAAGTTAGAAAACAATGTAAATCATAAAAGTGAGAAATAGAAATGAATATATAATAATTTCACTTATAACTCATTATATTTTCGAAATAGTACCGACAACAGCACAAAAAAGCAATGTAAAGCATTTAGGAATAATCATAAATAATAGCTGTAATTACCAAAACGTGAAATAGGATAATTTTGCCGACGCTACCCATATATATTTCGTGGAATGAATTCCAAAACATTTGTTTGATGTTGTGTAATAAGGATCAATTATGATATACATACATATATACATATACATATATATGTATACTATATATTGTTATGAATCTCATATAAAAAGAGGGTAGTCTTTTTTATATTTTAAACTTTCGCGATGTAATTTATTCATATTTGCTTTGTAGACGGGTCTTATCGCGATAATCTTTACGTATTACAATACCTTTATTGCCCGACGTTTCGGTGAAGTTGCATTCACCGTGGTCACGAGGGTAGTCTTAGAGGATAAATACTATAAAAACAATGTAATTCTGTCAATCTGAGCTGTTGTTTGTAGGCAACGGTCCGTAGTGGAAGAGTGGAAGAGAGAAGAGTTAAGTGATTTATGTGATTTAAAGCAATTATACAGAATCTCCGAATACGCTTGAAACAAATTATCTAAGTGTGATTCGATCGATAAGATTTTTTTTAAGATTCAATCTTTAAGTAAACTCTTGGTCGCTTTTGGTTTGTAACAAATTTTTGCAGGGCAGTTAGGAAAAGATTAAATCAAAGACTGTTATGTGTCTGCAATTGGTTGATTGGCTGATGACATATTGATTTTTTAAGCAATTAAAGAATTATAATATGAGCAATTAAAAAAGTTACTGTAAATTAATTCCTTATTCAATTCTATTCCTTCAAAATGTTGACGTATATACATAAGGATATTTAATTAAATTTACGTTTCTAATTTTATCTAATATAAAATTGTATTTAAATAATGGAACTGGAAAAACAGCACTACGGCAAATATTTAATCTTTTGTTTGTTAAATTTTTCACATATCAAGGCGTTGAGTACCAACACTCTAATTCAATATTTCAAAAATTAGAGTAAAAGTGGGAAAACGTTGCTTAAATTACCTTGTTGTATGTGGGAAAAGCGGGAAATTATATAAATATTAATTTATATAAAAAAAAATAAATCCTTGTACTGATGACTAAGACAAATTAATTGCAGCACTAAACCTAAATAGTAATGATTCATACAACTATTGTACTTCAATGGAAAAATGTGACGAACGATATTCTAATTGTTATGCCAAGATTTAATAATTGCAATGACTGTGTCTGTGTTTTTTTGTATTAATTTATAAGTGAAGTTATATTACACTATTTTTATGAAAGTATGAAGATATATATGCATATATTATTTTTGTAATAACACGCGGGGACGGAGAAAGCAGGGACTAAGCAACGGATTGTCTTAACTCTAGGTTCGTATGGTCCCTACAGTTCCCTCTGCCTACCCTGCCGTGTGCGGGATAAAGCGTGAAGCTAAAAAAAAATTGTAAACAATTTGAATCCTGTCCGTCTGTAAATATACACGTCCTTCTTTTCTTTCTTCTATATTCACTACAAATTATTAATTTTTTACGTGATTTTACGTTATTGTATTTTCTATAAAATAAAAATTAAATACATTATTCACTTACTTTCCTAATTTAAAAAGCTATACAATGACTATAATATTGTATGGCTAACCCTTTAGCTCTATAACTGGCGCACCTTAATTCATGATTCTCTAATAAAATTCTAACTCGTCTAGATTAAAATATTATGTTAATACTGATTGCCACTGATAAATCTGTTGTTTTATGGTAAGGTGAAAAATATTGTTATATGGAGATAAAACCCTAGCAACTAGCTTTGTGGTAGATAAAGCACAGAGAAACATCACAAGCATACGAATTAAAGAAATTAGACTCGTGGATCCACTTAGCCTTTCCTAATTTTAAGTTTGGCTTCTGATTGAACATTAAAATAGTGGAAATATTTGATGAATAGTTTAAAATCCCTAAGGATGTAACCATTTTATCATCCATATAGCTCTCATAGCATTCCTCATCATTTTTTCAAAATTGCCATGCTCTTAGAACTAATTAAAAAAATAACTGATTTAGAGTTAATTTGTATACGATATAAATACGGGCGAGAGGTATAATAGAAAAATATGTATAAAAGATCAGTCTGTCTAGAATTATTATCAATTGGGTAGAATATTTTTACATTTCAAAGATTTCTAAATTACAGGCAGGTAGTTCTATTCTTTACAATGCAATAGAATCTCCATTACTTCGTATTCGCGGAATACGAAGTAATGGTATGGTAATCTAGATGTGGTATAATCGTAGTTGTAACTACATACTCCTTTTTAAAAAATACAAAAGAAAAATAACATATAAAAATTACGTCTTTGATGATCCTTTTAAATGTGGTCTATTCTCACTCAGGTGAATATTTTAGTATATAGTGTTCGCTAAGAAAAGCGCGCAATTGAGTACCACAAAGATGAAGTGTCTTAGCACGAAGATCTCTCGGCCTCTGCTGTATGAGGAATACAGTATAAAGCTAAATATGGCTAAATCAAGCATTTTTTAAGCACACGATGATTAAATTAATAGAATATCGTTACATTTAATAATGTTCATTAATTTTGTTCCATTATAATCTACCAAAGCGACCGCTCACGATAATACTCTTAACAATAAAAAGCAGATGCGTTTTTATAAAATGTCATTTAAAAATATTTCGTAATTTCCTTAAGCAATACTTAATTTTTATAAGAAAGAATTAATAAAATGCAGGTAACCTTTGAACTTACCGCTTTGAAGCAGCCGCTTTTATTTTTACTGTTTTTTAGAAACTTTTGTACTATACCTTGTATTACTATACATTACGTATACATTTATGCAGTTTTAAAAGCTATTATAGAATAATGATAGGATTTTTTTTCTCTTTATTTTTTTGTTTCATGGGTTCCATTCTCACTAGGAAAAAATATTTAATTTTTATGTCCTTAAAATTTATTATTTGTCTAGTAACAAAGCAACGCGCGGCTTAGGGTTCCATCAATAAATATACAACAAGTGATGAACACAGTGTTATCTTAATTTAGGCTATTTTTTAAAAATATATGTAAAACAACATGAGTAGTAGTAATACAATAACAGAAATGAAACCGTAAAACTAATCCTGGCACGAAAAAAAATAATATTATTCTAACATATGAATAATATATTGATCAACTAGGTAAACATGACAATTGTGACTTCGAGCCCCATTCGTTATAGTAAATTATTGATTTACTCTAGTGAGAGAATCTAGACACTGAGTTTTGGCACTGAAGGCGAAAAGTAGTGATGAAAATGGCTTTCTCTCTCTCTCACTGAGGTAGAGTGTTTAACTTCTAAAAAACCAAAATTTTGTTTAAATTTACTTTAAATATTGATTTGAACTCATTGCAAGTCGTATTTAAAAGTGCCTTGTTTCATTCATCACTGAGTCGTTACACGGATGTTCCAGTCGAGGGATCATTATTATAAAAACTGCACTACTACTGTGCTTCATAGTATGTGGTCTAAACTTGTAAACAGCTATTTATACTAAGAAAAGTATTTTCAAAGAAATTAATTTCAAAAGTTCTTAAATATTTTTTTTAGAAATTTGTTTTTTTACAGCTTCACGCTTTGCGGGATGCACAGGGCGGGGTAGGCAAAGGGAACTGCAGGAACCATAAGAACCTAGTGTTAAGACACTCCGTTACTTAGTCCCTGCTTACTCCGTCACACACAAATTTGTTAATAATAAGATTTTTCAAATACTTAATTTATAAGATTTTTTTAGAATTATTATTTTTTGTAGTATATGGATGGACATATTTACAACATTTTGGTAATATATATTTTAGTACAGTTCAATATTTAATAAAGTAAAATAGAAAAATCTTCTTATTTTTGTTCAAACCACACCTATAATTATATGCGATGTTTTTATTATTCTATACCACTTTTACTGTAATCACTGCTCTATGGTCATTACTGCTATTTTAATCTACAGTTAGTATTACTTATTAATTAATGGAAATGCACTCGGTTGAGTGAAGCGAGAAAAATTAAAAACAAAAGAAAATTCTTTACAAGCTAAGATCATCCTAACATAGTTTGATTCCTAAGAGTCTTTGTAATATTAGACTTATTTTATGAAAACTGTTAAAAAGTACAACTGCAACTAGCTTTATTGGGAAATGAAAACTATATATATATATATATATATATATATATATATATATATATATATATATATATATATATATATATATATATATATATATATATATATATATATATATATATATATATATATATATATATATATATATATATATATATATATATATATATATATATATATATATATATATATATATATATATATATATATATATATACATATTCAATATAAATATATTAGAATGAGGGCATTCAGTTCACACAATCGCAACAAAATATTTATAAAACAAAAAATAAAGTAACGATTACGAACACTGAACTCGTGGGAGACGCAATTATTTTCCAATTTTAATCAAAAATATCACCTTTCACTTCCACTTAACCATTTAAATGTCAATCTTAAAATGTATTCTTCACCTTAAAAAGACGATAGCGACAAGCGATCTGATACTCTATTACAAAGCAGTAAAGTACAAAATTAGATACAACACAACATTTCGTTAAACAATTTGGTTTTCTATGATTAATGTATGGTAGCTCTACAGTCTGTACTCTAGTTTTTGTTTGTTATAAAATTTCAAACTCTATTGTCTTAACAATACGAATTAGATTGGTTCGAATAAAATTGTAATCCTTTAGGTGGAAATTAGAAAGCATTTGTAAGAAATTGATAAAAATAACATAAGATTGCATTCATGTGTATAATCTAGATAGAGTACGTAGAGTAATAAGTAACTTTGTTTTGCTTCATGCGAAGATTATTACAGATAATCAGTCAATGTCAGTTACAATTGTTTATTAAAAGGTCAAATACAGTTAGTTAAATTAATATTTGTTTTCCAAGTTGCGCAATTTCAAAACAATGGCAACACTGATATTTATTTTAAAATTATATCTTATGACACACAGACAGACTATTTGCTTTATTATTGGATTTAATTTTTTTACTATACCGCTCTACCCCTTTTAGTTCTTCATAGATGAAAAACATAGAGTCAATTAATATAATATTAATAACCTTTTTTGATCAACTTGGTTAAAATATGGGTGAATAAATGTCAAAGTAGATAAGTATGACAACAAAGAAAATGAAAGCAAAATATTTGAATGCTTGTCCTTACGTTTATGTTGTTTTGTAATATCCATCACTATATAACACGGAAACTCTATAATAATGGCTATCACAAAAAATTGCATATAACATCGTATATATAATATGTATGATTACTTACAGCAATTAATAAAAGTACTGAAGACGTTTTAAAAAAAACAAAGTTAAGAACTTCACGCAACGGGAAAGGAAAAATCGTGGTGTTTTATGCAAATTAGTTGATTTCTATTGCCACTTTGACAAGACTGTGTTGTAAATAAAATGCGATACATTCACTCAAACGTAGAGATGGCTTATCAGCTATAAATCGTTTTTTTAGCGCTACCTGTCTATAGATGTTACTTGGTGACATGTTTAGCGTGCGTAAATGAAGGATGTTTTATTTCCTACTTCCTTTAATTTTCATAAAGCGCTTTCCATTATGTGGTAGTCTAAAAGCTCGTTTTACAAGTTTTGGTTATAAATATTTTCATATATTTATATCGATTTTAACTGGAACTCTATTGTTTTAATTAATAATTATATTTCATTCCAAAATACGCTTAAATAAGCGCTACAATATGATTATATATCATTAGAGACCTTGGTAAAAATAATGAAAATAAAATAAAAATCAATTTTCAGAGGAAAAAGCTAAAAGAAGCAAACGTAACTGAAAATAGTCACTAAATTATTGTTATTTTTTTTTAACTTCACGCTTTATCCGGCACACGGCAGGTTAGGCAGAGGAAACTGCAGGAAACTATATTACTTACTACTATACGAACCTAGTGTTAAGACACTCCGTTGCTTAGTCCCTGCTTTTTTCATCCCCGCTTTCCGCCTTTTTTGAGGCATTGCATATTGAATGGCGGAACTCAACACCGCGCTTCGCCTAGTTGCCAGAGCGAAGAAAGTGGAAATAGAAAAATCCATCTTCCTCGAGTGGGAATTGAACCCAGAAACACATATAATTACCAAAGTTAAAAAAAAATTTAATATATAAATTTAATCGTTAACAATAATTTCATATAAATGAGTTAAAGAAATAATAATATAATTATTTATTTTACTAAGAAAAAATAAGTATGAAAATATTTTATTCGATAAAAACGATTATCGAAAAAGATAATGCCAACATCTTTGCGTAGGAAGGTAATTTATTGAAGAACTTGAATCCTAATTAAATTTCTTACAATTTTAAATTACGTTACGTTACGTTAAGCTTACAAACCTATATATATATATATATATATATATATATATATATATATATATATATATATATATATATATATATATATATATATATATATATATATATATATATATATATATATATATATATATATATATATATATATATATATATATATATATATATATATATATATATATATATATATATATATATATATATATATATACATATATATATATATATATATATATATATATATATATATATATATATATATATATATATATACAAACAGGAATATAATCTACCAAAAACGCTTTTTTTAATAAAACAAAAGATACCAAAATAATACGTAATATAAAGTTAAACCGAAAAAATGCCATAAATTATAATTGAATGACGCCGTTATGCACACGTTGCAATTGCGCCAAGATAGCGTCATACTTTATAAAATGCAATAAAGAATGCATAATATACATATAAAGATAAAGTTTCTGATAAAACTTGGATAGCGATGATAAGCTCATCGCCATTTAAAATTAAATGAATAAAATGTAGAGCCCTTAGAACTCTTGCTGTCAAAATGCAAAATGGCAAGTCAGTTGCTGTCTGTCTGTCTGTTGCTTACAATTAAATATTAATTTATTTATATATATATAATTTATATAGCATCATTCCAACTTTTTTATAGTGTTATGTAAAAAGATATCAATTATTATAACATTTTCATTTATTTGAAGTAATAATATATTTTTATTTCAATATTTGTCGTAAGCTTATTATTATGTCACAGAGCTTCGGTATGAGCTTAAGCACGTGTTTTTATTGAAAATATATTAATTAACTTTTATAATAATTACGACTGAATTTAATTTGGTTTACGATTATTAGACATAAATAAGTCGATTAGAATTTTTTTTTATAAAAATCGTTCATTTTGGTTGTTTTTGTGCATTATTTTTATTCTCTATTTTTTCTCCATGATTATATTGTTTAATTAAATAAGGAAGCTATACGCTTCGATAAAAATTAACTCAATTTTGCATATAGAAATGAGACAGAGAACGTGGGATCAAGATTTTGAGACACTGCGTGTTGAATAGCGGAACACAACGTTGCGCTTTGTCTTATGGGAATTTAAATCATTTCAGTCAATAATAGCTAGTGAGTCGTTTTAGTGTATTAATGATTTTTTGAATGTTACATAAAATGACGAAACAAAGAAGTGCAAGAACTCAATAATTCGTCACTTTGCTAGATCGAAACAGACATTTTTTCTACCTCTATCTCATTTTCGACTTATCTTTTTCATAATTTTTTAGCTTCACGCTTTATCACGCACATGGCAGGGTAGGCAGTGGGAACTGCAGGGACCGTGGGAACCTAGTGTTAAGACACTCCGTTGCTTAGTCCCTGGTTTCTCCGTCTCCCTTCCCCCTTTTTCGTGGCATTGCGTGTTGAGTGACGGAACTCAACGCCGCGCTTTGCCTAGTTTGCCAGAGCGAAGAAAATGGAAATAGACAAATTCATCTTCTCCGACTGGGGATCGAACCCAGAAACCGTCGCGTTACAGGCACACGTTGGGCCTCTGCGCCACGACGGTTCATAATTCAGATCTAGTAACAAAAGAAAATCAGGAAAATATCAAAGAAAAACACAGAAATCCAATGTTCAGACGGACTTAGTTATTTAGATGTGAGTAAATGAATAATTCGCGTTTCACCACAGCTATGGGCGTCACGGTGCCCGCGTCCGCTGGCGCGATCAATGCAAGAATGCGCTTAATGATTTTGTACCTAATCTTTTATAGTGCTATATGATGGTATAGTTATAATTAGGTTTTATATATGTATGTGCTTTATTAGATTTTAAATGACAATCTTTAAAGATATATAAAAATAAGCTTTCTAATGATCTAAGTAGAGCTTGTACTCTAAAATGTATAATGTGTAAACATATTGACATAGTATATGACAGTGGATGGGACAAAAGAGGTGTTTATACTTTCATTTTCTCTCATCCGTTATTACTGACTTCATTGTGCACAGTACAGCTACGGTACAATTGATATGATCAATATAAAAAGGTCCTTATTTTTATATCTGTGTGTATTTTAGTGCCATTTGGTATAAGGTTTTTTTATTGTAGAGTTCTATTGAGTTGTTATTATTTTGGTATCTTTTGTTTTATTAAAAAAAGCGTTTTTGGTAGATTATATTCCTGTTTGTATATATATATATATATATATATATATATATATATATATATATATATATATATATATATATATATATATATATATATATATATATATATATATATATATATATATATATATATATATATATATATATATATATATATATATATATATATATATATATATATATATATATATATATATATATATATTATTATTTAATTAAACAATATAATCATGGAGAAAAAATAGAGAATAAAAATAATGCACTAAAACAACCAAAATGAACTTTTTATAAAAAAAAATTTCTAATCGACTTATTTATGTCTAATAATCGTAAACCAAATTAAATTCAGTCGTTATTATTATAAAAGTTAATTAATATATTTTCAATAAAAACACGTGCTTAAGTTCATACCGAAGCTCTGTGACAATAATAAGCTTACGACAATAATTGAAATAAAAATATATTATTCCTTCAAATGTAATGAAAATGTTATAATAATTGATATCTTTTTACATAACACTATAAAAAAGTTGGAATGATGCTATATAAATTATATATATATAAATAAATTAATATTTAATTGTAAGCAACAGACAGACAGACAGCAACTGACTTGCCATTTTGCATTTTGACAGCAAGAGTTCTAAGGGCTCTACATTTTATTCATTTAATTTTAAATGGCGATGAGCTTATCATCGCTATCCAAGTTTTATCAGAAACTTTATCTTTATATGTATATTATGCATTCTTTATTGCATTTTATAAAGTATGACGCTATCTTGGCGCAATTGCAACGTGTGCATAACGGCGTCATTCAATTATAATTTATGGCATTTTTTCGGTTTAACTTTATATTACGTACATTGCAGGGTAGAGAAGAAAAGATAGTGTCAAAACACTCCACTCTCCGCTCCTAATTTGGGATATTGTGTTTAATAGCCATAGTAAGTATTTGTTAATAGTTATTCTAATTATATTGTAGGTATAAATACTACCCTGCTTCGGTATTTGAACCTACAATCATTAATAGATTATAATATGAAAGAATCATTTCTATAAACTTTTTATGATTCCTTGTATATCATTTATATTTCTTTGCTCAAACACTGATCACGGTCTGGAGCTTTGTTTAATTATTATTGCACTTGCGCATAAGCTTTTATAGCATCATTGTTCGAATTGACTCGTGAAAGCTTAAAACTAGTGATGAAGTTAAAAGTTAAGCTTTGTAATAAAATACCGCATAAAAGTTGTAGATATAAATTGAATATAGTTCTTAGTACAAAATTTATATATTTATGTAACCATATATATAATATATATTATTTATCATATGGATATAGATTTTTTTTATTTACCAATGAATGACTGCAATAATTTTTTTTACACTTTTTCTTCATGGAAAGGCAGGAAATCTCGTATGAACGTTCCTCATTTTTAAGCTACCAAATTACTACTCTAATCAATATATTTATTTTAATATTTGTATTATTCACCAAAAAATATTTGTTTGCGAGATCAAAAGGACCATATTCTAGATTTTTATATAATTATAGTGAAGTTAGTTATAACACTTAAAAATACTGTCCTTAACAAATTTAAGCACTCAGAGACTAAAATTAAATTTTAATTGACATTTTTTTCAACATATATACCGGTAAATTAAAACGTTAAGTAATTTAAACAATGTTAATCTCACTAATTGCAAACGATAGCTCATATACATGGAATAAAGAGTATAGATAGAAAAAATCAATTAATAAGCCTATTATTCCTTATGAATATGCGTTCTTATATTTACGATATTAAGCAATGTAAACATTAGAATACTGAAACATGTATTTGTACACATGTATACATATTTATGTATATAATTATAATAAAAAATATCATTAAAACGTTCAGTTTTATTTTATCATTACTTTTTTTAAAGCTTCATTATAAGCTATCTGTATCCCATATATAGTAGGCCGAAGGAATTTCTTTACAGAAGTGAAGTGATAATGATAACATAATTAGATAATGTTAAAACGCCAACGATTTTTTTAATATATTTGCTCTACGCTTTGGCAGAAGATAATTATTTTGAAATTGCCAAATTGAGTAAAAATTGTTACGAGTATAAGATATTGCATATAACACGAACGCCTACCTACGTCAACTGTAACTTTTATATTACAATTATTACCCTACAGTGCTATCGTTAAAACAATTTTATTAAAATTATATTTAAATATGCGGGATAATGCGTGAATGATGCTGCTGGTCCTAGTGTTAAAAAGTTGCAGTAGAGCAGCGCTTCAAGCTATTTTTGAGAATCAAAGTATAATATATTCTATTATTAAAATAATATTTTTATAATTTAACTTCCCATTATATGTTTTAATTATATTATTATTATTTTTCAAGACCTTGACTATGATTTATATGATTTTGGTATAAAGCATTTCATACATAGTTTTCATTCATGTTAGCGTATAGATCCATTAACGGATAGAGATAGATGTTTTAACACTAACAAAAAGTATGAAATTCCATGGTAATAAAGAAATTATGATAAAAGGATATTAAGTTATTATACAGTGCCTAATAATTCAATATATACACAGGTCACGTACACATGCCTCTACGACTGATAACTTATACCATATTTGGAAAAAGCTGCCTTTACAATATTTATTCGAATTCGTCAAATTATGACTTCTTATAGCTTACTTCAGAGTGTCAATTGTACGAAATCGTTATTGGATTATTTTTTTAAGGACAAAGAGGACCGTCGTTGCGCAGAAGCGAAGCATCTGCCGGTAAAAGCGAGAGTTCGATTCTCACTCGGGAGGATGGATTATATCATTTTAATTTTTTCGATATGGCAACTTGGTGATCGCGGCGTTGAGTTTCGTCACATAATACGAAAAGCCTTGAAAGGCGGAAAGTAGGAGACAGAGTGTCTTAACACAAGATCTAAAAGAAGAAGTTAAAAAATATCCAATTTTCTATTTCCATTTTCTTCGCTCTGGCAAACTAGGCAAAGCGCGGCGTTGAGTTCCGCCACTCAACACACAATGCCTCGAAAACGGCGGAAAGCGGGGACGGAGAAAGCAGGGACTAAGCAACGGAGTGTCTTAACACTAGGTTCCCACGGTCCCTGCAGTTCCCTCTGCCTACCCTGCCTTGTGCGGGACAACGCGTGAAGCTAAAAAAAAAAAAAAAATATCCAATAGAATAAAATTAGTAATAACGTTTAGTTACATCCCATAAGTCTTTAAAATAGACCGAGAAAAGTATAAAATTTCACTTTAATTTTACGATACGTTATACAAAATAAATTAGCAGAGTAAGCGAGATAGACCAAATGAACAAATTTAAATATCAAGTTCAAAATGAATGGGTTTAAATACGAAGAAGGGTATAGGGTATAGGGTATAATATACCTAATATAGCTAAATCCTAAGCCTAATCCTACACTTGTATTGAGAAGAACAGAAGACGAAGTCTTTTGACACTTATCTCCTCTTCTTACCCTGCTATATACACGATGGAACATTAAACTGAAAAAAATTGCCACAAATTAAAATGACTAGCACCGTTTTCCTTTGAGCAGATTTAATCATATTAAAATAGCTTAAACGTTAGTGGTCAGTCACTCTATCTTTTTCTTAAAACACAAACGCTTACGAAATCAGAGTTAACATTTGTCATTATGATGATTATATATAGTTGACATGTTCCAAATGCAAGAGGCAACGTTGGCCGCTAGTACAATGGATACATATAAAATAATCGACTAGAAATATGAATACAAGGTCATTATAAAAAAAATCAATGTGAACCTATACTTCTTGAGATGAAATGGATGAAATGGATTTTCTTAACTCTACCCCTACCTAACCCTCCCTTTCTCCCTCCCTCTACCTACCCTGTATTACGGGAAATAGTGGGAATCGTTACTTTCATATAACACAACACAGATAAATAAAAAAAACCCAAGCGAGAATCAAACCTAGACACACCGTTTAAGTTTAATAACCCCTTACTAACTCAGTATAGCGTTTCAATCGAAATGATCTTAGTAATTATTGCAAGTCGGCGCAGTGGTAGCCACGCGCCTATTGCAGTCCTCATGCCTTGTTTAAAACAAGGAAGTTTAACTTTTTTTCTTTCAACGCACCTTTCTATGTACAACAATGTATGGTAATATTCGTGTTAATATAAATATATGATTATTTTATGCAATTACCAATTATAATGGTATTTTTATACAAAAAATATATCATTTTGACTTTTGAAATGCCTTTGTAATGTGCGCTTTTTTAATATACGAATATTCATTTCTATATTATTTGTGAACGTGACGGTTGCGGATTCGATTCCTTCTCGTGGTAATGAATGAATGAGATTGGGAATACAAATAACTGATTTTCATTCACTCGTTCTAACGAAATAAAATCCACGTTGTAACTTTGAAATGGAATATATTGACACTATATTCTATATGCTAGTATAAAGCTTACCAATTAATGCAAGTCAAGGCAGAGTGTATTTAATATTAAAACACTCCGCTCTCCGTTCTCGTATAAAAGACATTTCAATGTAAAATAAAAATAAAGTACGGAGAGAGAGAGAACCACAAACTATATTTTGCATTAATCAATAGAGTGCATACATAAATAAAATGCAAAAAAATGAGCACATATGCAAATTAAATTAATGAGCCGTGGCAGTTTTTGCTGTTAGTTTTCTGACTAGAATGTTTTTAATGTTGGCATATTACAAAGTATATTTATTACTGTCGATATTTTCTTTTCGCCGTACAAGAGTGTATATATAGTTAGGATTACAGTGCGAGTAGGATATAAGGTGGAATTTTTTTGGTCATTAATATAAGATTAGTTTTTTTAAAAAAAAAACTATTATTTTAGTCATAATAATTTCTCTTTGTATCCTGGAATACGCAAGAGTCTGGTAATTGGATTTGTTCTGACAATTTTACTTATATATTGTTTACTTCATTAATTCATGTTATATATATAATTTTTGAAAAGTTGTCTCCACAGGTGTGCAAGCGAAACATTTATTTTATATTTGACTTTGTATTTGACTTAAAGCAGGGTTGACGGATAAAACCTAGTGCTCTATCAGTTAAGTTGTTTCTGCTTTCTCCTCGAATTTAACATATTAAATCTTCAGTGATAGGACTCAACGCCGTGTGATGGCGCATTGTTGCCATCATGTAAAAGTCCTACTTTAAGATTAAATTATTATAAATTAATTGTGTGACATAAATTGTTACATAATATACTTAATATATCTATTTTAAAACAAAACTCCAAACGACATAAAAAGAACAACAGATTCATGACAATTTTTTTACTGACTTACAATTATATTGTTAAACAATTATTCCAGCTACTCGCCTGTTCAAACGCAACACAAACTTACATCTGCTGATATTAAACCAACGTTATAACCTTAAAATCTTTAAACGGTCCTTTTTTCGTTAAACTTTATAAATTTCTGTATTTAATTATTCTGTAATCAAAAGTACTCGGACTAAGGAACACCTTGAGACAAGAATGCATCATAAATATACTTTCCTTAAGCAACAATGTTTTAGCAATTAGCTTTAAAATGTACTGCATAGCGTGATAACATGGTGCAGTGGTAAGAGCTTTTGATTGTTAAATTGTAGCAATGGGTTCTATTTCCACAGGGGGGTATATATATATATATATATATATATATATATATATATATATATATATATATATATATATATATATATATATTACAATGATGATTTTAGTAACACAACTTTCTTATAAATATCGAGACGCTTAACATTACAAAGGCAATATTTTATTCATTTTCACAAAAACAATTCAATTCAATAACAGTAGTTCCTGAGACTTAGGCTTTAAAACGAACAAACCTTTACCTACATAGTACAAATATAAGGAAGATACTTTCTAAGTATTAATCACGTTAAAATAACAATGTCTAGTTAGAATAAATAAGATAATTAAATAGATGAACAAAACGAAGTCAAGCGACCGTTAACTTAAAGTGGGCAATTAAAATTTTAAACTCAATAATTACCTTTGCCTTTGTATTTAAAGATTATCAATTATAACAAAAAGACATATATGTAGCTTCAGGCTTTATCCCGCATATTGCAGGGTAGGTAAAGAGTACTGCAGGAACTGTATGAACCTAGTGTTAAGACACTCCGTTGCTTAATTTCTGCTTTTTTCGTCCCTACTTTCCGCGTTTTTTGACGCGTGTTGAGTGGCGAAACTCAACGCCGCGCTTTGCCTAGTTTCCAGAGCAAAGAAAATGGAAAATAGAAAAATCCATCTTCCCTGAGTGGGAATCGAACCCTTATACATATGTTTAGAGCATATTTTGTATTTACTCTATTTTTTTATGTTACATAGATAAATTAGTGATTAGACACTCCGTTTTCTACTTATTAAATGAATTATTCTTATTCTTGAATTATTCTTATGTTTTATCTAAATATATAAGAAAAGCTAAACCAAAACTATTTTTCAATTAACTGAATTAAAATATAAAGCTTTAAAAAGTTTTCAAAAAGCTCTTATTAACGATTTATTAATTATTATTAAATTATAAAAGAACTTTTAATTCCAAGTAATTTGGATGAACCAATTGAGATATAATAATAAAAATATATTTGTTAAACATTTTTCCTTGCCAAATGTTCATATATGTATGTATGCTTAAAGAAGCATATGACAATTTCTCAATAATGGAAATGACGTCTGGATTATTTGTCTAGATTGGACAGTATCCAAGTTACGTGAGTTCTAGTACTTAAACGTTAAAATATTAAAAAAAACGGCCGTCTTGGCATATTGTGGCTAACAAAATTTCACTGTAGTCATGGCAGTTTGAATTCGAATCCCATTTGGGAAGAATTCATTATTTCATTACCTAGTCCTAGTAATAGACTAAACGCAGCGTTAAGTTCCGCCATTCAACAAGGAATGTCCTAAAAATGGGGCACAAAATTTGAAAAACTTAACGCAATGTTTTATACATTTTAAAAAATCTTAAAAGAATATAACCTCTAGACTTTACTAATTTGGAGGTATATATTACAAGCACTTATATCACCATATTCTCTTTACCTCCAATCAATCACAGGACACTTAATCAAAAAAAAGCTCTCGTAAAAGCTTAATTACATATGTAACTTTCCGTTGCACTTACATATAACATATTTCTATATAATATTAATATTAAACACCGGAAGTTAGCAAAATATCGTTTCGATTTACATAAAAAAATATACAATACTTGTCTATTTGAATTTTAAATAATGATAATCGTTTGTATAAACCTGTCCAGTTGGTATTTTAAATTGTACAATATATCAATGCTCGGAAACTAATAATCTTATATCAATAATAATTAAATGTAGAGAAATAGTAGAGTTCAAATGGCAAGTACTGCGGGCATCTGCAGCAGGTGGCACTTACAATTGTATAGTTAAAATAAAAGCTATAAGGCTATATTTGTATAAAAGAAGCTTTTTATTAAGAACAACTTTAAGGATTTTGCTGATAAGTTTGATATATGTATGTCTGTAGTTAGGATATTTTTTAATTGTTGTCTGTATTTTATTATAATGATTATTAAAAAAACAATTATTGGATTATATTACTGTCTTGATAGTTTAGGAAAATAATTTTAGTATGTTTAAACAATTTGTTAATTTAACATTATTTATAGCTTTACATTAATTTAATAAAAATATTTAATAAAAATAGCGTTCTTTCTCGCCAAACGTTCTTTCTATTAACCTTTGGGTAGCGGAGGTTTGTAAAAATCTCCTTAAAGAGATGTTAACAACGAAATAAGTTGTATAGCATATATTAACTATTTATGACTTATGGTATACATTATGTGTGGCTTTATTAGTTTTGCTTGACATGTCATGTTTAAGCCTTAATTACTATATACCTAAGCTACGCTTTATATGGATATATCAGAACAGAGAAAAAAGAGAGACAAATTTTGATGATTAGCGGAATTCAACACCGCACTTCATTTACTAGAGTGGATCAACCGAAAATTATTTACCAAGTGAAAATGTCAAGTTTAAAAAAAAACACAGAAATTAACACTCTGGGTTCTCTTTGCTCATGATGATTGAGGGATATGCTTAAAGTTAATGGTAAAACAACTACATCACTATAATCCATCATATATTGAAGTAATAAATTACATTATAATTTCAATTTTTTATAATAGAGTCGTTGCCGTAGTAGGAAATGGAACTGCCATACATTTCTAAACATACGTTACAGAATTCTTAACTTGGCAACTTAACTCTATGTGGGCATTCTATAGAATAATATTACGGGTTCTTATCCCATAATAATAGCTGTACATTATAATACAGTAAAATACAAAATTGATATAAATTACAAATGGTTATAAAATAATGTTTAATGGTTAATACTAGAGACCCACCCGCGGCTTTGCCTGCTTGAAGTACACTATTAATTATTTAAGCGAATGTTTATTGTAAATTTTTGCCTCTGTATTATTTTGATTTGAAAGCTCTAATATTATAATAAAATTGCAAAGCTTCACAAAGTTATTTATAATATTATTGAATTTATGGTAAAATCTTCTTATTATAGTTATTTTAAAATCCTCACTTCAGGATAACGTAAGTAATTAAAAAGCTTATTTTTTCCCTGCCCTGATAAAGTAGAGATAAGTAGTTAAAGATATCCAAGATCCATAGAAAAGCTATATGCGAAAATTTTATACGAATTTATGTCGGCAGTGTACCGATTCTGATGGAAATTAGGCAATTGTAACTGATTTGTTATTGATATTTCTTGAAAATAATAAGTGACTTACGTCATCTAGTACGTAATAACTCAGAATTGGGCAAAAATGTCATAAATTGAAATCTTAGTCCTAGCTTTTCTCTGTTTACTCTCGTATTATTCGGACACGGTGTATGAGGACTCGTTTTAGGCGATAATTTTAAGAAATAAATGAATTTATTCAAATAACTTTTATTAATTTTACATTGCAGACGTTTAAGAATAAGAAAAGCCTTAAATTTTTAGTAAAAAAAAACACTAAAAAGTAACTCTTAAAAACCTACTAAGAGACTCAATTGAGAGTAGATGTATGAATTTCAACTTACATCAAACATAACCATAGACGCAGGTTATCTATCATTAAGGTAAATTTGTTTATAGCTTGAAGCGTTTAGTTTAGTTATGGCATTTCCGATGTTGCCAATGTCAATTCATTTTGCCAATGTCACATTACATGAAAAATAATCAAAAAAGGTTTTTTCACGATTCACCCTTCATCCCACTTATAACAGGGTAGGCAGAAGGGATCGCAGGAACATTGGGAACCTATCGTTATGGCACTCCGTTACCCGCTTTCCGCCTTTTCGAGATATTGTTCAGAGGCGGAACTCAACGCCGCGCTTTGCCTAGTTGCCAGAGCAAAGAAAATGGAAATAAAAAACCAATCTTCCCTGAGTGAGAATAGAACCCACAAACTGTTTCGTTTACAGGCAGACGCTAAGCCTCTATGACATGATGAATTTAAGCTTGTTGCATAATTTGCAATTTACCCTTCTATATTTTTTATTACACTTGACTTTTTAGGTGATAATTACTTAATAAAGGAATAAACAGGTACAATGATGATACAGTCCATAGAACGAGGGTTGTGGGTTCGATTCCTTTTTGTGGGGCTGAATCAATTTCATTACCTCACTTAGTAACAATATAATATCTGGAAAATGAATGGACATGTATCATATTATATCATAGTTGGGATTGTTATTAAAAAATACAATGCAAGTAGGTACGTAAGTACTATATGGACAAAAGTTTAAAAGCCTTTTG
Source organism: Dione vanillae (assembly GCA_037178615.1). NCBI lineage: Eukaryota > Metazoa > Arthropoda > Insecta > Lepidoptera > Nymphalidae > Dione > Dione vanillae. The sequence continues at coordinate 1,547,067 of JAZFAU010000223.1, forward strand.
TAGATTTCCTAGGATCATAATAATATCATAACTTGGTGCTTATGAGATTATCTCAAAAGTACTAAATTTTCATATAAAAACGATTTATAAGCTTATTAGTGCCTCATTCTCTACCACTTCATTACATCACACGTATTGCCAAATTTAAACTAAAACTCAAACTGGCCGCATTCAATCATTAAATCAAAGAGCATAACGAATGTTTCGTTCAAAAATTTGTTTCGGCCTATTAAATAGATTTGATTAACAATTTATGGGGTGAATAATGCTTGACGATGGAATTGAATCGATTGGGGCCGTGAAATGTGGACGGATATAAGTAACGGGTGTTAGAATGTATGAAACTCATATATTGAAAGCTGTGTTATATGGAAAAAGAATAAAAAAGGAGTTTTACAAACTTCAAAGGAGTCTGGAGTCTATACACTACGCTTTCCAACAAAATTCGAGATCGAATCGGAAAATCATAAAATATGACGTTTTCTTAAAAAAATATTATGTAATTTAATTATATTACAGTTAACTTAATATTTTGGCGTTTTAATTATTCAATTATACATCATAAATAATCGATTTGTCGCATTCATGTAATATTAATAGTTGCATGATATTCTTTGAGGGTCATTGTGGCGCAGAAGCGTAATCGTCTGCCCGTAAACGCGACGGTTTGTGGGTTCGATTCGCACTCGGGGAAGATGGTTTTTTCTATTTCCATTTTCTTCGCTCTGGAAACTAGGCAAAGTGCGGCGTTGATTTCTGCCACTCAACACGCAATGCCTCGGAAAAGGCGGAAGCGATAATGGAGAAAGCAAGGACTAAGCAACGAAGGGTCTTAATACTAAGTTCATATGATTCCTGCAGTTCCCTCCACCTATCCTGCAATGTGCGGGATAAAGCGTGAAGCTAAAAAAATGATATTTTTATTTCGCTTATGTTTCGGAAACTTCTTTAAACAGTTTTTTTCTTTATCTTCGCTTATTAATACTATATTTATGCCACTAATATAGCTCTAATTCTAAATATAATTTATATTGTAATGAAAGATGGTGGAATTACGAAAATTTAGTTAAATTGTTTGCATGTGCCTTTCTCAGTTATGTCTTGAACTTTATTTATTAAATTCATTTTTATTATTAACCCAATAATAAGGATTCAATTTTCATAAAATATTCAAAATTATTAATATTTGTTTGAAATATATCATATACAATCGCTATATGTAAATAATAAAAGTCCTTAAACTTGCAATATGTAAATTTTACTAGCAGTGCCATCTTGCCATCATGGCTTGGTAAAGGTTCCTAAAAAAAGATACTATTTTCTTAAAAAATCTATCTATAACCTTATGAAAGTTTGTGTTTTTATTATGAAAAAAAATACTAGAATTCCAAAAATATTATTATTTAAGTGCTTTAATTATAAAATCAGTAAATAAATATATGAAATAATTGTTTTAATGAAGAGACTCTGATTATTTATAGTAATTACTAATAATATAAGATTTTACCTCTCATATTTACATATTTACGCTTTTTCTACTATTATTACAAAACTAAAGACTGGACTTTACTCCAAAACTGTTTATTAATATTGCATTTTTTTCTTTTAGATAGTCCAACTATTGAGGTAAGGCTATATAGGCTATATTAAATTACGTAAACGTTTCGATGTTTAACATTAACCTAACCTGTAACCTGTGGTTAGATTTACTATGGGCAATTGATATAACACAACTCTATGTTATTTATATTTAAAAATAGAATACAGATTACGTATCAGTGCAAAGTTCAAAATAAAAATAATGAAAAAAAAAAAATAACAAAAGCTTTTAACTTGTTTTAATTTAAAAAATAATTACAGAAAAAAAACAATTGTCACATTATAGTGACAGTTACATATTAATATTCATGCAAACAACTACAGTAGTAATATTATACATTTTCTATAATAAATAATTGACGTAAATACAAAAAAAACGTAAGCGTAAAACGAAACGTACACTTAATGTATATTAAAACAACTAATTTATTGATTATATTGGTATGTATGTTACTAAAGAAGTATTAATTATGACATAGCGTATAATTATCTTGTTATTAATAGTTGTTAATAGGTTTATTATCATAAATAATAATAAAAATAATAAAACAATAATTTAAGCCTATTTTGGGATATATTTTTTATATTATTTAGGAAAAATGCTTTCTGGGTTTAACTTTTTTTTTCATAACCTAATAAAATTAAGTAGAATATACCCAGTATATACAATATTATCTTTTTTTCCCTTTTGTTTAAGTAAATGAATATACAGTTAAATTCAGTTACTAAATTTTGCAAACGTTATTAGTAGTCTTTCAGGCATTTCATACGTATAAACTCCCATTTATTCTTATTTCGCCTTTCTAATACTTTTCATATTAAAATAGATAAAGTGGTGACAAAATTGTAGATGCCTTTAATTATTTTTTATACTAATTTGAAGTGGAAACAGAATTCCGCTTAAACAAAAATTTCCGCAAATTTTTAAACTTCGATTGTTTTAAAACAATGGAGGTCTTAACTTACAAAGTAAAGCTACAACCAAACCATTTCCACAAAATTCCGCAAAAACACAAAACTTCCGCATTCTATATCTATATATAGAAAGCGGAATTTGGTGTTGTTGCTGGAATTTTCATTTTACGACTATTTCATATAAACATATGTAAAATTACAATATCTCACCTTTTCCCATTCCTCCGTCGTCGTTTCGTCGCATAAACTGTACCGAGCTGGCTTGTATGGGGTTGTGGCGGCCGAAGCAGGCCAGTGTCCACGCATCCCTCTAGTGCGTAGCCACCCTGCCCGCCCCAGCCGCACATTTGTAACTTCGAATCAGCGGCTATCTTGCCGGTTGCGACCGCCCGCGGAGAATCTACTTGGTTGGGCGGCAGCTTTTTGTCTTTTCTCACTAACGGAGTGTCCGAACACTGTGTTATATTATCACTAAAAAAATACTAGGTGTCATAATAGCATCTTGTCACTGTTTAATTATGTGGTTTATCCCAAATTTGTTTAAACATTAGTGTTTATTTAAAAATGTATCATTTTTATAAGATATTTGTTTGAAATATTTACTAATTATTTACAATTTTTTTAAAGTTTTATTCAATTTAGTCATATTTACTAGTATTTATTAGTATTTACGTATTAATTGTACACAATATTTATAAGACTAGGTTAAGGATCGTATAGGTAGATACATAATTGCATATAATTCGGATATTAGATATAATCTGACCTCGGTTTTGATTTCGCGCTATAGAATTATTGATCCGTTTATAAATATATCCGTCGGTGTTTCCTTTGTAAGGTGTTTGTTTTAATTTAAATTAACACTAATTTAAATTCTATAACACTTAAAAGTTTAATATTTTGACTAAGTATATATAAAAAAACGCACTAATCAAATTGACAGTTCCTGGAAGATTTATCAAAATTGGAAGTATCTATTACAACATTCAAATTTCGACACAACACAAGCACACGTCTATGTCACATGCACATATTGTACATCACTATTCTATACTATACAATTATTTAGTTCGATTTTTTTTTAATTGAAATAACGTTAATTTTATATTTAACGACAACGCGTGGCGCGTCCAAGCGCCTGGCTCGATGTGGCCGGTTATCTTCAAAGACCCTAGCCGTGGTGGGCGTGGCTTATATGAGCCCCGCCCACCCATCTCGACCAGCCAATCGGTAGGGCGCGATCGAAGCGCACACGGGGACGTACTAACGTTTATTTTTAAAGGAATTGTATGATTTCTTTTGTATGCTTTTTTATATGATTTTTTTAGTTTATTGAAAGTAAATTGTTGTTTTAGTTGTTAATTGTGATATATGACTTTTAGTCATATAGTACAAAAACATAGGCTTTATACCAAAATATATATATTTTACGTTAGAAAGATCACGTATCTAAAATGGTAAAATTATAATGATTTCATATAACTAATAAAAACTATATCTTGCTAAACAAAGGTGGAGGTAATAGTCGAAAAATTCGAATACGTCCCCATTAAAGCGCAGTGACGTCACAAAATGGCTGCCGTATAGGGGAGAATTTTCGCATTTTACCCTTGGCCGTCGGCGCGGACGGACATTACATGGAATGTCCTAAAACTTATATTGATACAGAGCATAATTTCACTAACACGCTAAAATTAAGAACTCCATCACTAAGCCGAATAATAATTAATTTTGTCTCTTTCTTAAGCAAAAGCCTATTCTATAATTTGTAAGTGTCTACGAAAGTGTATGCCATCGCAGTGAAATATATATATATATATATATATATATATATATATATATATATATATATATATATATATATATATATATATATATATATATATATATATATATATATATATATATATATATATATATATATATATATATATATATATATATATATATATATATATATATATATATATATATATATATATATATATATATATATATATATATATATATATATATATATATATATATATATAAGCCTGCTTAAAAGTGGGACTATTCAAAATAAAAAGAATATTTCAATTGTATCAAGTAGTTCTTGAGATAAGTGCATGCAAACAAACATATTCTTGCAGTTACATAACATTCTTGGAAGCGCAGCGGAATTCTATTCTTACTTAATAGGATTTTTTCCTATTCTAATAAAACGACGTATTTCTTTAAAATTTACTACTCAACATGTTGAAATATTGGAAATAGTGAACGGAGTGTTTTGACACTGAGTTACCTCTACTTACTCTACAAATAAGCACGATAAGGAGAAATAAAAGATATATATTTTTTAATATTTTTTTTTATTTATAGCTTCACGCTTTATCCCGCATATTGCAGTGTAGGCACAGGAAACTGCAGGAACCATATGAACCTAGTGTTAAGACCCTCCGTTGCTTAGTTCCTGCTTTCTCTGTCCCCACTTTTATTTTTTAATAATGATTAATAATAAAGCTTAACTTACACTTTACTTACATTTTATAAAAAGGTGTAGTTTAAATCTATAATTATTTTCATATGGCTTAATACTTCCTTATTAAACGTGTGCATCTTTTACTATAGAAGCTTAAAAAAACTAAAATGTATAAAAAATTATAAATGATGACATTTTCATTAGTAGCCAGTCTTCGCATTTTCTCTACTCTATCTTAGGCTCTAGTCTATAAATACTTATACTTGTTAGCTTTACACTTTATCCCGAACATGGCAAGTTAGGCAGAGAGAACTGCAGGAACCGTGTGAACGTAGTGTTAAGACACTCCGTTTTTACATATAAGGTTACTTTATGTTTTCACACTAACAAAAGGCAGTGCTACGTAAGTTTTTCAAGGCACTGTCACTGTAGAACACATTTACAAAGACTACTGGTTTTACGACAAACTTGTATATCGCAAAAATAATTTAGCTTAGTATTTTCTTCCAAAAAAAGGAAAAATATATGATAAGTTAAAATTAATTATATTAAATGCTGTCCTTTATTTTATTTGATGCCATATTTTATAAAATTAAAGAAGAACTTAGAAGTACATAGTATTATATATATTTTTTTGGTTTCGCGCATTTTCAAGCACAAAGCAAGCTAGGCAGAAGGTATTGTAAGAACCAGACGATACCTTTCTTGTTTTTAGCTTCACGCTTTTATCCCGCACATGGCAGGGTAGGTAGAGGAAACTGCCGGAACTGTAGGAACCTAGTGTTAACAAAAGAATCAATGCTTATTCTTTAGTTTTATACATATATTTAAAAACTATTTTACATACTTTTTCCTGTGGGAATCGAACCCAAATACATGAGACTCTGTGCCGGCACGCCACAATGGCCTTTACCTTTGTTTGGAAAGTATAAAACCTAATCCATATAGGTTGTAACAGACTATTTCAAATTTAAATTTATTTAAAACAACAATCAAAATGCCTAAAAATCCGCTAAAATCTTACTCGTTGAATTAAAATATATGTTTATAAGCTAGCGAAACCAACATAATTTGTATTTATGTACAAAAATACTATTGACACAAAAGCTTTTAAAAAAGTTTTGTTATATATCACTTTTTTGTTGATTAGAGCTTAAAAGGACCTAAAAGCACATCGTAGTCAGGGAAAGAAAAGCTCATGAACTCGCTAACGTTGGTAAACAGCTGATATTAGTGTTCTTGCTAAGCACTTCTTTATCAAAACACTTCCCTCAACGGTCTCCCCTTTTTACTTAATACCTTGAAATTCAATGACTAGCTTAAACATATAATATAATATTTTAATTTAATCGTAAATATATAAATGGCAACAGTACCCAACGCAGCGTTGAGTTCAGCCACTCAACACGAATTGCCTCGAAAAAGCGAAAAGCATATAACGGAGTGTCTTAACACTAGGTTCTTAAGGTTCCTGCGGTACCCTCTGCCTACCCTACTGTAAACGGGATAAAGCGTAAACCTATATTAAAAAAACTACTACCTAGTGCTATCTAAAGCTAACTTAATAGAGTCGATCAAAGTCAAAGTAATATAGTTTTATTCAAAATAAAAAGACACAGGCTTCGTTTTTTAACCGTCAAATAATTTATTTAATTTACCACCACTCCGCTAAAGTTAATGCCTTAGACTTCGAGAAGAATCAGGCGCAAGAAACTCAACGGGACTTTCTCTCTATTTTTTAATTTGCCAGAAATTTACACTTGCAATAGACTGGATCGAACAAGTAATAAGCTACCAATAAACTACAAACGGAGTCGCGAGCTTAACTAGTGAAGCTTTGATTTATACGATAGTGGGTGTACCCACCACCCCGCGTCGTGACATCGCATAAATCATACACGAATTGCCGAAAATCACGCATTCATGAATATCTACTATGATTTTGAACGTGGTACAAGTTGTAGGTGAAGAGATTATGTCATTTTAACTCATTTATTTCATTTTCTATCAAATTTAAGAATTTTTTTGTTTGTTTTAGAAATTTATCTTTCTTTATATTATATATTGATTCGAGATTCGAAATGGAGAAAAAATTGACATTATATTCTTCTGTTGACTGAACAATTAGTTTTACACTTTATTTTTTACATATAGCCTAGCGGAGCATAGCATAACTAGCGGAGTGGTCAGGGAGAACGGAGCGCCAAACGCTGCAGGTCCCTGTACATCTCTGCCGCCTCATCACTGTCATTAGCCTCATCATACATGCTTTCTGGGGAGCCCTCATTCTTTTTACGTGATTTTTTCCAATATCTTCGGTACTGTATTTCCAAAGTCTTTTTTTTTATTTCTTTTTTAGTTCAGAATATTTAAAAATTTGGAACACAATATATTTATAAAATAAATAACAAAACGCTATCGCTCATGACTTACCACAAACGTCACATAGTAAAATTTTGGACAAGAGTGTTCATAAAAACAGTTTTATTTTTGTTTTACTGTATAAATGTCGCATAAAAATTATTTCTAATATAGTTAGCGTATAAAACTCTATAAAGTTAAAGTTACGGCAAACAAAATATAATGTTGTATTTACTTTTGTACAATATTATGAAAAGTTGTTTTAATAAGATGTTAAACTAAATTAATATAGTATTGAAGACCGTTGTAACGGCGTGGCGCAGCGTCTGCCTGTAAATTTGACGGTTTGTAGGTTCGATTCGGAAGCGGAGAATGGAGTGTCTTGCTTATGCGGGATAAAGCTATAGAAAAAAATTAAAGAAGACAAATTGATCTAAATAAAGCAAAAAATCAAATCTAGTTAAAAACGCCCCAATGAATTAAAAAGTATCGGATGTAGAGCAGTTTCGGGTCCAAATCGTGTTCAAAAGAAATATTTTTAAATCATTTACATTATTATTATATATTAAAGGAATAACTATAGTTTTAATATTTAGCGTAATATATAATATACATTTGTGAGTATAGCTTAAAAAAACATTTTTTTTTGCGTCAAGAAACCCATTGTTATGACGCTCTGGTTCCAGCTTAGCACCTTTTGAAGCATTGCGTGTTGAGTGGCGGAACTCAATGCCGCGCTTTCGTCTTGTTACCAAAGCGAACAAAACGAAATCATTTATGTTCTCCACGTGATAATTGTATAATTATAAATACCGTAATAGAAAGCATCGTGTAGCAGTAGTACATTGTATACGCGACAGTTACGAGTTCGATTCCCACTGGGTAACTTCATACTCAGGCTCTTGTATGACAAAGCATAGCATAAAATTCCACCATTTACACTGTGTCTCGAACTTAAATCTATATATAAAGAGTGTATAAAAGTAGAACTTCCTCTTCAATCTGCTACGCGGAAAAAAGCTTTAAGCTTAAACAAAATGGAATAATATACATAATTAGTTTATTGTGTACTGAACTCAAGTGAATACGTTCACCCTTTGTTGAGATTAAGCAACATTCTTGCAGAATTACAATGTGTACGTACTACATACGTTTTATTTAAGTCAATTTCGTTATTCATTTACTTTGTACTATAGGTCTTCCTTCATCTAATTTAATTAAACGCAAAAATGTATACGTATCTTCAAAATATATATATATATTTTTCTAAATCAGTTGCTATTTCATGTTCTTTTATTTGCTATGACACGACATACTTGACAAAATCTGGTCGAGATCTGTTGATAGAGCGGTGTTAAGTTCCGCTACTAAACACGCGAAGCATATAAGAGATTTTCTTGAAGAGATTATCTTTGAATTAATTTTTTTCTAAGTAATGAAGCGCGGCGTTGAGTCCCATATGATACGCTCAGCATAATATAAAAACAATGATACAACCTTTGTTTGTTATTGTTAACTACAGTGGAGTAGTACATTATATCTATATCATTAGCTACACTATGTATATATACAGTGTATAGGCAAAGAATATATATATAGAATATGAAAATACAAGAAACGGAGTATCCTTCTAATATTCGCAAATCATATTTTTCCACAAAAGCTTTTAATACTTGTTAGTTCTTGTTTTAAGGCTTATAGCGACATCTATGTAAATAAGGCGGAACTTTTTGTTTTAAGTTTCGTTTGAAGCTCCCACCTGCAGTCAGGTTGAAATTAACAGCTTTTAAGCTATTGATTTTAAAGTGGCAGCAATAGAAAAATTATAGAAAGCTAGATAGAAGTACTACTGTGACTGTAATAGCTTTACATTTTATTACTAGTAGGGTCATAGGTTGAAGTGTGAAGCTATATTAATGATTGCATCATATAGGTACATTTATAAACAATACAATTTGTGCGGCGTTATGTTTCGCCGCCCAAGATGCAGTACCTTAATTTTTTTAGTTTTACTCATCTTTAGATCCGTTAATATTATTAAAATACTCCGTCTTTCTCTTTCTGGCTTTTGAAATGTTGCGTGTTGAGTCTCGGTACCCAATGTTCTCTAAAACACAATTTGACAATACCACAACAAATTAACAATGTATACTTAGTACGTATGTATTAATATCAATACATATATTATTGAGTACTACTCAATGCGAAATGCCTCAAAAAGGCGGAAAGTGGGGAACGGAGTGTCTTAACACTAGGTTCCCATGGTTTCTGTTCCTTTTGCCTACCCTGTTGTGTGCATATTAAAGTGTGATGCTGTAAAAAAAAACTTGTACTGGCTTCAGTATGAGGAGGTTCTAGATCCTTGTCCCACCGCCGCAAGAATTTTATCTAATTATTATTTAAAAACAAAAATCATTCGTCATATATGACAAGTAAATGAAATAAACAAAACATAAATAACTTTAATACATAACGAGGTTTTACTATATTTTTATATGTATAAATATATCGTTATATATCGATACACATTATTATAATAAGTAGTCATTATTAACATTATATTGCAATCTTATAAATATTATAATCGATTTCCAACAGAAATTAAACTCAAATTTATTTCTCCGAACAAAACCTAACATATGCCACGAATTTCTCGATAATCGTCGCCTAATTTGAATCGAATTTTAATCGAAATCGGTCCGAATTTTTTTCTACGGCGCCGCGACCGTTTACAACAGAGAACTGTCAATCAAGTACAGTACATATTATTATTCGGGCTTTTGTAATAGCCAAGAGAATTTCGACATCGACAGGTTGATTTTAGGATTGTAGAGCAAGAAATTTATAATTTTTTCCCTTATTATTTGTTATGAGGGCGGCTTTTTTTGAGTTTTTTGATGATTTTTAATATTAAAAGACCCCCCGCAATTCGCCTATGTAATTGTCGGCAAATTTGTAATCTACATACAAGTTTTTTTTAGATACAAAGTCTATCACTAGAGGGTAGAGATAAAGCACCTAACGCTGCTGTTCTAGTCCCAATAAAAAAATCCCCTTAAATCCCTCCAATCCTCTCGAATCTAATTCGTATTATATTCTGTCATCAACCTCATCATAGATACTTTCCTAGGAGAAGTGATCCTTAAGACTTTAGTATGACATTTCTCTAATAATACTAGAGAAATGTCTAGACAATAAAATGAACAACATAGTGGTCTAACATTCAAATATTTTAATTTTTTTAACTATAAATATAGTATATATTTATTTATACCATTATTAACCAATGAGTTAAATTAATTAAAAAAATAACGTAAAAATGATCGTTTTTGCTGAATTGTTTATATTCCTAATTTTGAACGAAAGGAAGCTAAGTGAGCAAGAGTAAGTCTATTCAATTTTTTACTATATAAAAACTTGATTTTTTATCGAACCTAGGTTCTTTGTATAAATACAATATTTCATAAACTACCATGACACTATGGAACAACATTTTATAATGTTATAAAAAATTAAAATAGTAGAAGCCTATAAAGTATAGGCGTTAAAAGGCTGAGATAAAACCTGCCTGTTTCATCTCTCCACACTCACTATCCTTAAACGAATGTGGATGTTTAAGTTTTTATTTGTTAATATTAGATTGTTATGTTATGTTTGTCCTCTCTTCTACATATACAACATATGATTTAGTTATTTTTTAAGATTGTGTAAAATAAGAACTGATTAAAACTTTATTTTTCATCATACAGATAAAGTAACTAATCGAAATATTAGCGCACCAAATAAAACTACAATATATGTACAAATTAGTGGAAAAGTAATCACATTACTACCGATAAAGAAATAAAAAGTCGAAACAAAGAAAATCTTTGAATAGAAACACTAAAGAAGAAAATTCAATCTAAATATAAATTAAACCAATAACACTTGCTTAGTAATATAAACTTATATATGCATTACATTTTTTTTTGGCGGAACTCAACGCCGCACTTTGCCTAGGTGCCAGAGCGAAGATAATTAAAATAGAAAAATCTATTTTCCCGACTGGGAATCGAACCCAAAAACCGTCGCGTTACAGGCAAACCTTACGCCTCTGTGCCACGATGTTACATATATGTCATAATATGAAGACAATTACGATATAAGTAAGATATAAACATATATCCTTATGTTTTTTAAATCTTTAAATCACTTACTACTACTACTACTTTGCTACAATAGGTTAAGTCAAGTCAGTCAAGAAACCACTGCAAGTCGTAAAATTCAATGGAGAACTTTCCTTGTTATATAGGGGACATTTAAATATTTATTTGCCCTCAGCGAGATCAAACCGACAATCAACGCCTTTACAGTAATATATCCCACTGCGCTATAATGAACTCACAATATTTGTTAACTTGCTACTAAAAAAAGTAATTAAAAATATCAAGTAATTTTATCGTAATATATCTTTTTGGCTTCATTTAAAAGTATTAATAAATTATAAATAAATTATATAAATAAAAAGCCTTTATTGTTCCTTAAATATTAACAGTTAAAAAAAAACAAATAAATAATAAGACAAAATAAAAATAAAAATTAAATACAAAATCAGGTAATACATAATAATTCATATTAATTTATTTAAGTCCTTTAAAATTACAAGTCATTTAAAATCAATAATTAATAAATTTATTTAGTAAATTTTAATAAATGTATATGCCTATATAAAAAATACTTAAAATATATACGGAACATCGATTTAATTTAAAAAGCTCTTACTTGACAATACATCCTAATTGTATTATATCTTGCGGCAGTAATTGACTTTAGTATACAAAAAAAAGCTCACACAAAATGGCCTTTTTAGTTTTTGTTTGTTTCGGATTTATCCCTAATCTTCCATTGACACAGTAATGAGACCGAAATATTGTACGGTTGATATTATAATATTGAAAGCTGTGGAGAATCGTTTATGAAGTATTAGTAATGCTTTTTGTGACACAATGTAGAGATAGTTGCTATTACTGAAGACAATGTCCCTGAGAGTCATGCGTTGCTTTGTTTATAAGTTATTTAATTAACTAAATCAAGTTGAAAAAATAAAAGTAGTTGAAAAAAAAAAAGTTAAATATCTTGGTTATACGTATATATACATATTTTCTAGTTTCACGCTTTAACCCCACATGTAGCAAGAGAAGCAGTGGGAACCACGGGAACCCAGTGTCAAAACACTCTGCTTTCCCTGCTTTTCGCCTTGCGGCATTGCATGTTGAGTGGTGGAACTCAACGCCGCCTTACGTTAAATTCCACGATGAAATGAAAATTAAAAAAAATTGTCCCCGAAATATATAATGAATTAAATAATTTAAATTATATATTTTATTTAAGAAGTGTTAAATAATTTTCATCATATTTTATTTGGCATCTGTGAAACATGACCTAGCCTAAAAAACATCAAAAAAATATATTTTTTTTTTAGCTTCACGCTTTATCCCGCACATGGCAGGGTAGGCAGAGGGAACCATAAACCATAAGAACCTAGTATTAAGACACTCCGTTACTTAGTCCCTGCTTACTCCGTCCCCAATTTCCGCCGTTTTCGAGGCATTGCGTGTTGAGTGGCGGAACTCAATGCCGCGCTTTGCCTTAGATGCCAGAGCGAAGAAAATGGAAATAGAAAAATCCATCTTCTCCGACTGGGGACTGAATCCAGTAACCGCCGCGGAACAGGCAGACGTTGCGCCTCTGCGCCACGACGGTCCTCCAAAAAAATATTTATATATAAAAAAGAAATATTGAGAACAGTCTCCTTTTTTAAAGCAAATATTAAGAACAGAACTAATAATAACAACAGCTCTACAGATGTCGATAGAGTTATATCGCCACCGGATGAATTTGGTTCCTTGAAACTAATCAGCTAAATAAGTAAATTGATGATACGACACGCAACCGTACTACTACGAGGTTAGGATTATTATTTCTTTTTTATGAATGGCTATTTTTCTACTTTTCTCATATTATTTAAAAATAGGCAAAAATAAAGTAGTCAAAGAATTAGTCACCGATATAGAGATCAAGTGTGTATTTTGAGTAAGACGTTTTAAACAGATTATTCGCGTATATTGACATTATTGGGCAATGTTTCGAACACTTTACAGTAGTCCGTGGTCCCAGGTAGACTGAGGTGTTATTTGATATAATTATTATATCGAACTACAGCCAAGGACTTCTGAGACTTGGGACTTGCTTTACCCTGGATTCCCGCAGAATGAGCTAACTGTATCCTGCTCTCTGGTGTGATGTTTTAGAGTTTTAAATTGTTTTATAAGTGGATCCCAAGTGTTAAAAAGCTTCTCTTCTTCTTTTTTATTAAAATTAGAATATTTTTGTTCGCGAATATTCCGTTTAGTTTATTTTTTTTTAAATGTTCAAAAATCAAACATGTTATTATCATGTATATTTGTATAACGCAGCCTATTGTCATATTGTGTCATAGACAGACAAAAGCCTCTATGGTATGCAAATCATTCTTCCCGAGAAAGAATCGAACCTACTAACTATCACGTTTACCGTTTAACTACACAATTACGATTCTTTATATATATATTATTCTTAAAATTATTTAGTTAAAAAAAAACGTTTAAATATTATTTTTTTGGCACAGTGGGATATCGTAGCGTATCATGGGTTTGATCGTCACATGAGAACGAGTTATTTTGATGTTTTCTCTCTGGTACTACGAACAGTCATAAATTCTTGTGATTACAGAGATCAATATGACTTGACACTATTTTTGTCCCCTACTATAGGGATACAGGATAAAATGTCGCATCAGAAGCAAAGATAATTCATATTTTACGTTAGCACTCTAGCCTAGTCTAATTAAAGAGCAAAATACTCTTCAAAGAGACTTGTGTTTTTAAATTCATTAGTCAGAAAGTGAAACATCGATTTACAAACTGTAAAATTAGAACTGATTTATATGATTCTACTGCAAAATGAGAAGAAAACAACAACATATTAATCAAGAGCATATAAGACAATATACACGCAATTACAAAAAATTAAAATATTTTTAATATTGCCAATTCGGTCATGCGTTTAATTACACACTTTCTTTGAAGTCAAATTACTTATGTTACGATTGTATTTAAATCGAGTATTTTTGTGAAATGACCGGGTTAATATATATATATATATATATATATATATATATATATATATATATATATATATATATATATATATATATATATATATTATATATATATATATATATATATATATATATATATATATATATATATATATATATATATATATATATATATATATATATATATATTTATATATATATATATATATATATATATATATATATTATATATATATATATATATATATATATATATATATATATATATATATATATATATATATATATTATATATATATATATATATATATTATATATATATATATATATATATATATATATATATATATATATATATATATATATATATATATATATATATATATATATATATATATATATATATATATATATATATATATATATATATATATATATATATATATATATATAAAGATAATTTATACCTTAAAATGCGTGTTCAAGTACTGCAATATAGATTTGTCTTAGGTAATCACTTCTATAGTGATAATAAATAAAACTTAAGTAGAAGAAACTATTGTAACCGGTTAATACTTGTGTAATTCTGATACGTGACTTAGTGTTTTTATCTCGTCCAAGCTTTCAAATCACTCTACCAATTACGCTACCTCAAAAGCAATCGAGCGGTAACCACGAACAGTTCTGATTTCCACTCTGCTATGAAGGCAACTATAGTTTAAAGTTCATTCATAGCATATATTCAGTCAATAGCAATAGCAGGTGCATTGAAAATGAATTTGCGATGACTAATAACATTAGTAACACGGCCAGAATATGTAAAGACTGGAGTACAAAAATCACTCTCCATACGCACCTAAAAAGCACGAGCGGTACTCAGAACGTTACATATATTATTGTAACTCTAATTCTATAGCATCAAATTGGAGTAATGAGCCAGACAGGTGAAGTGTAAAGATTTTAGGCTAACCAGCTTGATAGTAAACGAATTTCATTACGACACAGTGTAGGTCAAAAGTGTGTTGAGCTTAGCCTTCATGTCATTTGAAGCCCTAGTATATCTGCAATTGACTGGAACTGATAATTATTGTAACACGTTCTAAAATGGGTTGTATGTTTACTTTTTCGTCATCAGGTCAATCGAAAGTTGTTGCTTTTTGTTGCCGTTAAAAAATTCAATGTCGAGATGTTAAAAAAAGGTGAAGGTTTTATTGAGAGCGTGTTACAGGCCGATTTAAATTATTCTCTTTAAAATATATATCGCGGATTGAAGTTCCGCAATAAGAACGAATAACGGCGAAGTGGGAAGTAAGCAGGAAGTTAAGGCTTGGAATCTTAACTATAGGATCTTAATGTCCTGCAGTTCCCTTTGGCACCCTCCTCGTGGTAAGCGTGAAGCTAAACATGAAAAAAAAATTTATTTTTGATATTAACAATTAAGTAGCTTAACAAGTATTTACCTTTGTTTACGAACTTGTCACTGTTTTTTTTATCAATTAAAATTGTACTGCTCATGATTGTCTTTTAGAAATTAATCTGATTGCGTTTATGAATATAGTATATTTAATGACTGAAATAACTTTTATCTAATATTTAATTATATCTTATCAGTAATTGAAGACTGTTGCCATCTTTGGGAGTAATACCAAAAAAAAGAATTCTCCATTTCAATAATGTGATCGCTAATTTCAGTTTTCAAAGCCTTAGGGAAATCTCCTTTTGATCCCACTATTTGAATTTCTTCGACAGTTTTTTGATTTTTCCCATACAATCGTCTTTTTAATGTGGCTTTTGGAACGCCATAGATTCGACTTGCTTCATTTAATCTAATAGTTTTTTTAAAAATATTCTATAGTGAGTGTCATACCAGTAACCAATACTATTTTCCCTTCTTTTCCTCTGCCGACAATTTGGAATATATAAAAATAATTCGATTAAAGCTAAAAGGTAGGTATCTATCTACATGCAATACTAAAATATTTAATTTACAATATAAAAGTCATTATTTATTAACTTTGATATTAGTTTCTTTGATTGGACCGGTCCAATGATAGCGTCACCATTCAGGTCCATTGATGGCAACTAGGTATATGAACGGAACGAAAGCAATTATTAAAAAACGTGCAAAGTTAAGTAAAAAGCTTAGTAGTGGCTGTAAGCGCAGATAAATTTGCTATTCAGACCTAATACAATCATTAAACATTAATTAAAACAATGTCACTTACACGAGTTTGTTGATGGCTCGGTTTTTACATCACTACTTACCACGCATCGTGGGCGCACAGAGGTTTTGTGGGGAGGCAAGATGACCGGTACTGTTGCCTAGCAACGTGTCAAAAGTCCTGTGATGTGTATAGTTTTTGAAAAAATTAGGTGGTCCAATCAAAGAGCCGGTCCAATGATCGCAACCTTCACCTAAGTAACAAAAAAAACAGAAAAACTTATCATGGCTTCGCAGCATATCGTCTAACAGTAAGCGATATAGTTGTTCGGTTCAATTTTAACTTGGAGAAATGTATGTAATACGATTTTTTTATTTCCTCCTATGGAATAAAGACAAATCTAAGTGCTGTGTTGTGCCACTTAACACACTATATCCCGAAGTTTAGGAGGTAAATGGCAACAATGTTACAGTATAACTACCAATAAACAATTTATCTTAATATAGAAGATACAACGTGAGGCTAAAAATAATATAAATACAGTAACCGACATTTCATGTAAACACTGATTTAAAACACAAACTGCAACACACAAAGAGCACAAAACGCGCAATTAATAATTGTATATTCCAACCGATATGTATGACAACTACACGAGCATGAGATGATTTACGATGCCTCTGCAAATATATACATTATATGTACGTACTAGTAGTCTTCTTTATTTCTATTAAATTTTCTACATTATTTAGTATTTGTGACTTTGGTTGGATTTTTTCTTTTAGGACATCATTAAATAGCTATTGAGTTACGGAGCTTAAAGCTGTTTCGTCTTAAATATTTACTAACTGCAACAGTATCAAAAATTGAGACAAAATTTACAATAATTACAAAACGCAGGTGATCACCAATATGGGACTAAAAGGTACATAAATATACCAAATCGATATAATTAATAATTATTTATTATAAGTCATGTCATACATCAGATAATAAAGTTTAAAACTTTCGAGTCGCTTAAAATTCACTCGGTGGTTGGTCACAACAAAAAAATTGTACTTGCAATTTTAAAATTCGTACAGAGAAGACACCTGCACGCCCAATCAATATATTAATATATTCATTTTTATCGAAATAAACAAAGTTGAACTTTTATACATTTTAAATAAAAAGCTGAGGACCGTCGTGGCGCATAGGCGTAAGCGTCTGCCTGTAAACGCGACGGTTTGTGGGTTCGATTCCCACTCGGAGAAGATGGATTTTTCTCTTTCCGTTTTCTTCGTTCTGGAAACTAGGCAAAGTGCGGTGTTGAGTTCCGTCACTCAACACGCAATGCCTCGAAAAAGGCGGATAGTGGGGACGGAGAAAGCAGGGACTAAGCAACGGAGTGTCTTAACACTAGGTTCACTCTGCCTACGCTGCAATATGCGAGATGAAGCGTGAAGCTATAAAGAAAAAAAAATAAATAAAAAGCTTTCTAATTATACAAGTTACGAATGTAATTTGAACGAGCTTTTGGCCTTTTACATATGATAACTACGTGATAAAAGAAAGATTGTAACTGTTTTGATTCTAAACACAATGGCTTTTTAATAGTAAGCAGATATATACATGTTATGTCAATAATTTAAGGAATTGAAATATTATTTTATACGAGTTTAAGTTGAAATACATAGTTTGATTCAATTATGATGTCGGTTTCATTGTTTGTTAAAAATAAATTTAGTTAGTAAATTTATTTTTTAGCATTTTGGTACTTGGCCACTCTTGAAGGTGTATTCTCAAATAGGTACAAGTTAACCTACAATCTCATGAAAACATAAAATTTGAATTTTAATAAATATAAGAACCTTCTACATTTTGAAATCGGTTAAAAATAAAGTTATAAATGTTATTTTTAATGTTTTTAAGATTTGTTTAAATCCTATAAATACTTAAAAAATCTCTTATAACGTCTAATTATTGAAGAGTTGATGACTACAAGAAGTAAATATAGGCATTTTTCAAAAATATTATAAAACATCTATAAATTACGAAGAATAACCTCGATTTTTCTGGGGTTCTATCATCAGATCCTCATATGATCACCTCGTGAGTACTCTCTTCCAAACCAAAAATAATGATCAAATCCATTTAAAAATGATTATCATGACATTTGAAACCGAGGATATGTTTTTTTTTAAAAGCGGTAATATTTGTAATTTGTTACTATGATATAAACATTAAAATTTACGTTAAACATTAAGTCTAAAATAGTACAATAAAATTTTTCAGTAGAAAAGAAGCCAGCCGTGGCTTAGCGACACAGAATCGGACTGCTGTAGGTTTTAGAGATGCTCAATTTAACAACTTAGCAATACTAATTAAAAAAGTGAAAAAAAAAGCGAGAAAGCGGAGTACTTAAACACTAGATTCCTTATATTTATCCCGTTGTATTATATATATATATATATATATATATATATATATATATATATATATATATATATATATATATATATATATATATATATATATATATATATATATATATATATATATATATATATATATATATATATATATATATATATATATATATATATATATATATATATATATATATATATATATATATATATATATATATATATATATATATATATATATATATATATATATATATATATATATATATATATATATATATATATATATATATATATATATATATATATATATACATATATATACATATATATACATATATATATATATATATATATATATATATATATATATATATATATATATATATATATATATATATATATATATATATATATATATATATATATATATATATATATATATATATATATATGATAGTGCATTAAAAATAACTTTTACCGTCAATTTTCCAAAACCACATCCACAAGTAAACCACTTAAAAGCTTACATTCAAAAACAAAGCAATGAGTCACTATGCTAACTACTTAACATATTATAGTAGTAACATACCCTAGAGCTACAAATGCAATTTGTGCATATATACGCCAATCAAAAGTAATTTATGAACACAGAAACTAAATATTAAATATATATTCATACATTTTTTACTTCGCAGCAATAAATAAGGTTAATAAAATTTATATTTTTTATATATTTTTTTGTTTTAAAGTGCCCTTTAATTAATTTTAATGGTATTTATGTTGTTGTTTTTCAGTTTTGCGTTTTATCCCGTAGTGTGGAGATAATGTGTTTTTTACTTTACGCTCGAATTAAATTCATTGTGTGTAGAGTACGGATATCAACGCCGCATTTGTGGAAAAACTATTTTTTTATAGTTTCTTTTTTTATTATAGCTTCACGCTTTATCCCGCATATTGCAGGGTAGGCAGAGGGAACTGCACGAACCATATGAACCTAGTGTTAAGCCACTCCGTTGCTTAGTCCCTGCTTTCTCCGTCCCCGCTTTCTGCCTTTTCTGAGGCATTGCGTGTTGAGTGGCAGAAATCAACGCGGCATTCTGCCTAGTTTCCAAAGCGAAAAAAATGGAAATCGAAAAATCCATCTACCCCGAGTGGAAATCGAACCCTCAAACCGTCGCGTTTACAGGCTGCTTACGCCTCTGCGCCACTACGGTGTTCCTACTTAAATTAATATAGACTATCCTTAAATTTTTTAGAACGAGTAGTTTCCGAAATCTTCAGCTTTATTTCGTTATCATATGATATTAAAAAATATTAATACTTTCATATAAAATGGCCGTAAATCTGTTATTTCCGATGTCAAACTATCGTATTAGGCACTAGAAATGCAAACGAACTTATTTTTTTGAGGTGTTACGTCTCAATTGACGAAACTCAACGCCGCGCTTTGCCTAATTGCCAGAGCGATGAAAATGGAAATCAAAAAAAAAATCCATCCTCCCCAAGTGGGAATCGAACCCCTAAACCGTCGCAGACACTACGCCTCTACGCCACGAGGGTCTTAAATAAATTGAGTATCGTAATATATACTTACTAATTTTCAACCGTTAACATATTTTTACCATATTCATATGAAGAAATATATTAAACACTAATACTATTTAGTTTGCATACAAATGCATGGTAGAATGGTTCTATGTATATTTATTAAGTAGATATCTACAGGCATTTTTAATGACTTCAACGATAAATACAATGCATTAATTGGTATAATAATCTCCTTATTATATTATGTTATGTTTCTTTTTCCACTCCATTTAGATACCACCCACATTTCGTGTATTAAAGCGAACATGGTGGCGCAACATTAACTTTAATGGTTATTAAATTTATGTATATATATATATATATATATATATATATATATATATATATATATATATATATATATATATATATATATATATATATATATATATATATATATATATATATATGATGAGATGTTTTGGGCACATTGAAAGAATGAGTGACGAATGTAAAAAAGATATATGAAGCAAAAGTGACTTATTAGAGCAGTAAGGGAAGACCGCAGTTGACCTTTGAAAACCCAATATCGAAAATACTGGAGAAAGGTCACGTAATACGCATGAGGAATCCCCGGAGAGTGTAATGACAGTGGATGAGGCGAAATAGGTATACAGGGACCGAAGTGTTTGGCGCTTCGTTCTCTCTGACTACACCGCTAGAAGGCCTAAGGTTATATATGTATTTACTTAAATGTATTTTTAATAATAATAAAAATATTAACTAGTTGGACAAATAAAAAAATTTACTTCAATACTTTAGTAAAGATAAATGTGTGTTGACAGCCTTATCAATACAATATATTTCTTACAAGCAACCGATATTTGTTAAGTTCCTTTTAGTAGAAGTACAGAAAGGTGCGAAAAGAATTGATAAATAAAAAGTAATATATATAATTTTAATCACAAAAACACAAATGCTAAAGGAAAGTAAATTACATACGTCGTGGTGCAGAGGCGTAAGCGTCTACCTTTAAACGTGACAGTTTAAGGGTTCGATTCTCACTCGGAGAAGATGGATTTTTTTATATCTATTTCCTTCGCTGTGGAAACTAGGCAAAGCGCGGCGTTGAGTTCCGCCACTCAACATGCAATGCCTCGAAAAAAGGCGGAAAGTGAGGACTGAGAAAGCGGACGCACTAAGTAACGGAGTGTCTTAACACTAGATTCATATAGTTCCTGCAGTTCCCTCTGCCTACCCTGCAAGATGCGGAATAAAGCGTGAAGCTTAAAAAAAAATAAGGAAAATGAAGTACGATCGATAAAAGTATAAATATTCTGCGAAAGTAGTTTTTGCTCCCAAAATCATTGTCATTGTTTGCAATTGAAATCAGTCCCAATGTAATTAATGCAATTTATTGATTCGAAGGCTCTTTTTAGAAAACAGATGTACATATATTTAAAGGGAGCTAAAATAAGAAATATTGAGAAAAGGAGCCCTTTTTATATATGGAACTTTTTACTCACTTAAATTTTTTAAATTCTCAATCTTAACCTGTTTAGATCTGGCGAGAATTAAGTATTTATGTTTTAAATTTTTTTGCTTCTATTATTTTTCCTGTTTTTATATAGTGAATAGATTATTAATAATTTGTTTAAAGTTTCAATTTAAATACAGCTTTAATTAACATAAATAAATGAATGTTGAACCACTGTAAGGCAGAGGTGTAGCATCTGCCTGTAAACGCGATGGTTTGTGAGTTCAATTCCCATTCGGGGTTGATGGGATTGTTCATTTCCATTTTCTTCGCTCTGACAACTAGGCAAAGCGCGCCGTTGAGTTCCAGTACTCAACACGCAATGCCTCGAAAAAAAAGGGAAAGCAGGAAACGGAGTGTCTTAGCACTAGTTTCCTACGGTACCTGCTTTTACCCTGCAAGTAAGGGATAAAACGTGAAGCTATAAAAAAAATAAAGTCATATATAAGTAACATCCTAAAAATATATAGTATGCTTTAATAACAGCTTTGCCTTGCAATACCTCGAATTGTGACAAAAAGTAGTCCCACTAAGCCCTCTCTATCTTGTTATACTTAAAATAGTGTACCTAAGGCTTTTTAATAATAATATTGCAGTATATTTTTTTTTTAGCTTCACGCTTTATCCCGCACATGGCAGGGTAAACAGAGGGAACTGCAGGGACCGTGGGAACCTAGTGTTAAGACACTTCATCTTCTCCGACTGGGGATCGAACCCAGAAACAGTCGCGTTACAAGCAGACGTTGCGCTTCTGCACCATGACGGTCCCCATTGAAGTAATTTTTATACCATTCTATGATAGAAAAATATTCTTATAGAAATGTAAAGTTTATTTAAATGATAAATGGGTGTTGTTATTCTAAAGGTAACCAATTAATAAACACAAGAAGAAATATGGTGTTTTTAATTCTTTTATGAACTCGATACCGCGTGTGGTTTAACATAATGTTATGGTTAATTTTATTTATATTTCTATCTATATTTATCTATATACTTAGTTTGGCCATAAATACTGTTACTATTCAAAAAAAGAAAATATTACGTTTGAATTTGGAATCTGTCATTTTTATATGATTGCTTGATGTGTTTTCTTATTTTCGCGCCATTATATTGTTAAATATTTTGTTATATTAAAATGGAGTGGGGTGATAAAGAGAACCGAATCGCTGTGATTGCCTTACATAAAGTAGGTATGGAGAAAAGTGCAATTTTTAAAACCCTCCACCCGCTTGGTATTAGTCAAATGTTTGTTTACCGGGCTATTGATAGGTACAATGATACCTCCTCTGTTTGTGACAGAAAAAGATCTGGCCGTCCACGTACCGTTCGTGTGAAAAAGGTGATTAAAGCAGTTAGGGAAAGAATTCGAAGAAATCCTGTCCGTAAGCAAAAGATTTTATCTCGGGAGATGTAGATAGCTCCTAGAACCATGTCGCGTATATTAAAAGATGACTTAGGACTTGCAGCCTATAAGAGACGTACTGGTCACTTCTTAACTGATAATTTAAAGAAGAATAGGGTGGTAAAATCCAAACAACTACTTAAGCGGTACGCAAAGGGAGGTCACAAAAAAATTTTGTTTACGGATGAGAAAATTTTTACAATTGAGCAGTATTTTAATAAACAAAATGACCGTATTTATGCTGGAAGCTCTAAAGAAGCTTCGCAATTAGTAAACAGAGTACAACGTGGGCATTATCCCACTTCAGTGATGGTTTGGTGGGGTGTTAGCTATGAAGGGGTGACTGAGCCATATTTTTGTGAAAAAGGTATTAAAACGTCGGCACAAGTTTATCAAAATACCATTCTTGAGACGGTAGTTAAGTCTTTAACTAACACCATGTTCAATAACAAAGAATGGTGCTTTCAACAAGACTCGGCACCGGGTCATAGAGCTCGATCCACCCAATCTTGGTTGAAAACTAACGTTCCGGACTTTATCAGCACTGAAAACTGGCCGTCGTCAAGTCCTGACCTAAATCCATTAGATTATGATTTATGGTCAGTTTTAGAGAGTAAGGCTTGCTCTAAACGCCATGATAATTTGGAGTCCCTAAAACGATCCATTCGGTTGGCAGTGAAGAATTTTCCCCTAGAAAGAGTTCGTGCTGCTATTGATAACTGGCCTCAACGTTTAAAAGACTGTATTGCAGCCAATGGGGACCACTTCGAATAAACATTGTATATTTTTAATAGTGATATATTGATGTATTAAACTAACTCACTATGAAAGGAATAAATGTTACGTATAAAAAAAAATCGTGCTTTCTTTATAACAATATTTATGGCAAGACTAAGTATAGCTGAGAGTTAAATATATATATATATATATATATATATATATATATATATATATATATATATATATATATATATATATATATATATATATATATATATATATATATATATATATATATATATATATATATATATATATATATATATATATATATATATATATATATATATATATATATATATATATATATATATATATATATATATATATATATATATATATATATACTATATATATATATATATATATATATATATACATATATATATATATATATATATACATATATATATATATATATATATATATATATATATATATATATATATATATATATATATATATATATATATATATATATATATATATATATATATATATATATATATATATATATATATATATATATATATATATATATATATATATATATATATATATATATATATATATATATATATATATATATATATATATATATATATATATATATATATATATATATATATATATATTATATATATATATATATATATATATATATATATATATATATATATATATATATATATATATATATATATATATATATATATATATATATATATATATATATATATATATATATATGTATATTTATATATATATATATATATATATATATATATATATATATATATATATATATATATATATATATATATATATATATATATATATATATATATATATATATATATATATATATATATATATATATATATATATATATATATATATATATATATATATATATATATATATATATATATATATATATATATATTTAACTCTCAGCTATACTTAGTCTTGCCATAAATATATGTATATATATATATATATATATATATATATATATATATATATATATATATATATATATATATATATATATATATATATATATATATATATATATATATATATATATATATATATATATATATATATATATATATATATATATATATATATATATATATATATATATATATATATATATATATATATATATATATATATATATATATTTCAGCTATAATATAGCTTCTATACATGTTTTCCTCTGTTTGTAGCATTAAATGGTGAAACTAAATCCCACACCTTACCTTGTTACCAGAGCAAAGATTATGAAAATAATTCCAAATGGGAATCGAATCTACAACCCATCGCGGTTACTAGCAAACGCTGCGTCTCTGCGCCTACGACTTTTTTGTAAGTTTTTTTTTTAAAAATGACAGTTTAGTTAGTTTAGGTAAGAAGAAAAGAGCTTCTGTTACAAATATATTACAGGCCAAGCGGTATTATATCAGATATTATGGTTCGATAAAATATTATGAACTTTTGCATATAGTAAGTAGTCTTTGTAAGTGAGTACTAAATATAAGACAGTAAATATCAATATGGGTTAAAATGAAAAATGGTAGACAGTAATTTAATATGTTTAAAAAGTTTTTGTAACAATATATGTAATTTTATTAAGTTCTTCGATTTTCGCGATTTTTATACTTTTTAAATAAAATAAATTTATACGAATTTATCGCGTACATTGACATTTTTTGTGAAACCCGACGTTTCGAACACTTTGCAGTAGTCAGTGGTCACGGGTAGACTGAAGAGTGAGCGCTCCATGAACAAGCCTAACCATTACATCAGGTTTGATAAACCTCATATACTCGCTGGGGAAAATAAATATATTCCTAGAATGATCCGCGAGGCTATTGAAATACAAAAATATCCTGATTTCAATAGAGAAGACAGTTGGAAGCTTTCTACCACTTGGTATCCACTTATAAAAACTTTAAAATCCCAAACACGCCACACCAGAAGGCAGGATATAGTCAGCGGTAGTTTGATTGATATAATAATTATATCAAATGACAGACGAATGCCACCTCAGTCTACCCGTGACCACGGACTACTGCAAAGTGTCCGAAACGTCGGGTTTCACAAAAAAATGTCAATATACGCGATAAATCCGTTTAAATTGTTTTATTTAATATGTAATTTTTTGTAGCTTGACGTTTTATATCGATTATATATAGCAGGATAGGCAGAGGGACCCGTAATACCCTTGTGAAACTAGTGTTAAGACACTCCATTCTCTGTCCATCTCTATGTAATTAATTAAAATATTAAGGTTAAAATAAAAAAAATGCTTTTGCATCAGATAATATATATTTTAAGTCATATTTTTATAATTCCTTAGTACAGCCCAAAGAATGTGTTTTTTACTGGAGTTACTTTTAAAAACATAAAAATAAAATAAATATTAATACACTTACTATATAACTTAATTTAAACAGCCACTACTCATTGTCAATACTGTCAATGTTACAAACGGACACATTAATTATTGTTTTAAATATAGTTATTACAAATATAAACGGTATTAACTTAATCCTCATAGTAAAATGACATTATGACATATTCTCAAGTATGTGTAAACGGCAATTAGAAAAACTACCTGTTTTTTGTTGTTTGTTATGTAAAAAAAACTTGACTTTATTATAATAATATATTATATTATTATATAATACAAAGTCAAGTTTTTAAAACTAGGCAAAGCTTAGCATTGAGTTCCGCCACTCAACGCGCAATGCGTCGATAAAGTCGGAAAGCAGGGACGTAGAAAGCTTCCTGCTTGCAAAGAAGTGTCCTAACACTAGGTTCCAATGGTTCCTGCAGTTCCCTCAGCCTACCTTGCCGTGTGCGGGATAAAGCGTGAAGACATAAAAAAGGTTTTTTTTAATTTGCTTTTTAAAAAAAATTTCGCACGTTTGTCTTTATTATTAATTAAAACACTTAGAATTACCAACTTTCAAGGTCATCCTTAACTGAAATTTCTCAATATCATAAAATTAGTTTTCTATACATATTATTTACATACATAGATAAATATACATATAATTAACTTTGTTATAAAAAAGAGTTTTCATCAAAGGAGGGACTGAACCCATTACCGTTGCGTGTAAAGTCAGACTCTATTGAAAAAAATTGTAAATACCGTAAAAGCTTGCTTTAATTTACGCATCAGACCATATCGTATATATTATATATTATATCATTTGCAACATTATGCATTTTTTTATATATAATATTCTATATAAGACAGAAAGGAACATAGAGCTAATGTGAATGATATCATTCTTTCCGCCATTTTACATATATTTTAAAACATCCTGTAGGATATTTAAATATACAAATAAATACTATCATCATGGCACGATGACTATCAACGGTTGTGGAAGGTTCATTACCAGTCCCAGAAAGGCACATTATTAAGTTATACAAGAAATATCTAATAATGAAATGTGGTAAGAAAATGAAAAATAGCGTCTATTGATCTATCCTTTTGGCTTCTTTATGACGATTCTGAGAGAAAAAAGTAAAGTGTGAAGCTGAAAAATACAAATACAAAAATTGTCTTTAATTTTATTTAAAGCTCACAATCATCACATTTAACTTTTTGTTCCAACAAAAGTTCATTTTTAAGCTTTTATGAGCTTTCCATTTAACTTCAATTAAATATTTACAAGCAATTAAAATCATTCCTTTGAAATTACCGTGTAGTATTACAGCTTTGCAATAACAGTAAAAGTGGTTAAATAATGTAATAAAATATATAATGCCTATTATTATTAGTCTTTACTGTCTTTATAAGTGAAGTGTGTAATCTATCAAAATAATTAAAAAATCGTATGAGTCCTTGTTTAAACGGTTAGGTTGAGCTTATACTGTTTATTTTTTTTTTTAATTTAAATTATTTACGATTATTTTAAGTCATTGATTCTTACTTAACTTACTTACAAAGTTACTGACAAAGTGTATGATGAATACACATAACTTCATGCTCTTTCCCTAGCGGGGTAGTCAGAGAGAACGGAACGCCGAACTCTGCGGTCCCTGCGTACCTCTTTCACCTCGTCCACTGTCATTAGCTCTTCATACATGCTCTCCGGGAAGTCCTCATGCTTTTTACGTGACCTATCTCTAGTATTTTCTATACTGTGTTTTCGCAAGTCAACCGAGGTCTCCCCTTGAATGAATACATTTCTGGAAATAAAAGAAAAATATAATGATTTTTATATACAACTTAAGCATACTATACTTAACGAATTTCTATATACAACTTAAGTATACTATACCAAATTTGTACATAACTGAAAAAATGTTTTTAATAATTATTACAATTATATCTTTCCATTTCCTTTTATATAAAAATAAATCAATAGTTAGTACATGCCCTTATAGCGAAAACGGTTTATAAATTCCAACCACGTCAGCACGAGTCGCATCTGCGCTTGCGCAGTCATTTTGACACTTCAAAACAAAATGCTATACCTCCGCTATTTTTTTAATTTTTTTTTATCTACATCAATGGCACCTGGCTTCGTTTAAAATAAGCTGTGGCTTTAAATACTGTTTACATATATACATATACATATAATGTATATACGATTTTATTTAGCACAATATATATAAGTATTATACGATTTAATATAAAAGCTGGTTTAATCATTTTAAAGTATTATAGATTAAATATTATTGTTTCTGGAGGTAAATATTGTTTTGTTTATGAATTATATCATGTTAAAAAATTTCAAATAGTTAAAAAAAAATAATATAAATTAACAAATTTCAAGTTTTCTTTAAATACTTTTCTACGCTTATTGTAATCATTACTTGTAATATATTATAAGGAGGAATAAAGTTAACTTAAGACAATTTACAATAAAAGATTTATTAAGATCAAATTTAGTGTCTGCCGTCATAAAGAATTGTTTTAAAAGCCTATTCGAAATAGTCTGGCTAGACTAAGTGGCTGAGACGTTCTGTTTCCAACTTTCCGCCTTTACAAGGTATTTTCGTGTTGAGTGCCATAACTCACCGCCGCGCTTTGCCAGACCGAAGAAAAAGGCAATGAAAAAATCCATCTTCGCCGCTCGGGGCGGTAATCGAACCCACAAACTATCGCTTTACAGGCTCACACTGCGCCTCAAGACCGCCTCGGACGCTAAGTCCTCCAAAGTAAGCGAAAATTACCTATAGTGTCACAAATGTAACAACAACAGGTGAAGATAAAATAAGGTTAAAATAATTCTATAAGATCGTTACAAAAGGACCGGTCCTTTTAAAGAGCAAGTGTATTTTAAACGCCACAAATCATTCAGCAATTTGTCATAGGACGTCCGCATTTCTGAGTAGAATAATTGAAATTGAATTATATATATATATATATATATATATATATATATATATATATATATATATATATATATATATATATATATATATATATATATATATATATATATATATATATATATATATATATATATATATATATATATATATATATATATATATATATATATATATATATATATATATATATATATATATATATATATATATATATATATATATATATATGTATATATATATATATGTATATGTATATATATATATACATATGTATATATATATACATATATATATATATAGAAAAGATTACCTGACAGGATTACTGAAAGGTAACGCAAAACACAACCTAGAAATTTATCAAGTAAAATAATTGAGAAAGACATATATGGTATCATTTAAAGGGAATTTGCCGAAATTCTTACAAAAACGGGAAAAATTCTAATTGTAAGTCCACACAAACAGATTGTCAGATACAGCTTGTAACTGATATAATGAACCGAAAACGACAAAAAAAAATGTCAAAAATTGCTCAAACAAAAAGGAAAGGCAAGGTGAGTTACACGGAAGTACTTTTTAAACGATATCCTTATCGCTATCGTACATTGAATTAGTGCTAAAACATTGCAAACTCGCGAAATGATACCGCCTCAGTTAATAAGCACTTTTATATGTACTGTACGCATAAAAATGTTGTGAAGTTATATTACTTACCACTACCACAGTGCGAGAATGCGTCAAACATTCTTGTACAATTTTTACATTTAAAGGTTGCTTGGAAGAGGTTGCTTTAAGCGATAAAGTCGCCTTGTTGTACTTTTATTTATTATGTTTTTGTTTTAAACGTAATAATGTAATTTTCTAATATAAAATACAGTTTACCATATATAAAAAGCATTTAATATATGTTATCTTTTGACCACTTAGAGAATATATGTCTTTTGATAAAGCAATACCTATATACATACATACATAACTTCATATATAAATAAAATATAGGTATTTATAAAAATATAAATTTATACTAACATTAAAAAGGCTAAAAAATAATAATTATATCGACTAATCAGTTATTTAACATTAAAATAATTCTAAATATTTGTTTTGTCAACAGTCCCAAACCTTTAGAATTGTTATAAAACCGGACCGATTTCCTGCGGCGCTCTGCAGTCTGTACATTGTAGATAGTGTAATACAATATTTGCTGCTTATTAATACAATATCACGATTTAAGACATAAAAGCTTATCATTTTTATTTATTCCGTTAAATTAATATTAATGATAGTTAAAGTTAATTGCATTTAAATATAAATGGCCTGTGATAAGACGTAGTTTTATGTGTTGTAGACATGATAAGGGAAAGGATGTATATATATTATCCATGTATGTGGTCTGAAATATCTATATAGAATAAAAAGGGTGTATGTGCATATAGCAAATAATATATTGAAAGTTGTTAATATTGTATTATTTTAACTTAAATATTTAACAAAGTTAAATATCCAAAATAAAATTCTTGTAGTAGAAATTGTATATTTTTTAAGAATGATCTATTCCTCGCTCTGTGAGAAAGTGTGGAATAAACTCCACCCAACACACAATGCTTTTAAATTTAGCGGAACTTAGTGTCACGACTCGACGAACGAACGACGAATTATGAACTTAGTGTCACGACTCTAGTCTTGACACTAGGTTCTAGGTCACTACTAAATTCCCTCTGCCTGTTATGTGCGTATATGTGTATACAGCGACGTAAAGTAATAAAAAATACAAAAAAAAATTGACAACGGAAGTGGAGATTAAAAATATTATTATAACTTAATTTAAGGCTTTAATTTTATAAAGGAAAAATATATAATGTATTATTTATTACGTCACAAAATGACGGCATACAATCGAAAGTTATTAGTAAAAAAAAAAGTAAGCACATCTCGCATAAAGTTGTCAAAATTAAAAAGAATAATGCCAATATTAAGACCTGCATTTAATAACAGCAGTTGTCCGATATGTATCTTCAAATGATTCCGCGAAGCGAGCTTGTTGATGCAACACGCGACCATTTTGCACATTTATACGTAAAAAAATCGAAAGGTACATGTTTTGGCAATTTCAAAGTGATAAGTCAATCTTAAATAGAGCGTAAATTAAGTTTTTTTTTCTTTTTTTAGTATAAAGAGAAAAACTAGTGTTGAAACTCTATATTCCGCTTTTGAGAAGAAATACAACTTTCATTGTAAGTTTTTATTCTAAATTGTTGTAAATTGTAGTGTTTATTTTCTCTATTTTTATTCGTTTTCATTATTGAAGCTATAACAATTCTAGTGGGGAAAAATGAGGAACAAGAGTGAAGAAGAAGAGAATTAACACTGTCTTCTCCGCTGATAAGTTCTGCGGAGAAGTATTTGAGATAGTAGCTTCTATTATTACCTAGATACTTCTACTATTTAGCACAATTCTCGATAACATTGCCAGGTATGCTTTCTGACTCAAACTACTTAAACTTGTATGTACATACTACATTTGTAAAAATAAATAACTGATTGTAAATGCAACGGTAGTGGGTTCAATTTGCACTATCACATGAATTATATTCAATAGATTGCCATCGTGACAAGATAAAATTCAAAGTTGACTTACGCTAAGCGTTGTCAAAAATTACTTATAATTACTTACTAAGCAAGAGGGAACCTAATTAAGGTTACCTCTGACTATGCTATTCACAGGTTACAACGTAAAGCTAATAGAAAAACATTAACATTTGAAAGTAAACAACTATAAAATTCAATTGAAAAAACAATTTTTTTATACCAACAACTCATATAGACTTGTACATTGCTATAATTTCTATACAATTATTGCCGGCACACCTTTTTGCATTCTTCAATTAAAATTGCCAACTTATCTAGAATGTACTTCGTTAAATGAACGGACCTACAACAGTTACATACTATGTGTTACTATATTTATCACTTTCTTATTATTTTATAATTTACTAATAATTATTTTATTTATATAAGGGTAGTTAAAATTGTTTAAAGTTTATCTTTAAATAATAAGTATTTTAATAGAACTCATAAAGTTTTGTAACAGAGCTTTTAACGAGTAAATACAAGCAGCTTTTTAAAAATAGAGCTTTTGGCTTCTGTAATTATTTGCAATATAATAGATATATGTATGTAATAACCATGAAATTGTTAGAAAAGCCAGTGCCAGTGTTATTTTAGATATAGTAGTCAGCCATTTCTTTGTGTAGTATGATATATATGAAATATATTATACCTCTTTTAAATCACATATGTAAGTCTTAATTTAAATTATATTATTTATAGCTTCACGCTTTATCCCGCACATGGCAGGGTAGGCAGAGGGAACTGCAGGAACCATACGAACCTAGTGTTTAGACACTCCGTTACTTAGTCCCTGCTTACTCCGTCTCCGCTTTCCGCCGTTTTCGAGGCATTGCGTGTTGAGTGGCGGAACTCAACGCCGCGCTTTGCCTTAGTTGCCAGAGCGAAGAAAATGGAAATAGAAAAATCCATCTTCCCCGACTGGGGATCGAACCCAGAAACCGTTACAGGCAGACGTTGCGCCTCTGCACCACGACAGTCCACATTATATTATTAAATATAAAAAATGAGTAACCATACTTATTTATTAATAACAATGAATGATTTTAATTTCCATTTAATAAAATGACTACTGTAAACGGTCTACATAAAAAAACTCCACAAACAACTCAAGTAAAAACATTATTAACTACAGAGAAAGACCTTCAAAAACAAAAATAATTATAAATATACAATTGAATTATGCTTAAACTACTTTCAAACTACCTTTTGGCGATATTAATTTTTATGATCGCATTAAATAGACGATAAGTTGCTACTTGGTACTGTGTATGTGTCCATTGTAATACTTTATATTTGTTTACAGAATATAACAATATATACGGTATTATCGAATGGACTGGTTATACAAGACGTTTGTAGCCTTAACTTTTGTTAGCATCAAATAAAATAAAGAAAATTATTTTTTAAAATGGGGAACGGGGACGGAGAAAGCAGGGACTAAGCAACGGAGTGTCTTAATACTAGGTTCGTATGGTTCCTGCAGTTCCCTCTGCCTACTCTGCCATGTGCGGGATAAAAGCGTGAAGCTACAAAAAAAAATGGAGAATAGAGTGTCTTAATATTGAGATCCTCTCTGCCTACGATTTATCTGCTTCCCCATGCTTGAAGCTTAAAATATATTTGATTTTTTGTAATAGTAGTGTAGTGGCACATTATTAGAATTATTTGTTTATTATCACAAAGTGCGGCATTGAGTTCCACCAGTTTTGTAAATGAGTAGTGAGAAGAGAATTAAGTGTCTAAACACTTCAATTCATTCAATAGGTATGTTTTGATGAAAATGTTTCACATTATATACCATATGTACCAAGATAGATATAGTGTCTAAACACTATATCTATCTTGGTACATATGGTATATAATGTGAAACATTTTCATCAAAACATACCTATTGAATTAGAGCAGAAAGCAATGTAAGTGAGATATGATAAACTAAAAAATATATTTTTTATAGCTTCACACTTTATCCCGCATATTGCTGGATAGGCAGAGGGAACTGCAGGGACCTTATGAACCTAGTGTTAAGACACTCCGTTGCTTAGTCCCTGCTTTCTCCGTCTCCGCTTTAAAAATATTTTAAAATGTTATTTTCCATATCAATAATTTCTACAAAAATAATTTATTACTGCCTAAGTATATATTTACGACGTAACACTAATAATGTCAAAGCGAAGAATATATAATGTCTAGTTGTACATACTTTATCTTTTTAATAACGGCTTAATTAAACTTAGCGTTAACTGATCTAAGATAAATAAAGTTAGGTACTATCATTAATTAGTTAATGTCAATTAAAATTAATATATGTATGTACGTCACGACATATCTAGAAAACTATTTTAGATTCGTTTCTTCATATTTAGTTGCTTTTATCTACGTAGTTAAGTTACGTAAAATCCGGTGTTTATGAACTGAAGGACTGACTAAATTACTGGAAGGACTGTATAAATTTTTGTTTTTCAATAATTAAGTATAATATAAAAGAATCGTGATATATACCGATTTTTCCTTAACCATAATAAGTGAGTTCTTGCTAATAAAGATTTGTTTAAAAACCTGCTTAAATAATAAAATATTTTACTCCTGGGAATATGACAAATTGCGGCGTTGAGTTCCGTCAAACAACACGTAATATGTTGAAAATTGTATATAAAGCGGGAAGTCTTAACACTAGGCTGTAATCCTATATCTGCCTACTGTAAAGAATAGATATATATAAAGAAAAATAAAATATATTAATATATAATAGCATAGCTTAACTACGTACTTATATTTAATAATTAATACCTTAACCTTTATTTATTATATAACCTTTAATCTCACAACTCACAATCTACTTAGCCAATTTTGATGACAGATCATTTCAATATGACTAAGTTTCTAATAAATTTGTGAAAAATATTACAAATTTACATACACTGATGATATAAAACATATATATTGAAATCAAAAATATATATTTAAATCGATAACCTCATTTATAGAAATCAGTTTAAAAAGTTTATTATTTATAATTTCTATAGAAATTTTAATAATTTCTTTTTTTAATATATAATAAGAGATACATACAACGAAACGCTACAATTATAGGATTCGCTGTATTCCTGGTACTGATCAAAGACGCCGCCTGAACGATTTGTCTTGGTTATTAGAAGTAACATCCGACCAATTTATTAAGATCTTTTAGTATATTTCAGATATTAAAAAAATTAAGAAGCTTTATATATTTTAGACAAACATATATATTTCATTTTAGATGAATTCTATATAAATATAATAAAAATGAATATATAAATATACTGTTGTGGCACAACGGTTTGTGGGTTCGATTCCCACTCAATGGATTTTCTCAATTCCATTTTCTTCGCTCTTCTGCTGTTTAACACGTAAAAAGGCGGTAAGCGGGGAACGGAGTGTCTTAACACTGGGTTCCATCTGTTCCTGCTGTTGCATCTGCCCCTCTTACCCTGCTATAAGCGGGATTAAGTTATGAAAAATAAAAAAAAAAATGAATGTAATCTCTTTTTTTAGTTTCACGCTGTATCCCGCACATAGCAGGCAGGAAAACGTAGGCAGAAATCTAGTTTTAAAACATTCTTTTTCTAAATATAATATTATATATTTTATTGATATTCACAGAAATATATTATTTTTTCACGATATTCTTTATTATTTAATTAAAAACACACAAACTGACATAAAACATGTAAACTGAAAGAAGCTGTACGCAATTATACTAGTTACAAATCCTCGAGCTCTTACAAAACGGTTGGCCTCCCATCAACAGCTAGTGTGATGTCAAATACACAAAGATGTACCGGCTTATTATCTCATTAATTCGGTGTGCGATCTTTCCTTTGAGGTCTTTATAGTGTACTTTGTACGTATTATAGCACATAACATACTATGAAATCTTACTACAATATATGTGTTTTTTTCGTCCGTAATTTAGTTATAAAGTTCTTTTGCTTCATCTCCCATATATATAGTGACTTCTCTCTCTCTCTGCATAGAAAGAATTTAGTGTTAAAACACTCCGTTCTACATCTAAATAATTTCCACATCGTCGAGTGGAAATTAAACCTACAGCAACTAACTATAACGTTTTTACTGTATTTCCATCTTTTATCATTGATGATTATGACTATATATGCAGTAATTTCTTACAGTAATGAAGTTTAACTAAAAGTTTAACTACTTGTGAAGTAGTGCCCAGGCCTTAGTCTGTAAGGGGGTTTTATATATTATTAACACATTTAGCTCTTCTCTTTATCTAACCAAATCCTGTATAATTCTACTAGTGCTGTCTTAGAAGTACGATCTATAAGCGAATTGATAGTTGTAAATCTAATACCTATCTTCTTATACCCTCCCTACATATATACCTACCGCACCTATCTACCTTTTTCTAATAGGTACCTTTTCGTAATCTATTGAGAGATTCCGATGCTATACCTCTTGTTTCTATTACCGCGTACAATAAATATTCACGTATAATTTATTTAAACGAATGCAACAATAACTATTTAAAAAAGAACATTTCTTACAGTAATCAATAACACAGTAATTGTTTACAACCACGTACTCTGCAATAGTGTAGGTAAGCCAAGTAATTTACATTCCAAGAATAATTTACCTACATATTTGTATGTAATGAAGAGAAAATCCAACCGAGTCGATCGTTTGTGACGTCCGTTTTAGAGATCATTAGGATTTGTATTGGGACGTGAGAGGAGTAAATAGTGTTTTGTCACTTAATTTTAAGCTATATGTAGAAATAAAATTTAAATAATTGGAAAAATTCAATTGAAAATGACAGAATTGAAATATAAGGTCCTGCTGAGTTATATATATATATATATATATATATATATATATATATATATATATATATATATATATATATATATATATATATATATATATAATATTATATATATATATATATATATATATAATATATATATATATATATATATATATATATATATATATATATATATATATATATATATATATATATATATATATATATATATATATATATATGAACGATAATGGAATATTTTGTAGTAGAAAATAAAATATTTTTTTTGAAAAGAATCAATACGTCTATCTGTCTTTTGTCTTTTTATATGACTAAAAGAAAAAAAGATAAAAATAGAAAATATAAAGAGAATAACTTGCGATGTATCATTTTGTTCGAAATAAAACGACAATAATAGTTTTCGATTACAAATACTTCTTCGATTTAGTAACAGTTACAAGTATATCTATAAGAAATATAGAATTTCGCTTTATCCCGTTAACAGCAGGGTTGGCAGAGGGAACTGCAGGAACCGTGGCATGTAGTCTTAAATCACTCCGTTCTCCGCTTCCTACCTTTTAAAGAAATTGCATGTTAAGTTGATTGCAAGTAGAATTCAACGTCACTCTTTGCCTAGTTGCCAGAGCGGACAAAATGGAAATAAAAAGACTAACCTCCACGAGTAGGAATCGAACCCACAAACTGTCGCGTTTATAGGTGGAAACTGTGTCATTGCTCCGCGACGGTTCTCATATCAGTTATTTTTAACATATTGTAAATAATAACTAAGGAACCTATAGTTTTGAAGGCGCTCCATCTTGTCTCGATTTCTAACTTGC